>JAJJKD010000076.1:0-193520 GCA_022376535.1 Xylariaceae sp. FL0662B
AACATTTAATAAAATATTTACGGCTTTTTATATATATTTAAATAATTAATTTAATAAAAAATAAAATTATTATTATTATTTTAAAAAGTTAATATAATAAAATCGCTACTTTATAAAGTTAATATAATAATAAAATAATAATTTTAAAAAAACTAATTAATAAATTATAATAAAATAATAAAAAAGGTTTAATAACTGTAATTATAGTTATTTAAAATAAACCTCTTTATTTTATTTAATTTAATTAACTATTTATATATAATTATAATAATAAATAAATATATATAAATCACTGCTATAATATAATTAATATATATATTTATATTATTAATTTTTATAATATTATATTATTTATTAAATAAGGTTTTCATTATAAAAGAAATTAACCTTATAGCTATTTTTATTAATTTATTATTAATTTTTAAACTTAAGTCGGTCATTTTATTCCATAAGGGGTGGTGTTCCAAAAGGGGGGGCACGCGGTTAAGTATGTATCCAGTTAACGATCGCATGCCCCAGATAGACTTAATATAGGGTCTATCTACATACATACTTGCCCAATAGATTTGACTTACACCATTCTCCAACAACCTCATACGTCACAAGACCAACTGCCCTCAACGGATACTACTGATCTTTATCATGTCATCGAGTCAAAGCTCATTTATTTCGTCCAATCTCACCGTGGAAGCGTTTCCATGACGATTTCAAGGAGAGCCGGGCAAGCCAAGGAAACCAAGAAAACCAAGAAAACCAAGAAAACCAAGAAAACCAAGCTTTCATGGACCTTCTGGGACAAACTCTTGAGTGAACTCTCATTGTGACTGGTTTATTCAATCGCGAAAGTGAAGTACTATGTACGATAGTCTGACGAGGCTAGAAACATCTCCAATCTACCGTCTACCCAAAGATCGGCGGCATGACGGAATCAACCGACAACTCATTAGGCTGAGGTCATCTCGATTCAACCGTGAGCCTATGCTCTTGACCTCGGACGATGATATCTCGGTTCTGATTCCCGCTCAATTCCTACGGAGATATCGGCTCGGATCCAGCTTGGACCAGTGGTGAACCCGGCCTCGGTTTAGGCTTCGATTAGGCCGAGTAAATGATTAATTCCATGCAGCTGGCCTTCGTCTGACGTACATATAGACGTAGCCACGTTGCTTTGATTTGTTTCTAGTTAATGATAAGTGGCGTATTGGGATCGTGTTATTCCGGGCCGCTCAAATCACAATAACGCTCTTAGGAAGCATATATTGCTTACAGCGGTGACGATACAAACAGCAAATCAGGCGTTTTATTGTTTTCAATACACATCATCAGCCAGCTTCGTCAATCAAGAGCGAGACACACGAACGAATAACATCATTAGTCTAAAGGTGTTGTACGTACGGACGCTATGAACGCCGATAAAAGCTAACACGTTCGAGTGTTTCCTCGCCTCTCGCAGTCAGATTTCCCTAAAGGACCGTTACTTAGCTTCAGGGGGGTGATCAAATGTAAAATATCGCGTAATGTTTGCCTTGAGCTCTTCGTCGCCTTTTTTCTATGTATAACTTGTCTTCTCTTGCGCTCAACTTCCTCATCTCTCAGCCGCCCATCGACCATGTTCCCAATGCCATATTTCTAGAAGCTCACTACCAAAACAGCGGTAACGGTCTCCGCCTAAACAATACGCCGCGTTATTAGACATGATCGGGCACCGCCCAAGGACGGAATCTATGGGCCCCGGGTAGAGCGCATTAGCTATGCATTAGTATCAGATCCAGCAGGCATAACCTCCGAGGCTACAACCGACTGTATGTCACTTGAACTCGCTCTAAACCAACGCTTGCGGGTAATTAGTCATCCCGACTGTAAAGAGAGTTCCCAATAATCTTGCTTAATTTCGTAGCCGGCATCATGGATTTCTTTGCACCGACGGGAAGTCAAGTTGATATGCACTCTCTAGAGTGTATGCTTCTAACCATCTATAGTCACACCATTTAGTCTTTATTTTGCGACACGCTCTTTAGGACCTCAGCGACTGGTGGCATGACCCGCTGTTTCGTTTGTTGACGTCGATAATACGCGCTTGTGCGGGAGTTTGTATTATTCAATATCGTACCATAGCACTGTCCATCCTCACCCAGCATTGCGCAGCTAACTATTAGAGAGCTTGAGTAATGTGAAGTGGATAGTGTTTGCAGTGGTCTCGGAGCCACTGAGCGAACATCCCAATCATATCAAGAGTCTTTCAGCTGGCCTCACACCCCCCTAGCCTTAGCCTCTGTATCCCCATAATGTTACAAAAGGCGAGGCCATAATACCTATTCATTCCAATGTTCCCATCTCCTTGGTGAACATCTTTGATCTCATCTCTAAAAAAAAACTCGTTCACATAATTGGTCTAGTTATCTCTCATTTCCCCTAGCAAGCTCCAAGGCAGGTCGGTAGATAGCTTCAAGCTCCCAGTTGGAAGACTGTCTGATTCTTTATCAGCATCCGCTCGTGCTAGTGGGTACTTTTTGGCTCTGTCAAGAGCAGAAGGCCTTCCAAATTTCCTGCAATATGAAACTACCTGCATGTCCGGTTAGAATAGTTAGGATCGTATATTCGCTTAGTCTCGTTAAATCCACACTCGCAGAGGTCGTCTAACTAGACTATACTACTACATAAATACGACGCATAGCCTCTCCGGTTGTGACGACGCTTTTATACAGCCTGTTCTTCTAAATGTCTCGGAAACGCTTCCCATCCGGATGTGATATGGTAATAGCCTTAGTGATGTCTGTTAGTATTACACCTCGCTCGCTGTTCTTTCGAGAGGGTTCTTGAAGTGTCCTATATTGCCAATTCGAAGTGCACAATTTGTAGCCCCGTATTCTGTCAGCACCACCGCGGTATTTAACGTATTATATTCTTCCTACCCGGCGACACCCTCCCAATATTTCTTCTATGATAACGTCCAGTGTCCAACCCGGACGAGTGTCTCAAACTGGGCAAAGGAGTCGGTTTGAGTGGGAGCTAGCATATCACTGTGATCATATAGTTCATCGTATTTGCAGGAACCGTATCATAATTTACGAAAGATACAGTAGAGCAGCGCAGTGCCCTTCACAATAGCGAGGTTTCTTCGTACCTAGAACAAGCACCATTTTATGAACTATCATGTAACAACGACACCGAAGAAAACTAATATAATAAAATAGTACTAATCGGTCATAGATCCATTTTTTCCTTTCTCCAGCTTGGTCTTCAGCTAGTCCCTGGCCTTTTCACCGTTTTCTTTCAACAGTATTCGCAATGCTACCTATCTTAAACATACCCGAAGCAAAGTCCCCTAGCCATGACAGAAAGCCCATAAGCTGAACCCCCAATGCAACACATCCACCGCAAACGCCATAGACCCCCAATTAGGCGAATAGAAGAGTGAGAGAGTGAGAGAGAGAAGTCGTTAAGACTCTGCTCTTTTATGAGCTAACAGTATCATAAAGGAGTTGAGCCGCTGCGCATTTCTATAGCACTTGAATACCTAATAGACAATGTATGGGATAAGAGAGCCATACAATAGTTAGTAAAGTGTGCATAAATAAAGACACGTTAACGTATAAACCATCAACCTCTTGACCGTATATCCCAGGTTACGTACGTGCCACGGCCCTGAACGAATTACTCTACCTTTATTCAACTCGAAGCGGCAAAGCTCGCCAGATGAAAATCTCTCCTTTCAGTTTAGATTATGAATAGAAACATTTCCCCAAGCCACCGACTTCATAAATATAAAACGCCATGGTTTATTTTTCCAAGTTTCAACCGGCATCAGTAACAGTATGATCTATTATTAGGTTAAACGCCTCCCTGATAAAAGGTTTATGTTCACTTCATCATCGCACACAGTCAACTTATTCTACGAGGTGATTAAATGAATAGAACACTTCAGCTGCAGATGAGGAGCATTTATAGGGAGTTGAAATGCATAAATAGACAATAGTTAAATATATATGGTCTTGTAAATCAAGAACATGCTAACAGAGTCAGATAGGTGACCACAGATTAAGCCCCATAGACGGCATCCTATTTATTAACCCGTTTGGCAAATGCATAGTGTACGTCTAATAGTTTCCAGCCAGTGACATCTTCAGCCTCGTAGCATCAGCGGTGATTCCGAGGCCAATTATTGCCATGTAGTAGCTAGGTAGCATGAGTTAACTTGAAAAAAAAAAAAAAAAAAAAAAAAAAAGCTTGTCGAAAAAAAGGAGGCCGGGTTATTACCAACTTACCCTATTTAGCTTATAGACACACCAACTGAATAAAGACTGAAGAAGCATCAGTATACTCATAATGTTTTCCGGAATCGAAGCACTGCAGGAGAAAAAACTATACATCAGACAATTTCCCTGCAATAAAGTATGATTGCCTAGCAGCATGCTTGATACGGCCTTCCGTCATAAGAATACGGGAATAATTAAAAGGGTATGTTGTGGAATATAACACGATCGAAAATATACCGCACAGTCCTTAGCAATTATAGGTACAGATTTTGTTAGATCATTCACCAGTTAAATTAGTCAGCCACCTAACTAGGTATTTAGCCACCACTTTCACATAAGGAGGAAACCTTCCCTTCCTTTCCTCTTTAGGTAAAATACAGTTATCAGATTTACCTCATCGGATGTACGTACGTACGTATCGAAGTTATACTAATAGATTTAGTAGAGATAATATTAGGAACAGGTGTGCCTTGTATTAGGTACGTGCTGGCGTTGCACCAGTCATTCTCTACTAGTTTCCCACGGCCATAAACACTATGTAGCAGTTTATATCATATCTTGTGTTAAATCATAAATTAGAATTGACTCTTTTTTAAGTTGTATTCCGTGAGCTCCGAAGCCGTTGGTAGCCTTGTGCTCGCAACTTCATGCCTAAAGCTTAGCTGGCGCTTCAAAGATAGTCATAAGCCGCCCTAAGTTGAGGATTAGCTCCCAACAAGATATATCCATGGCAAGATAATCGATAACTTCATCTCGAGGCTGGCACCAGACGTAACTCGTTCGATTCCACATGAGCACGTATAATCCAAGACTCTTCTATCATCAAAATTTATCTAAACTTCTCGAGGAGTTATTCATTAGGAAGTGAGTGTTATTTCAAACCGTTGACTCGTCTTACATCCTGTTAAATTATATTCTACCTAAGCATATGATAGGTATGCGATCAGTATTATATCATTGTATAAAAATTTGGCCATTTGCCCTAGGTAGCGTCAGGCGTGTGAGCCGCTATTATCCTTATGATCAGTCCGCGTACACCTTTTTAACAGACATCTCAATCTAAAGTACGGACACACAAACCCTAACTCAACTCTGAGCAATAAGTCACGATATATCGACAAATAAAATGTTTGGGATTCTGGGTTGAAGGGTTGGGAGAAGCCCCTTTATTTATTTATCTGTTATTTTTATTATTTCTAATGCTTATCGTCAAGAACTATAGTTGTGAATCAGCACATAGCATGGTTACTACATATATCTACATATTTTATGAGGCGTCACTCGCTTTAACTGCCCGGACTTTATAGCTCCAGTAGAGCCAGGATAGAAGATGATCGATAGGCCACCGATTTGGCGTCTGTTGATCACTACCTCTATAATTCTAGGTTGACTAGGTCATGATATTTACTTATATACATCATGGTGAAGGTAGTTTTATGAACGCTTCCATTTAAATACAGATATCTTACTCCATTATATAGTTACAGCCTCTACTAGGTATTAACCCCTATTGATAGCCTGACAAGATATCAGCTAGTTTACATAGGTATGACATAAAGGTCTACTAACAGTGATCCTCAAATGATTGAATAGCGAGGTGTGCTAACAGCAGCCTCATAGAACTCTACATATATAACTGTGCTATAAGTCAATATCTATACTAATACTTAAACTTACCACTCAAAGCTTGCTCCCATCCAACCATCATATAAAATTATAAATAATACTGTCAAAGAGTAGCACCCCCCAAGAATTCGCGTCCAAGCCTTGTAATTCCAGCTAAAAAGTCTCCTGTTACTACCAATTACGATATTTCGAAGGAATGATAGGGCTAGATATGTCAGGTAGGGTTGCTTTCAACCATACCATGACATGATGAAGGGGTTGATTCTAGAATAGCTCGTTAATTCCAGCTTTACCCTTTAAAATACTTAAAAGCACAGTGGCTTTTTCCAGCAACGCCTTCGAACTGCCATTTGAAGTGAAATTAGTAATGCTTGAGCCTTTACCAGCGGCCTAATATACATCAGCATACCTTTTTCTGGCTACACTAATCACTAACGTATATCCACACCTAAATATGACAGGCCGACAATAAAGATCTTTACACTGAATCGCCCATTTGCGCCTTTCTTAGAGAATTTTATGATTAAAGTCAACACCTACCAAGACATGATAAGCTCGTTGTCTCGGATATGTTAAGGGGCTACCTCAGCATCAACCAGACCATCTTCTGCGTCAGGCAGACGATACAAACTGAACTTCTCCCTACTTATAAGCTTCCAGCACCTTGTAAGCCCTTCAAGGCTGTTATCAGGTAATCACTCCTAATATAACTTCCATGGTCTTTAGTACGGACAACATGCTGTGATCTTCGGTCTCTCCAGTAATACCTCTCCTCTTCCATAACAGAAAAGTATCAATCTGCATATTAATCTGGCTCACGCAGCACGTGCTAGACGAGAATCCAGCTAAGCTACACACCTGGCCGATAACTCAAGCTGTCGGAGAAATACGTAAATCTGTCATCCTGAACATTGGCTACATCACGGTGTTAGCATCCTAGCAATTCAACTTTGGAAGGTTGTTCAGATTGTGTATAACATAGACTTGAGAATCGAAGTAAGTATGCAAAGCTACTCCTACAACACGTATCCAGGTTTACCAAGAACGTGATGTTCAGATATGCCCATGAGCTTCACACTCAAACGGAACAGTGAAACATATCTCTAGAGATTAACTCATTATATCATTATATTCTTGTTATAACAACACCTAAACCTGACATTAAATCATCCATGTATCATATACCTACTGTGCTTCAGAAGTACTGCCCATTGCTTCCAAGCCAATGACTATCCATAGATGCCGGGATAGGATAGACAATCAGCATACACCAATGCGATTACGTTTGGTATTTCTACTCCTTGTTGATCGAAGGTCGTGGCCCATCTGATAACAGTCCTCCCTCCACCAACCATGACGATACCAACAATTGAACAACTCTTGATTGCACTGCTATGGTCTGGTCCTCCACCATCGCACACTCGGGCTTGAGCTCTCCGCCGTCTCTCCCCTTAGAAATGCCTCGAACCACGCCAAATCTCAGTGATAAGTTAAGGCGTATTTCCAGAAACCGGTACCTGGCTCTGCCGAGGAGGCGAAGCGAGTTGTCTAGCCCCGGGTGCGCGATGGCGGGCCATTCATCCATTAGTTTTGCCTTTTGAGGGGGGAGTCCTTCGACGTCGGGCGAAACGAATGATGGACAGAGTCGCATCTTGAGAAGGTTATGATGGCGGCTCTTGGTAGGTATGACGACTGGCACATCCCATAAAATATGTGCTCCTATATAGGTGCATATAACATACACACACACGCACGCGCACACCTGCACATACCTACCATACACATATACCTACATATTACCATATACGCATGTTCCTCCTACGCACGTATGTGTATACCTCATGCGCGCACCGAAGCCGTGCATTAGAACGAGTTGCGTGGCAAGGTAAAGTAATCAAACCTGCATATATATTCCCCATCAGCCCATCCGTCCAGCCTGCCAGCCTGCCAGCCAGCAAATTCTACCTACCTACATACATACGTACATACGTAGGTAGAATGAATTACGCAGATACCTACGTACCGTACCGTACGAGCCCATAGACAAGAGGAGCAACTTTATCGGCCGCTCCCCTCCCACCTCCCACCTCCCCCTCGACAACCCGGCCCCGTACCCGAGTCAGGGAGGCCCGGTTCTGCATGTAAGGGTTCCCCACAGATTCGCAAGCGCGAGACGCAGGAAAATCTGGACACCTTGGGTCTAGGCTTTCAGGGGTGTCGTACAAATATGTATGTATGTCTATCTGCGGGTATGTATGTATGTAGGTGTGTATGTATGTATGTATGTATGTATGTATGTATGTATGTATGTATTTATGTATGTATGTATGTATGTACGTATAGGATTCCAACGGTCCCTCCCTACTCATGCAAGTAATTCCCATTCTTCTGCAGCGCAAATTTGCAGTTGTCCTATCCTGGGCAGTGTCGATGCCGACTCGTGTGCGTGGCAGATGAGTCCGAGACGGGCAGGCAAGCGTGAAGAAGGGCAAGCAAGGAGCTCATGGCAGAGTTGAGGCTTTGGGAGTGGCGCTGGGCTGGGCTGGCTGGGCTGGGCTGGGCTTCTCGGCTGCTCAGACGTGGCGTCGACTCTACATAGCATAGATGTGTGTATGTATGTGCGTACATACGTCCCGAAGCTCCATTTCTACCACGTATGTACGCCCAGACCACCTCAGTATTGTCTATACAAATCGCCTAATAATATGTATAGTAGTGTGTGTTTATATGTATGTACTATGTATGTAGGTAGCTTTAGTGCATGGTTAGCCAAGCTGGCGAAGTATATATGTACGTATATATGGGACGTATGCTCTTCCTTTTGAACATCTGGTCCTCATTTGGCTCTTTGCAGTTGGGTTCCACCCTAGTTAGATCGCAGATTAGCTAGTCTTGGGGCCCTTGGTTGCTAGATATGGTAAGAAGATCCGTCTCGGTTATTTCTAAATACCGGATGGAGTCTGCGCTTGTCTGGTTTGCAACCGTGATTGGACCGGGCTCCTTGACATGTACATGCTAATGATAGGGTATCGTGGGTTATTTTTTTTTTTTTAACTCTTGGGCGGCTGTGGGAATTTGTGGTCTCTACCTATATGTATGCTGATCATGATATAAAGGATGCTCGTATGTATGTACGAGAAGCGGCCATAGTAGCGGCCATGCTATGCTTGCGTTAGGAGAGGTGAAAACGGATACCGAGACCGAAGAGAGTTGCAGTCGGGTTACATGTAATGGCGAGGCTGGTGGACCGACCGATAATCTGGTCACTCGTCGGTTACCTAGTTATGTAACTTGCAGCTAGTATCTGCTAACGTTAGTTGGATCTGGTTACACTTACGCGGGGACTCAACAAGGAAAACCGGCCGACTTCGCGGCTTGTCTGACGGCCGATGAGACTGTGATGTTTGTAACAGACCGAGTCGCGCCGAAATTGTCGAAACCTCTGAGGACGTACGTCCGTAAGTTGCTATATTGATATATAGATGCCGATAGAGCGTCTCGGTATATGCTTTAGTTCAATCCATGAAAGGAAGGGGACTGGTTGCCCCAGAATCTAGATCGCGGTCCTGTTTCCCCGTCTGGGCGTTCCAACTAGGCATTGACGATCTTGATGGGGGTCTGATAAGCTTATTATCCTATCCTGTTGATGCGGACCTCAGGGTTATACGCATTATCATTCTCAACTTGGGTACTTGGGGGGAGCGGCTGATGCGCCTCCGTGTCCGCAGTCTGTAGACTTGAGATGATGACTGATGGTGTAAGAAGATTGGTCCCATTCGCAAGATAACTTGCAGTTGTCTTGTGTTACTATTGCCAGGTTCAAGGTTGAGGCAAGACCATGTATGCATGTAACCTACGTAGTTAGCTAGACCATGGCCTCCAGCACTAACTGGGCTACTTATTTACTAGCATAAGTACTGCGGAACTCCAACGGAATTTACCACAACGTACGATTTATATAGAATACGTTCAGATATATAGTCAGCTGTTTTTGAAAGTTGTCGGTGAATAATATATTAATACCTAAGTGCTCTCCTCCCGCGGTGACGTGAGAGGTTCAAACGGCGAACTCGAGATGTCTTAGCTGAAGTTCAATAAGGGGAACCAAGAATCAGAGCAGAATACATAACGAGGCTAATACCTCGAAATTAGCCCAGTAGCTCTTTATTGTTCCCCACAGGTGCTAGAATGGGTACAGTCCTTGTAGTGCTTTGCTTTCTGAATGGGAAATGTCTTGCATGATCTCCATAATGCTGCGTTAGAGGCTATAATAGGATCGAGACTTGTCACTTTTTTAATCTTCTCTCCGACGCCAACATCCCGGCCGCTCACTCTAATAGTATGACTTCAACATGAACCTTGCTAAGCTGTCCAAAACAAGCCTGGGGAGCTCGAAGCGGAAACGCCTGAAGATCTCGATAGCCGAAATCGTGGAGGGGGTTGTAATAATGCGCTGTCGTTATATTAGTGCTAGGGGGGAAGGGTGTTATTCAATCGACGGCGTGAATGCCAGCCAATGGTCATAAATGAATTACATGTCACATTTACACCACCATATCACATAATCGACGAAGAGTAACCTAGATTTCTGCAAGTTTGGTTACAGCTGGCCAACCCCGTCAATCCCACGGCCGAATCAGCACGAGATGTAAAAGCAGCATTCTTGTGAGATGCACGAGGAGCAACTCTTTTCCGCAGCTCGTGAAGCCTGCCGGCCTTATATTACAGCCGTCATTCCACAATGAGCCGTGTATCGTGTGGTCCAGTATTTATGGTGGCGCATCTCCTGACTTCTATAAGGTTTCTACCACATCGTGGAACGCATACGTATATGTATGCAATTGACAACCGAACAGTCAGCACATCTCAAGTTAGAACGCTTGCTGTCTCGCCTTCTGTCTCCGTCTCTCTTTTCCTATTTCTACGAGATGTAAGTGGCAATCTCCCACGTCTCGCATCTTTTCTATAAAGCCAACCGACACACATAAAGAGTGATGATGACCTTGGCCCCCTGCGCCTGTCCGTCCGTCGTCGTCGTCGCACCCAGGAACTTTTATGACGTACAGATGTAGATGTATCTGATTTATGGCGTATGCATGCATGTGTTACGTGGGTAGGATACATAACCTACCAGGTAGTTAGCTCTAATAAGCACGTGTCTCGTGTGTATCTACCACGTATTTTCTAGATCGGGCAACCGATGCCAAGCCGAATGATCCTCCGAATCTCTCGATCAGTTTTGTGAGAACCAAATTAGGTGGTGGTTCGCAATGTGATTGTCGTCATAACGGTTGTTCTCCAAACGAGAGCCGTTCTTCGCCCGTTTCGTTGTTATATGCCAACATACCGTACATAGCATCGGCAACTCCCTGGAATGCCATGCCCCTGTTGTCTTTTTCGTTCTTGCAGCCTAACTGCATATGAAATACTATACATAATCTGTATGTATGCATCAGTTCATCAACTGTACACAAGAAGTATAGTACACTCCATACGAACACACACACGCACGCGTGCGCAGACACGCACACATCAGACACGAGCTAGAGGGGTTTGAATAGAGAAATAGAGGGTGGATGGTAGTGATGATGCTGATGCCCCTCCACCTGAAAAGCGTGAAATCGTGCATGACCGTAGTGCATGACCGTACGTATTAGACGCAGGTCCGACAGGATGTGGTTAAGCGCGGCTCGCGAGATTGTGAATCGTCAAGGGTCTGTGTGGATGGGTGTAATTAGTGCGGCTATTGCCAGGTAAAGTATCTAACTATGTAGAAACTTGACGAGGCATAGTATGGCTAGTACTGTATACCTTACCTACTGCCAACTTACACGTCTGCATGTGTGCGGTACACTTGATGAGGTTAGTCGCGTCTAAGTATTGCGCTGTACCTACATAGTAATACCTTGCCGTAGGCCTGCCTGCGCAGCATGATGTCGTTTCCCACCATCAAACCCATGTATGCATATAATAGTCGCTCGTACGGCAGCGTTGTAGACGTATGTATGTACGTATGTATGTATGTATGTACGTATGTATGTATGTACGCAGTATGTATGTACATATGTAGGTGCAACGAAGGGGGAAAAGACCATGAAAAAGAGGGTGTGGTGTCTCAGCCCTGGGCATGTTAAGCTAGTGTCGTTAGTTGGACCTTATCACATCGTGTTAAGCTCGAGCTTATTATTCATCAACTGCACGTATTGGCGTGATCGTCGATGATCCCTACGAGAATCATGTTGGATCTCGCGAGCTCCGACTGGGTTTCCCTTAGTTCATTATTCTTGTCAGCTCCTGTTCCGAATCGAGTATTCCGTCTGACGTGAACAGGAAGATCGTCGCCAGTATTTGCAGCTCTCGTGGATAGCTATCAATAGCTTTTGCTGTCCTGATGACTTTTCCCCATAGCTTGCCCCTCCATAGCTTGCCCCCTCCACAGCGAAATACGAAGCTTTGCTGATGGTCACTCGAGGCTTAGTAGAATCCTTGTGGATGAGCAAGCTCGCCATGTGACTGTGCATCGGTGCGCACGCCAGTGATAGATACAGCTTGAGGTCGGCCAAGGTGTTGGTTGCACAAACGGCTTGTATACTGTGGACGCAGTACCCGTGGTGATTCTTGACATCTGTAGGAACCCATCTTCGATGGTCAACCAGCCAAGACATGCAGGCAGCCTGTCGTGGTCCGAATTAGTTATATTTGGACCACAATGGTGGGATCGTGTCTTCCCTGTTGCTACATTAAATACTATCTAAGTCAACAAGGGCACAGACATAGTTCATTGTGATGGATCGATTTCATATGCATTGGCTGTCACAATTCCTATCGAGATTCGGCGACTCGGTAAAGTAGGCAGTAGGCTATGTCATAAAATGTGAAAAGTGAGAGACCAACAGTTGAGAGGCGAAGAGCGAAACATGTAGTGTACGTCTGTCTTATTTACGTTATAGTGATATACAACACTGAGTACCAGATATCATGGGGTAAGGGCACATTATGCAGTAAGTATGTAATTGTGAAGGATACACAGCTAATAAGTAAGTACATGTAGGTAGTCAGTCAATTGACATATCATGGCACAGGATCTTGAACTGAATCGAGTTGAATATCGAATATAATGCGGGGTCATCCATTTGGAGTCAATACATGTACGTTATGAAGTATGTAGATAAGCTAGCTATTTACCTAATGTGCATATATATGTAGGTAGTGTGCACATGTACCTACTAACATTTGCAGTGGAGATGCTTATTTCCCTTCCCCTCCTCTGTATGGCTGTTGTGTCAACATTGGTAGCTATAGGTAGCTTCTAACCTATGTAGATAACAGCTTGTTCGCTTACCCTAGCGAAGAAGGTCGGATGACACTACCCAAGATCTGAGAATATATGGAGAGTTGGAGATTACTTACATAGTACTATGTATGCAGTAGTATAGATAGGGTGGCAGTGCTTCGGTGAACCAGTTCAGGTACCTAACCTCCAGTATTGCCGGTGCTAAAATAGCCAACTACAGTATCTTAGTTACCTGTTGGTTGTATTGTATGAGGTAGGTTAGTATGTACGTATGTATGTATATATGATGATAGGTAATAGGTATTAATAAGATTGTTTCCTTACCTAAGACCGTCGTTCCGAGTTGACCTGTCATTCATTCCATGTACATTTTGGCATATTCAAGGCACTGGAGAAACTACTTAGCTAGGTACTGTGTTAGGCCTATCACACTTACCTATTGATTACAGTAGCCGCTAGTAGGGGTAATTCGGAACGAATGAGTTCCCGGTAGGTATTACCTTACGACCTACTTGCAGACTTGATAGGCATGTATGTTCGGCACCTATAGGCGAGCTTTCACAGCTTACGAGCCGAGTAACAATGCATGCTCACAAGTGTATGTAAAACGAGGTCGTCAAAGCATCCGACTGGATCGTAAGGGCACCTATCATCTACATAGGTTGGTTACCTACATATGTATGAGGTATACATAGTACATACATGCATTCCTACTTATGTACAGTAGGTATTCTGTAGTGCGGCTTGGCGCGGCCGGAAAGTTGGGGGCGGGTACATACAGAACATTAATTACCTAGAAACTGCAAGCATACCGGAGTTTAGAGGAGGCAGGGGAGCTAGGTAGGTGGTATGTAAAGGTAGGGGACTTGATGCCGCGGCTGCTGTGCAACCACCAAGTCTCTAAAAAGAATCCTCCGGTGATCGATCTCGCGTCCACTCTTTTCCAATGCATATGCCGTGTCGTTCCTGTCTGCACGAGTGACACGACACGACACGACACAACACAACACAACACGACACGCGGCTAGGGTCTCGAATTATACCTAGGTAGTATGTACTACGTAGTTATGTAGTATGGAAGGTTCCATGTATGTACAAGCCTGTCTAGGTTGCTTATTCCTACGTATGGGGTCATGTCATATCGCATCCAAATGTTACTACATGTGTGCACATCATCAAAGGGGCCTTAGCATGTGAATACCGTCTTGATTATTCCTCTTTTTTTTTTCTTCCCTCCCTTTGGCCTCACATAGTGTCTTTGATTATGCCCCTCTAATACATCTATGAGGATCCGAAGACATGCAGACTAAAGTCACAATCTATCCCTTTTTTTGCTCTCCGACCAAAGGTCCCAATCCACACCAGCTTTTTCGTTCTTCGCGAGAAAAAGAAGAGAAGTGAAAGAAACTGTCGTTGCAACAAGATGATGCATGCCGAATATGCACTGCGTGAGAACCATAGTAAAAAGGGGGGGGAACAGGTTATGCGCGCCATCCATCCGTGCAAGTTTCCCGTAACCCCTTTTTTGCACAGTAGCCTCTATAGGTTGTGCTGGTGTTCCCAGACATAACCCAGCAGCTGTGCGACAAGGCCCTGTGCATTCTTGATAACCCCAAAGATCAAATAAAACAACTTTTAGTCGCAAATTACCCGTCCGAAGTACCAAGAAGCTCCTCCTGCTGCTGCCTCAATCTGAAAGCATTATCCGCGTTTCAGGCAGCGGCCGTATGCCGCGAGAGAGTACCGTTTGACCTCTCTCAAATGAGCGTCGAGGTAAAAATTAGTCGTGGAAATAGCGTTCATGAATCGTAAATGCGTCATCCTTTTTGTTGTTGTGAGCCCCGAATTATCCGTGAAAAATAGCCGAGTACCATCTCTCCCTCTATGCCATTACGACAATCCCACCACGGCTGTGGCCGTCGGCTCTTTTCCCTTCTGGATGAATTTTCTCCTTCTCGTACAAGACTGCTGGTACATTCCGCGACCGAGCACCAATTATACGGTCTAGATCGTCAGACCGAGGCGAAGGAGTCTGAATGCTGTCGCTCCTCCTAGGGCGACGAGCCATACGTAGAGCATCATTAGCATCACCATCAGGTCGACTACCCCAGGATGTCTACATAGTCACAAGTTAGTGGAAACATGACCTTTGTAAAGCCTGGGTACTAGTCTACTCACCATGTTCAAGGTGATCAGTGCATATATCTTGATCAGCCCGTGAAAGTAACCAAAGACAATGGAAACCGGCAAGAAGAGGATATCACTCGGGTTTCTTCGGAAAAGGCCAACCAGTTTGATGACCTTGGTGAAGGCAAACATGAAGATGAACTGTGCCCAGAACCAACGTTGACGATCTTGTAAGTCCCACCCGTCAGTGCCCCACCAAAGGGAAAGGAGCAGTAAAGGGTCGACCACAAATGCCAGCGAGGTGAATGTCGCAATATGAAGAGCGTATGTACACCAGGGTTGTTGACTATTTTCTCGTTAGTACATAATGAGAATGAAAAATGTATAAAAAGAAAGAAGAGAAAAAAAAAGAACCAATAACTTACGTAAGCACATATCTTTCTCGTACCAAGCTTGTGTAATTGCTTCTCCAGTTACTGCGGGCCCATCTTGAACATTGGTAGAGAAATTTGAGCCCATTCTCAAGGGTAGTCTCGATTTCACACTCCCGCTCGTACTGGATCCAGGTCTTCCACTGGTGGCTGACCAACCAGCGGGTCACGAAATTGTCATCATCGGCATTTAAGATGTAATCACGCCATCGTTCCGTCTTGAAGCCCTCTAGGAAGTCGTGACTTGATAGTATTTCCGAGCGATAGGCTCCAGTGCGACCAGACATGCAAGACGTTCCTCCATCGATGTTGTGCGTAGCCGATATCTCAAAGTTTCGGCGTTCGATGTAAGCCGCTCCGAGCCAGTTGAAGATTCGAGTTGACAAACACCCATCCGGCTCACGACGTACGCGTTGACAAGTCCCAACTCCTCCCATCTTCGGGTCCTCAAAAGGGGCAAGAATCCATGGAATGAGAGTCGACGGCCAGGTGACGTCGTCATCAGCCATGATGGTAATTGCCGTCTTCACCTCAGGGAGTGCCTCACAGACCTGCTGTCGTTTGTTCGCAACGCTCAGGGACAGCACACGAATTATATTTGGAGTCGACAACGATGCAGTCAGTTTTTCCAGTGGGGCTTTCTTGTCAGCGGTCGTCACAAGGATCAATTCATAAGGCCGGCAAGCTAAGATACTCTGAAGAGAAGGTCGAAGCTCCTCAAAGACGTTGTGAATGGTGGGAATGATGACCGTTACATCTTCAGCCGTGAAAGTCGGTTTATAAGGAATGGGTTTCGACTTATAAAGCCAGTGACTGAAAGTATGGACAATCAAGCGCAGATAACGATGGATCCTAACGACAGGTTAGAGCTAAGGTGAACACATTTTACCTGGCTGTCTCAAAGTATAGGTGAAGACGGATACAAGATAAACTCACCATAAGACCCAAAATGTCACCCACCAGAAGCTCACCGAGTGCATGAAGCTGGTGTACGGGTGGACAAGTTTCCAAAGCTCAGTGATGTTGTCCATCTTATATGTCCTATCAGAGAGTAGATTCCGATAGTAGGAATTAGAGAAGACTGAAGGCCTACGAAAGTGAGGTTGTTCTGTCTTCAAAAGGAGGTGCGTGTACGGTGAGGTTATTAGATCGGTTCTCGAAGAGATCCAACAAGTCAACTCCTGTCTATAGTCCCAAAGCTCTAGACTGAGAACTCTGGTCAGCAGGTGGTTCAACCAGATAGAGACGGGGGCGAGTATGAAGTGAGAAGACTAGGGTGTAAGAGAGTTCGTGCGTGTATGTGTGTGTAAGAGCCGCAAGTGACCGGAACGTGACCTTGAAACGACCAGGAGGGTAGCTGCGGATAGCAAAATGTAGTGGTAAGGCGAAACAAGTGTGGGGATATGTGTGTGCCAAGGTGATCTCAGCAAGTGGCAATGACGGGGGAGTAGATGCTTGCCTTAAATAGTTATCTTGTGTGGTTTGAGATATGGGTGGAATGATTACGCGGGACGGGAGCAATGAACCGGACAGGAATTGTGAACGGCAACCTTATGGAACAAGCAACAACAGAATAGACCGAGACTCGTGCTACGGTGATAACTGTTGGACTCGAATTGTTTCTTGGTAATAGAATCTCCGTTGAATGTAGACACAACAGAAAGAAGGAATTGCTCAACCAAAGAAAAAGTAAAAAATAAAAACAGACCTCAAACGAGAGATGTGCTAGTCACCAGCCAGAAGCCCAGCTCGAGTTTGGAAACGAGGGAATCCAAAGGGTATCGAGAGGCAAAAGCGAGAGCTGGGAGAGCACAATTATAATACACGATAGATCAAAGGAAACCCCCTAAAGAAAAGAAGCCATTACTGAGGAGGAATGGGCTTCGAGGGACGGACAGGAACATAAGAGAGGTCGTCAAGATGAACTTAACGCGGGCTAGACCCGGGTGAGGAGGTAAGGATATATAGCCAAGATGGACCCATATGACCCCATTCATCCAACGGTCGATAATACCTACATACTACATACGTAAACGATGAACGGTGCGATGAGACGTAATTATGGGGTTGGGGACGGCTAAGATATGGTATGGACGTAGACATTGCATGTATCCAATGTGTGTAGGAGGTATGGTATGGATGTAGGGAGGAGGTAGGGAGGCAGGGAGGTAGGGAGCCATGGAGGTATGGATCGAGGTAGATACTGTGCCTAAGGTAGGTAGGTAGTGCTTAGATCGACCTTGTCTGCGACGTTGAGAAGAGCAACAAGTTCATCTAAGTTGCAATCCATGGCATGGGGAGATAGTACAAGGCTTTCGTCGGGACGAAAAGTATGAACGAGGTACAGTAGTCTAGACTAGAAGGAGAAGATGCAGCCTCCTAGCATGGGTACCGTGGGGAAACACAAAATAGACATGAATGCCGAAGAGAGCTCTCGAACGCTACCTACCTAGGCTAGACAGCTGAGAGGTTTAAGAAAGTAGACTTACGAAAGTAGACCAATGTCACATACATACATCCATACATACATAGATAGTAGCCTTCAAGCCTTAGACGATGGGACGCAACTGACGACGGGGGGGAGGGAGACGAAGCAGTAGAGATACATAGAAAAGCTACATGAATGTACCAGGTGGAAACGACGTTGATACTACTACAACCGACATAAGAAAGACACATAAGTACATTATGTACAAAAGAAAACAATAAACCTGACTGAGGAATATATATATGGATACATGCACGGGAAGTGTACATGAGAAGTATACATGAGAAGTATACATGGCTAAGGAACGGTAGTATCGATCTGTTGCTGGGTTAATTGTGTGATTACGATAGAGAATAGGCAGAAAGGAAGGAAAAGATTGGTTCAAGTGAGAAATAAATTTAAGCAAAAAAAAAATATGATAGTCCTAGGTTACGTGTAAAACAAACCAGAACCGTTGGTGCTAAGAAATATCCGGTTTTGTGGTTGGCGGTTGGGGTCTGCCACTACATTAGGTCTGCTTGGTGGCCTGGTGGGGCGTGAACCCCCCTCCAGAACCCTATCCCTATGTATAAGGTAGGCAAAGGAGGGGGTGTAGTGGGCATAGTGGACAGAGGTGGGGTCAGTTACAGGGCATGGGGGAGTGTAAATGGCGCTCGACGGCGTCGAATAGCAAACCACCAGCTGCACTAAACTGTTTACTAAATCCAGGTCCCGTCACGTCAACTAAACACTGTGCCACACGACGGGAAAAAATTCGGTGCATGTACTTCCTCGGTACATCGTAGGACATGTATGTATGGATGTATGGATATATGTACATAGGTCCATCAGGTGCATACGTAGATACTTCATGGTTGCTTAAGAGTAGGAACCACGGTAAATATTGGGTTCCGGGGACATGGCAGCATGGCCTGTGAAGTCTTGAAAGGGAAAAGACCAAATATTCCCCATACAGGAATAGAAACAGCAACAAGGCTCGTGTATGTGTAAGTCAGGAGGAGAAACGAAAAAAAAAGGGTCCTTCGGGGAGCTCATCTCGTTCCCACTTACAAAGACGCTGATGAGAGTATAGTGCAGTGGGCGACGGGCCGTATGGCTCCACCGAGGATTTTAGATCACTCTCGGCGCCTAGGAAGACTATCAAACTCGCAGGCAGATGGGTATCGAATCTGGAATGCCGAGCTTGTCACTGGCCAGCGCCATACCGGTCACTAGCAGAGCCAAAAAGCCAGAGGGAAAGGCGCAAAGCGTAAGCGAATCAGAACGACATTATAGCGTTGTGGAGAATGAATCGATCTTCAATATGGACCCGTCTAGCAGCGTCGAACGATCTCGCAACTTGAACTTAGCGACAAGCGCTCGAGTCACTTGCCTGCTTGCTGCCATTGCTAGTTAGGTTAGCGCCGACCTGTGTGCCTAAGCTGCAACCAGGTTGACTCGTTCACTGCTAAAAGGCTTAGGTATGAAGCAATTTCTACTATGCATGTTACTATGTACGTTACTATGTATGTATATAAGTAAGCCCTTGTCGCCATGGGCGACTACTTAGGTTAGGTGCTCGATTAGTTTACTGGCCAGGATAATAGTCCACAGTTAACCGCGTACGGAGCGTCTGTGCCATTTCCAGATCATGAGACGTTGCCCCGAGTTTCTTCTACCGAATAGGCAGGATATGAAGCGTATAATAAGCCGCATCAATGCCGATATATCGCCTATATGAGTAAGTGGTGAGCGTTTTCGGTAAGCGTAATACTGTAGACCAACACCGAAGAACTTATAAGAACGCAGTGCATGTAATAAATACGTCGTGACTCGTATAGAGAAAATTTCTAGAACGGTTCCGCTTACCATATATCACATCACGTCAGGGGAACAGACGGGGTTGTTCCGTACCTAACAAGCAACAGGACAGATTATACCTACAAGCTCAATAAAAACATTTGCGTAGGGGGTTTCAGAGAAAAGAATGTAGAAACAATGGGCCTGCGCCGCACTTGTAGGCACTCAGGTTAAGAGTTTCTCACAATGTTGGATTCGGATTCGTTGTATAATCCTTAAGGATCTACTCATCCACCTTAAAGGTTTCCAGAAAAGGTGGTAGGTAGGAGGGATTAGCTTCAGTCCAAGCGATACGCAGGGAAAAAAAGAAAAAAACAGTAAAAATCCTATATCTCTAAAGATACTCTACCGAACAAAAGGGTACTGATTTGGAGCGCCGGTGAGTTCGTGACGGTGTAGTCCGTTTACCCCCATGCACATACACCTGTGTTGGTTGCTATTTGTATACCAAACCCCCCACAACTTCGTTATGTAAGGTCGTGGGAGGCCGAGGCCAAAGATAGAAAACCATTGGGGTTCATCCAGTGGCGCTTTTGTCCGATGCTTTCTGATGCAATCGTCGTGCCCCTGGCATGGAGAGACTCCTACCTAGATCTACCCACCCCTACGCGCACACACTAATGCTGTGCGCAACAGAACTGCCGTTGCGTCTTCGTCGACGTAAGTGTTATTGGTTCTTTTACTAATGATCGTCTGCAAGCTACTTCAAGAGCAGACAGTCAGCACAGCGCGCAGCACAGTAACACGCCTTGCATGGCTCCGAGAAGCACATGTGCCTCGGATGGACCTCTAGGCGCTAGTAGGTAACACTTAGTAGTATTACAAACCCAAGTAATGCGAGCCGTGGACACTTGAGGCTTGGGTGAGCTGCTAGGTACGTATGTATGCGAAGGTAAAAAAGACCCAAACTTATTCCCGTTAAGTTTGCAGATTCGACCTAGAACCTGGAGCCTGCAAGCTTGATGACAACGACCTGCCGGTTGAAGACTCTGCCTGACAGGGGGGGTTGAAGGTTGAAGGCTCTACTTGTCCCCATCCTGACCCTGCGTTTGCGTCACAACGTGGTTGGATAGATGCTGTTTCGATCTGCTGGCCGACATGACAATCTGCGCAACCGGTTTGCCAAGCCTCTCCCCGAGATGAACTTACTGACGGGGTATTGCATTATTACCATATAGTAGGACGTATATATACGGACATCCTGGGCGATGTTCCCGCTAGTCGGGTGCTCTGATGTACAGACACGCTGATGTACAAGACTTCATATAACACAGTACGATGTCAATAGCAGCAGCAACCTTCCGAGGTAAGAAAAACATGCAAGGCGCAACATCGTGCGTCGGGGATCCGCAGGGGACATCGGCGGTCGGCGGCGCGATCACAGATTTGATTGATAAGGCACGGCACACCGCTACACGACAGACAGGCCCTAACGGTGTTTTCAACGGCGTGATTGTCACGGCGGCACGGGAGCCAGCCTTCGAGAAAGGTGAGGTCGGAGTAGCGTTGGACGATCCCCAAGCCATTGGCCAATGACCTGGGTTACCGTGCCGGCATTACGGTGTCGGCCCATGTTTCCAGCGTGCCTCCCGACGCCTCCTGGCGAATCCGAACTCGGTCTGTTACTGGCACAAGTATATAACATCATCATCGTTCGGTGTCATGTACATGGCATGCAGCTGTGTTGTAGATCTTCGGTTCCTTGAATCTCGAATTCGGTCCCAATGTGGCTGTCGCGGAAGGACAGTGTAACGCTTCCTGTATGACCTACATACATGATACCATACGCGACACTAGGCCCAATCATCACCATCATATAACAACATCACCGTTGCATTTCCTAACCACAGGTTAGTACTCCGTTTAATGGCTGTAGCGGAATAGGCGAACCCGGCCCCACGTAGCGCACGAGTGCCATAGCCAAAGACCCAATATCTCCGTCTTCACTCGCCCAAGAGCGTAGTATATAGTGTATGTGTACATACCGTGCCCGTGTATTTATACGTCATGTACGGATGGCTGGGCGTGGGACGATTCCCGCGCATGCAGATTGTTTCTGCAAGAGTGTCACGGAGTATTCATGCACATTCTTCACAACGTGGGGATGATGCTGTCAACTTCAAGGTACAAATGCAACTCGCCCGTTCGGGACGAACCCTGAGAAACTAGCTGTGAACTATGCCAGTCATCTCAGGGATTACCTACATAAAATTTAGACGACCTTGCGTCAACTAGTCCGGGTTAATGAGTCGAAGAAAGAAAAAAAAAAAATCTACTTCCCAAGTGATTTCGAAACTATTCTTTTCGATCCCACCCTTTTTCTCGTTTCTTTCGGTCGTGTGTTACTGAGGCTGCCAGACCCATATTCCGTGCTCCCTCATCCGTTGATTTCATTTCTAGCGTGCCATTATTTACGTGCCCAACCACGGAACCTCGAAACCTAATCCCTTCAGCATAGCTTGTCTTGCATGCTCGCGCAGCACGCGGAATGATACCCTGATTACCGGAAAGTCTAACAACCTTGATTCGGAAATCGCTTGGACAAGATTATTCCCCTAGTGTCCACTGTCCCAATGCTATAATATCAAATGGCGAACATAGCAGGTATCTCTAATAGCTCTTAAGATGCCTCACTCCGGTAACTCTAGCCGCATAGCCTCCCTCCTCTATCGCTATCGTGAACTTGGTCGATATGTCGTATCTTTTCATGATACTACTTAGATGTCTTTGGTTCGGTTAGGACACAGCGGACTTATCTTGTTCTGAGCGTCGTCTCATCTTCGAGTACACGGCGCCGCCGTTTCCCCGTTACCACCATTCTGTAATATCTCAGTTCGGCCTTCGTTGAGAGAGCGGCTTGACGGACGGACGAGCCACGCGAGTAGCAGATTCGCGTGAGCTCTCCCTGTGTTCGGCCCTTCTAATGAAATACTGCAAGAAAATTCAGGTTCGCATCCAGCTGAAGCGGGGAGTAATGTAGGAATAGATCCTTCACGATTACCTCATTTTTCCCAGACCTTCATGATCTTCCCGCGGCCAATTTTAGTGCGAGGGTAGTAGCCATGGGGGATTTGTGGGGGAAGCCGGGCTAATCCATGGAAAGGGACCCGTCTGATAATAGAAAGGCGTTGACCGGTGCTCACAGACCACGATGGGGACGGGGGGCTACTGGTCCGGGTTCACCACCAGGTCGAAGGAACATTGAAGGAATCAACCATGTTGCCATAGCTTCTAAGTTATTTAAGTTACGAAAACTAGGTTTACGGCTTATGGTTGTAGTCTAATTAATCAAGGGGGGAAGTAATACATACATGAAAGAAATCCGCTAGCGATGGCGGTGGTGGAATATGCCGAATTCGCATCGCTAGGTACGGCGAGGGTCACAGAGTCTGGGAACAGCTTGACAAATCGGTGAACTGGTCTTGGTATACGCGTAGGTGTGTGGACAGGATCGCTTCATAATTATACTTGCTCCTCTTCGCCCACATCTTCTTATAATATCGAGAGACACTGCCGCGCCCCCGCATTAGTGGCAGGCTACTGGATCACGATCGGTAACAATCCATGAACATGAACATGCTCTTAGTTACAGCCTGTAACGGACGATGTCAAATCGTTTCAAGCAATTCTAACTCATTCAATAGTTGCCCCCGTGGAACAGCAACCGAAAAGGGAGAAGCCGGCCAACTAAGTTGCAGCACAGCAGCGCCTGGGACATGGATTCGGTATCTTCGGCACCGGGATCCCAATCCTAATTCACGACAGGTCGGAGCCGGACACTGCGCCTAGGCCGGCCTTCCTTCATCAGACAGCGCGCCTCGAGTCGTCGCAGTCAACAAGTGACCGGATCCACTCAGCAATCAAACTTCGAAATCCCAACGCCCAGCGGTCAAGAGGGACGATTAGTTATATACGGGTTCCGGGTCCATAGGGGCGGCCGAATCCTCACTTACACATACATAAACTCTGCTTCCCGGCATTAGCCGTATCTCGTTGGAAACGGGATTTTTATTTTTATTTTTATTCTTATTTTTTTCTTCTTCTAATAACTATTACTAGGCAGGCAGGCAGGCAAGCGGGCGGGCAGGCATTCGATCTAGATGCTCCGTACGGCTGGGCAATCAGGAAACTGGGCGACTGCTGATCCATTTCTTCGCATCCTCGGCGTTGGGTTGGAACCAAGTGGTCCTTGCAACCATAACCCTCGCCTATATGACAGGGCCCGAGTTAATACCTCACACCCTTCGAGGGCGTGATCTTAGCCAAAGGCTTGAATTCTTCCGAAGAGGCATGTCCGCCCGCGGAGTTCATTTCATTTCGCGCTGCAGTCAAGATAACGCAGGTATTTGCAGAGTACTCCTTCGTACCAAAACCCATCGCGATCTGGTAACAATGGTTTCGTGGGAACAGCAGAGGCAGCAGCTCGCAGCTCGCAGCCCATCATGGCAGCGTCGGCTGGTCGAGGCTTGAAATGCGCTTCACAATGTCCTTTTTCTTACCGAAACACTCCGGGCGATGAAGATGGCATGTGGCAGCATCCAGTACATCAGCCTGGAAGCACCTACCAGGGATGGTATGTAGGCGTCTCGACGTCCCCCCTGTGCCTTGATCGGTGGCTTCTGAACCACAGCACCAGCCAGCACGTCCTAATACGCAGTACACAGAGTACATACCTATATGTATATTCGTTCGGCAGCTCTAGAGTCCCATTTGGCAATGGAACCCGGACCCTGATCCAGAAATATTAAATGTGGCCCACAGCGGGAAGACAAGGCTCGCGGAAGCACGAAGGCACATCCGGATAGGAGTGATCCAGATGATGTGCATCCAGGGCCTTTTGAGGCGAAATTACTATGTTTACGGGTAAAATCTGCTAACTTTCACTGCATCTCTGGATCCAGAAGCTGCTGTCTCTGGCCTCTGCGGCGTATGGGGTGGGCTATACTTTCGCCTACTTTGTAATTTATTAGTGAGTCGATTTTCCTCCTTGGTTTGCGTCAGGTCCGTACGATGGCGTTTGCCTCTGCATGCTTCTAACGCATAACATGCATATGCAGGAGCGTTATGAGTTGTACTTCTCTGCAAAAGGCCCGTCTGCAGCAGCGTGGTGCTGGTGAACAACCCCACGTTTTATTTGATGGTATGTATGATATCAAATCCACGAGGGTGAGTGTTCAACGACAAACCAATAAAATTTTTTCTTCTTCTTTTTCTGATCTTATGTCCCGTTTCCCTGCTCCCGGTAGGAGTTTCCAGAAACATAACAACTATGGAGCCGGCACCAAACCATTGCTGTTAGTTATTTAACTGCCCTTGCCGATATAGTCGTCTATACAGCATACTGACCTCGCCCAATCCGAAGCATATGGCGGTCAGAAGCACAGCGTTTCGGCCAATCCCTCCGACATATACCCCCGACTCGTCAACGTCGATGTTAACTCATGGCAACAGTGGTTTATGCAGTCGAGAGACATTCCTGCTCCAACTACGATGGTCTGCAGATGCATGATGCTGTCTACCACAATACCAACAACAGCTATTATAAAGAAGGCTGTATACAAGCGAAGATTAATCTCCAGCAAGACGGCAAGAAAGTGACTAGTCATTGTGGCGAGTCCTGCAGCGGATTGTCTTCTTGACGTCACCATATCCTGATTTCACGAGGCGATAATCTAGCAGCCTCGCCGGTCTGGTCCGTAAACCGCCTCAGCTGAGATCGGAATCGGCGTCATGCCCGCTAGACGGACGCCTGTCGGCTCTTTCTACTTCGCCGACCGCGACTAGCTTACAGGTTGGCCAGGCGATCGATGCTGGCATTACTTCGTTTGGTAGAAGGTTCGTTGGCCAGGCGGTCTGTCTGACGATGTAGTACTGTGCGCTTCTCCTTCCAAACCGGAACGCTCAGGGGCAGCAGTACTGCGGTTCTGGGCCCTTACTTGCCGAGGACACTCCGTTGGAGTGGCACGATGAGCGCTCCTCGTGGTCACTTTTCCCCTCACTTCCATCACCCAACTCATCAAGTACTGATCCGTACACGAGTCACGGTGAGTCGATCTTGGCCATGTTCAGTGGCATGAGCATGGAAGCAGTGGCGAATGGCTACGAAGCGAGGGGTTTGCTTAGCCATGTCGGAGCCGAATCTTGGACTGCTGCTGTGAGTACTTGATAGTACAAGGAAGGTACTCAAAGGAGCCTTTCGACCGGCAACAGGCCCGTCCACATCAACCGGCAATTACAACCAGTAAGGGGTATGAGACATGAGGCGGGAACATTGCCTGAAGGGCGCCAGCCAGCGTGACAATTTTGCCTGTGGCCTGCCGTAAAGTCAATCTTCACGAATTGATACGTTCTGCATGATCGTGAAGAACTGATCCCAACCACTCAACACGGGAAGTCTGGCGGCTATCAGGAGTTTTTAAACCCACGAGCCTCCGAACTTCCACACGCGGAATAGCAAGGCTTGTCTTACTTGCCTATGCGTCTTGACACCCGCAGACAACCAGCCATACATGACAGATCTCATGTTCATAGTCCGGTACAGGATGCACCCTGAAGCTCAGCATCAACCCAAGCAGGGCCACGAGACCCCTATCCGGATCTTGAGACTCTCGCTATCTTTCCTCCAAATAGCGGTATAGGATATCTTAGAGTCCCTTCCATATCTCGATTAGCTAGCATGTCACGGGGGGGCAAGAAACGAGTTGTCAAGTAGCTAACGATGATAGAAGAAATTTTAATAAATAACCTGAGCTGTGGCAGTATATCTGACGTTGGCGTTAGCTAGCCCTAATCAACCGAATGATCGACACTGGCATGGGTTTGTGGGAATTTGATATTATTCGACGAGCGAGGGACAGCCGATCCGGGGTCGATCAGTCCTAGGTACTGTACATATATTCTCTATGATAGGAATGCCCATATACTTACTTTAGGAGGTAGTTTGGCGGGAATAAACAACGCTCGGAGAAAACTATTCCCAGTGTCATGAAGTAGATCATGCAGTAGATGCCAGGTGATTCACCGCCGCCTCTATCATCGCCGCCGTGGGCGATAGAGGCGACGTCGCATCGAGCCCCCATGCCTCATCGCTGGAGCTCAATAATCGCATTCGAATATTTCAAAGACCTGAGCACCCACGGGAATACTGATAACCCATAGTTCAGACGTGCCAGAAAATGGTTGAGCGTGGCCACCTATGGCAGTCGCCGAGGGTGCCAACATCAACACCTCTGTGCCGTCTGAACGAGAGTGTCTCCGGCTCTTCGTTGAGCTGATACCACGACCCCAGCCTTGTCTTCACTGCTCGCTGGATAATGGTGCTGCCGGTTGTTGGACGAGACACGTTTCCTGTTGCATCTCGCTCGGCTCGACACTCCTGTTCACCAACTCTGTTCAAACCACTTAGGTAATCACAGAGAGTGACTGAGAATGAGGATGAGGATCGCATGGCTGGCAATTGCTCTCAACTCGTTCGAATAATAGTTAGAAAGGAATCTCGCTGCCGTATTCCTCACTTATCGCCGGCAGCATCGCATTCTCACCCCGTCGAGTAAGTAGCCCGGTATACTTCGTACTTACGGGATTGCGAGGCCATATATCCAAAACTTCCGTCTCCGAAACAACCCTCCACTTCCCATAGGCAATCGATAAATCAACAATCATCAACCGCTGGGTAAGTATTCGGCGCCATGCTTGCTACCCCCCCAGGCACCTTCCAGTCCCGTGCTGGACCCAGGCAGAACGTTCCAGGTCTAGGTAAGTAAGTTATTAGTAGGCATAAAGAGCATGCCGAAGATAGGCAGGACTTATGAAGTATGTATGTACTGAAGTAAAGGTATTGACCGTCTAACCAGGTAGGTAAGTACTTATTCGGGTTTATCTTGACAAAGTTGGGAACCGGGTAATTCGGCCAGATGCCCCTTTACATTGATAGGTCTCGAACAGAGTGCGTATCGTCATGCATGTCCTTTCCTGCCAAGTTGAAGATTTTATGGCTATTGAGTTACCTAGCGCCTTATGTAAACTTGGCCGGAATGCACTAGGCAGGACTAGAGCATGTGCTCCTGAAGCGGTGCATGGTGGTTCAGCTCTCATGGACTCTCTACCTATCCATTCGGTATGCGCTTATCGGCCGACGCCACGCTGAGACTGAGACGCATCATGCCGGGACAGTCGAGCTTGATAAGCGTGTGCAAGTTGACAAGCTGCTTAAACCTACGATACCTAAGAAGAGGGGAAGGGAACAACCACACCCCAACCCCCTTACTTACGAGAATGCGGGAACGCGGGATTGCCGGATATAAGAAGCACAGTCTTATTATACCTGTCAACCATGGTGGTCAAGCAATCTTTACCTACCTAAGGTTTACATTTTACTTCCCACAGACATATGATAGGAGGTAATATTGAAATTTGAAATTTCCGATAGTTCGAATTTTCTGGTTTACTTACTCCTTAGTAAGGAGGTAAGACAGGAGGCTGATTATTGAGGTAATTCTATTAAAGTTCTTGGCATATTAATCGGTCCTTTGGTACGCACAGGGCAGTACATAACTCCGTACCCAGTCTGCTAGTTGAAATAGCCAAAGGTCGAAAGGTCATGCGCGTGCGTGTGTAAGTGAGGGTTGTTGTCGTGCCATGGTGCTAGTGAGTCCGGTCAACCCGGTCTTCTTATCCTTCTTCTCCTCTTAGGTTATCTTCCTCCCTTTGCATGCTTTTACGAGTATATAGTCCAATAGGTATATTCGCATGTGAGGGAAACATGACGTATAATAATAATAAGCCCATTTCTTTGACTGGCTGGTACGACATGATTTTGGGGTGGAATGATGGTACCAGCCCACTCTAGATCTATTCAGCCCTCCAGCAGCTCTCTCTCAGTGGACTCCAGCCTGCCAGCTACTGTAGCCAAGACCCAAGACCTGAACTGTTAGTGTTCTCAGTGGTCAATTTGGTCAATTTCCCTAATGGATACTGCGAGTAGTGTTGGGGACCCCTGTCTCCCTCCCGCCCAACAGGCTCAGATCAGAGGGGCAGACGCCTCTAATAAGCACGTGCAGGCGCTGAAAGAGGCAATGAGGCTGAAATGATCCGACGCCCGTCTGGCACCGACTTCTGGCACCGACCTGCCGATTCGTGTTTCTTTGTGGTGAAGAACCATTTGAACCATCTCTCACAAACCGCTGCACACTGCCTCGCCAACGCCAACCTTATTTAACCTTGGCACTTTTTCCTCCGCCACCACCTCCTGGCCTGCGCGCCTGCTGCGTAATTATCTCATCATCCATTGCTCCTAAAGCATCAATTCATCAATTCTGAACTGTTTATTACTTAGATATTACTAGTAGCTCCGGCTCGTTTCTGGAGACCGGCCATCTTATGTCTTTGTATCTCGCTCTCGTTCAATTATCCAAGGTCAACCAATTTATGTTTAGCGTCGTTAGGGGTAAACAATAATCACGATCGTCATCACGGACCTGCGGGCCTATATTCATATCGTTTTGGTCGCCTGCTCTTGGCTGTTGAGTGCTGTTCCGTTCCACGAACTATCTACCGTACCGTGTCGATCTTCCCAATGCCTTCATTCCGGTGATTCCGTCCTAGCAGGCCGTTTGCGAGGGGGCCCCTTTTCTTCTGCTGTCTCCTAACGGGAGTCGGCCACACTTAAGCAGACCATCCTGACCGTCTATCCCGTCCATCCCGTCTCTCTCCCGTCTGTCCTGCCTACTTCGGTGCTTGGGCGATTCGGGTACGTCGGTATATATACGAAACAGCCTCGGCGTAAGATGTCATCATTTCAGAGTTTGCCGGGGTTTCGATCCCAAAGCTTGAGTAACAAAATAAGCAAGCCAAAGAATAAGACGGTGGTCAAGCCAATCCTCAAGAAACTTTCGCAATCAGAGAAAAGTTCGTTGGATTTGGATAGGGGATGGGCTGATCAGGATGAACAGTATCGGAATGATATCTGGGGAGGAGAGGCTTCGTTCTCAACCTATGAGCAACCGATTGGGGCTAGGCGGTCAACTAAAGAGACGAATTTAACCTTCAACGAGGTAGTGACGACAAGACGGTACAACCATTCGAGGTCCATCAGCGGTGCAAGTCATATCTCTGTCGCGACATCGTCAAACAGCAGTTCTGGACACCGTCAAGCCGGAACGACTTTCGTTCATCCTTTCCAGCAGATACCTCGAACGTCGACCCCGCCACTGTATTCCAACTCACTGACTTCCATTGGGGACAGTCGCGACTACTCGCCCACAATCACCGAGGATGATGACACCGACAACAATAATGTGAATGCGAACGTGGACGTGGACGTGAATCCTGCTCACACTCACAGTCACAACAGCCTTCACATTCACCTTCACCAAAACCCACAATCACACTCCCACCTACACCAGCACCACCACAACCGCAACCATAACCACAAACCTATAAATCCACATTCACATTCGCAACCGAGTTTAACTACCCTGAGCCGCCCGGCACTAGCAACAAGTCAGCGTACCTCGTCGTTCTCTGACGTGAACAATGCGCGTACACCTTCACTTAGAATAAATACATCACGAGCCGTATCGACGACCCCGACGCAATCACCACGCCTTGTCAATATCCCTAGCAGATCTAACCTACATGTCGACCGAGCCCTAGAATCACCGACATCACCAATAACAAATATCGGTTCCAATCACATCTCATCACCGACCAGTTCCGTCGCGCCCATGTCTCCACTACGTTCATCTCTGGACTCGGCCGGCTTCCGCCTGCGCTCCAAATCCGACCTTGACACTGCGACCCGTGCTGACCATCTCCGCGAGGCGCGCCGAAAATTCGAGCTGAGAGAGAAGGCCAAAGATGAGAAGTTTGCCCGTGAGCAGATCAAGCGTAGGGAGCGCGCCGACAATAAGCGTGCACATGAGCTGGAGAAGCAGGCAGCGGCGATCCACAAGGAACAACTCGCAGCGAAGGCTAGACAAGACGCTATTGAATTGGAAGAGGCGATTGCACGTGGAAAGCAGGCCCGGAAGATTAGTATGCAAAGCAGCGGCCGCCCCAGCGTAGCTATGTCTCGCCCCAGCACGTCGCGAAAGAACACAGCAACAAGCCCCTTGGGTGATACTGAGAAGTTCATGAGTAGCAACTACGACAGCATGGGCTCGAGATACCCGCCGTCGTTTGGCAACGAGGCTGGTGGTGCATCAGACGTTCACTTCCGGTCGTTCAAGCGAAGAAACACGGCCAAGAAGAAGACTCAGAGCGCCTGGACCTCTTTCATCTTGTGGCTCAGAACGAGACTGCTCCGGGCAGGCACGGCCCGCTCATAGTCAGCCCATATTCCATTTCACCAATAGGTACGTACAGTATCATCATTGCCTCAATAGCATACCGGAACTGTACTCCTACGGCTACAAGATTACGCCCTTACCATCGAAAAGGGCAACACAATAATCCCAAAAGTGGCAAAATCAAGGGGGATCTTAGGCCAGTACCCAACTGGTTCAGCACATCAGCACGTACGACATCAATTGCATTCATGACTTTCATTCATTCATATTTGTTCAAATTCGAGTCGGCGTTTAGGATTAGGAGTTTAGCAAAACGGTTCGCATGCTCGATAACCTGGAAACGCTTTTTACGCATTCGCCTTACTGCAACAATACAGCAACAACAAGAGCAGAAGGCGATCAAGGAGGATTGGTTCAGTTCAGGTTACATTACCACCACCACCACCGCCTTTTTTGAAGGTTGGCCGGCACGATTGATGATTTCACTGCTTTTTCGAGATACCTGACATTGAGCAACAAAAAAAGGGGCGGACGAGCAGTGGCAGTATATTCGCATTTTGAGCCAGACGTTTCCTACGCCTTTTACGTTTGTTTCATATGCGGCGTTCATTTACAAATTACACCGCAGGAGGAGACGAGGCGGTATTGCGTGCCGGTCCAGCTTGTTGTGGCATATAGGAGACCTGAACACGAAGGGGAATGACGGACGCATCACCATGGTAGCATTGTTTCAGAGGTAGCATTGCATTGACATGGTTATAACAATGATGAATTGCATTCTGATATTATTCTTGGGTGTTCCTGTTCGCGATCCTGATGATGATATGCTGCTGATTATGTAATCCTGCTTAAGGCACTGAGAACTTGCCTACATACATGAGAAACGAGAAACGCCTCGTACTATACATCCAGTTGAGGGACTAGGCTGCTAGGTAGGTGGGCATACATACTAAATCATGAAATACGAAAGGGGAAGGGGGTATTCCCTCGAAACGCCACCCTATAATAGGTAGTCGGAAGTGGACTGAGGTTCTTGAAAGCCCGGATGACTACTTACAGCCACCTGAGTCCGGGTATTACCTAATATGTACATAAGTGCCGTATGTAGGGCTGGATAGAAGCCGGCTCGTTATACTACGATATCAGGCATAGTATAGGAATCGATACGCATGGAAGATCGTACATATTTATAAAGTCAGTCGACCAACGTCCCTAATAAGTTAAGTATGTACATTATAGGATATTTGTTGACGGCACGGCTATTTCGGCGACGTGGATGGCTGTCGGCATTGATAGGCATATCGCTCTAGTCTACTTTAGGATGGATATATGTATTACGGAATCTTCGTGGCTGAGCCAGTTGGAAGATCCGGGTAGCCCCAGTCTGGAGACAGACAGGCAGGCAGGGGCCAAAACATTAGGTAATCTCGCATTTTTACCGCTGATTCTTTGAATTCCGTTGCCCAACCAGTTTGCCTTCCACATGCGGGCGAAGTATTCCAGTCTCATCCCTGCACCTTTTCTTCTAGGTACAACACCACACCTTAGACATAGGAGAATTATGTCGGTATCAGTCTAACTTCCTACGTATTTTATGTATGTAGAACATTTCATTCTCTACCCAAGTCACTAGTCTTAGTCTTCCCCAGAATTCCCGAATGTCTTCTATACGTATGCAAGATATGTTGAAGATACGCAGAGAGCGAGACGGGACAGCCATGAAAGAGGCGAACCCGTCTCATTTTAGTCGCTCCCCTACTAAGAGCCAAGAGTTCTAACACGACGATGCTGGTCACACCTGGCCACTTGCCGAGCAGCCAAAAAAAGTCTTGGTATTTTGCCCTTGGTCACTGCTGATAGGATCCGCGCCTCTCCAACCCCCTATCCCCTATCTTCCGGTACGCAATTTGCCAATCCCCACGATACGCTTTCCAGGTCTAGGCTTGCCCTTGCCAAGCACCCCAGGCACCTTGGGACGGCCCTTTACGCATTCTTTGTCACCTCCTGATCTCCTTGTTTCTCTGAAGATACACCACTCCGATTGATTCTGGCTTTTGTCGTTGACGTCGAGTTCCACTATCGTTCAAGTCATACCTCTCCGTCTCCGAGATCATCTACTGTCGTCTTGTCTTCCCGCATCCCATCTTCGGTATCGGAAGAGTTACGACGGATGAACCGTTCGTTTGTCCCGGCTTAGATTAATCTCCTGTCCTTCCTTTCGATGGTTATCTAATTACTCAATTCGCTCATTTCACACATTAAAAAAAAAAAAGAACCTAATATTACTATTCATCAAACATGGTGAGGTTATCAACAACGCTGCTGGCCACGCTTGGTCTCGTCGCCCATCGGGCCCATGGAGCTCTCGACGTAAATCTTGAAGACCCAGGTTCGTACTCATAAATGCCGTCCGTCCATGCATCGTGTGAAGTTGTGGTTGGGTTTGGGGTTGAGGTTGACAGACCGCCCATCTATCTAGAATCTATCAAGAAGTCCGCTGCTCTCGTCGCCAAAGACCTTCTTACCTTCTACCGTGGCGACGAACCTGGCTGGGTTCCCGGTATTTTGCCTGGTCCTCCCCCCGATGGCGACTATTACTGGTGGCAGGGAGGAGCGATGTGGGGGACGCTGATGGACTACCGATACCACACCGGCGACAAGCAATTCGACGACCTTATAACAGAAGCCGTGCTATTCCAAACCGGCCCCGACGCGGACTTCATGCCGCCCAACTGGACCGCGTCCATGGGTAACGATGACCAAGCTTTCTGGGGATTTACCGCCATGTTAGCTTCCGAGACTGGATATACAGACCCCCCGGAAGACCAGCCCCAGTGGCTGGCGCTGGCGCAGGCCGTGTTTAACGAGCAGACTCATGAGGATCGACGCGTACCCGATGGAAATTGTAAATGGGGTCTTAGATGGCAGGTCTACCCGTCGAACAACGGGTACAACTATATCAACAGTACGTAACCGTTCGCCGCCCGCGTCGGTGTCGAACGTTGCCTGGTTGCGCAGGAGGCCAACGCTAATGGGAACGCAGCTGTTGCAAACGCCTGTTACTTTAACATCGGTGCCCGACTAGCCCGCTACACGGACAATTCTACCTATGCCGACCTTGCTAGCAAAACCTTTGACCTGATCCAGAGACTTGGTTATATCTCGAAGGACTGGGACGTCTACGATGGCGCGCATTTGCCCGACTGTACCGACATCAACAAAGCCCAGTTCTCGTACAACGCTGCCATGTTGTTGCAAGGCGCTGCATTTATGTATAACCATGTGCGTTCCTCATACCCTCGACATAAACAATACATTCATTCTATTGCTTATTCACCACAAACCCCTCTACGCCCATCCCCTGCCGTGACTGGACAGACCAGTCTTTCCTAAATAACCATAACACCAACTAACATAGCCATGGAACAGACCGAAGGCGGCCAGGTCTGGAAGGATCGGATAGACAACCTCATCGACCGCATGCTCGAGATCTTCTTCCCCGACGGCATCGCCTACGAGCCCTCGTGCGAGCCGGGCAACTGCAACGCGGACATGGAGTCGTTCAAGGGGTTCATGCACCGGTGGATGGGGACGACGATGCAGCTGGCGCCGTACACGCGCGAGAAGGTCTTCCCGGTGCTCAAGACGTCGACGCAGGCGGCGGTGAAGCAGTGCACGGGCGGGGACAACGGCCGCATGTGCGGCTTCCACTGGACGACGGGCCAGTTCGACGGCAAGGTCGGCGCCGGCCAGCAGATGAACGTGCTCGGCGCCCTCGTCAGCCTGCTGTCGCCGGACGCGCCGCCCCCGCTCACCAACGGCACCGGCGGTACCTCCAAGGGCGACAGCAACGCCGGCTCCAACCAGCCCCTCATGCCCGAGTTCGCCCCCATCACCACCGGCGACAAGGCTGGCGCCGGCATCATCACCGCGTTCATGATCACGGGGTCGCTGTCCGCGTTCGCGTGGATGAGCATGGACTAAAGTCTCCCCGGTACGTGCGTGTCACGGGATACCTAGCTTGCAAGCGGTACATGATTGATCGAGCGATCGATCGAGCGATTTATTCTTCGGGATTTACATGCGTACATAGAGCTAAGCGGGTCCCCGCCGCGGTGGTGGTGATGGTGGTGGTATATATATCCAGATACGCGTATGCACAAGGCAAAGCCAGCAGCTCTGGGAGTTACTTTCTCGCGAAACGGAGAAGGCGGACAAGAAGAAGAGGAAGAGAACGAAGGAACCGATTTTGGAGGATCTCTTTGTGGCTTAGGAATTTCTTGTTTTTTTTTTTAAAGACGCGTGCGAGCAAAGCTATGTACTCTACCTAGGCCGTTTACGTTAACACCACAACACCCACCTGATTGGAAATGGGAGAATGGGAGCATCTGGCGTTGATTTTTTTTGCTTTTTTCCTCTCGCTCTTGCTTGTTTGGTTGCTTAATGAGATTGGTCGATTCGGTTGATTGATTCGAAGAAGTTCTTCCGTCTTGTGAATGAGTTGTTCCTATATATGTACCCGACATAATAGGTAATATATATATATATATATATACATATACTCTGTGTGTGATAGCTGCATAGCTATATTACTTACTCGCTATCTTGGGTTAATGAAGCAAGGCATTATGTTTTACTTGCTGCAACAACCGGTGAAGCTCTGATGTGCCGAGGTTAATGATACTTAGATTTAGGGTAAACGAGATAATTAAGACACGAGGCATCCATACATACAAACGCTACATGAAACGAGAGAGTAACCCGAGCGGAATATCATCTCATCAATGTGCTTACAGTCTATCTATATAACCATTTGGCTTACAATAGTTTATTGGTATGTTTGTTGCTGGTTCCACTATATGGAAGCCCATTGAAAAATAAATCCATAGCAAAAAGATATTGAGAGAATGAATGAATGCACATACGCCATTCATTCATAAGGTTCAGTCTGTATGTGCCTAACTAGGTAACATTACATAGAGAGATATACAGTAATCCCAGAATTCTCAAACTTTTAGTAGGTAGTTATTTGTCTTTTTTGTCTATCCAGCAGCCGCTATTAATGATGATTACCTGTTCGTAGCATACGTAGATAGATAGATAGATAAACAGGATAGATACAATACATAGATACGTACATAAACCGCCAAACCGGACTAGACCAGACCACATGCGATGGATTGATGGACCGATTGATTGATTGACCGACTAGACCTTCCCGGCCAAGTACAAGATGTTCTCGCGCACCGCCTGCGTCAGCTCCCCCTGGCCTGTGTATACGTACCTAGCAGTCTGCGGCCAGGCCTCGGCGTGCGGCATCGGCAGGTAGACGACGTCGCCCTCGCGGACGTGGCCCGAGACCAGCAAGGCTGCGATCACGGGGAGGTGGGCTCGTGCGTATTTCAGATCTTAGGGAGGATGAGTTAGTACATGCATACATACAGGGGGGAAGAAAGTTGTGTGGCTCTCGAAGCACGATATATATATATATATGCATGTGTATGTGTGATTGGTTAATCGATTGATTAGTTGGTTGGTCGATGACTTACGGATGGGTATGGCCTTAGCCTCTCGCATCAGGATCTCGTGATCCAGGACCGTGTTGGACCGCATGTCGCGCGGGGACAGCAGCAGCGCGCTCGACCGCACGCTGCTCGAGCGTCGCCTCGATCCAGGGGCGGGGAGGGGCGCACTGTGCGGCATCGGGCCTCCCTCCTCTACGCCGCCGGCCGGTCGCGTAGCGGCCGGTTGTGGAGGGGGGTCGGGCACCGTGGCGCGGAGCTCGTCCACGTCGAAGTTGCGCTGGATCAGGAACGACTGCCTCTCCATGGCCCGGGGCCGGATGATCGCGCGGACCGTGAGACGGTTCGGCGTGCCGGGACTGACGGACTCGCTGGACGGCGTTGCTGTGTTTATGGATGATGGGTTGCTGTGCCGGCGGAGCGAGCGGGCGATGATGAAGGCATCGGCTGTCTTCGCGTTGCCGTAGTAGATGTGGCCCCAGCTTTGAAGCTGTTCCCGGAGTCCAAGAACCGAGTGTCTACGAGGCGGTGGCGGAGGCGGCGGCGGTGAGATTGGTGTCATGGATACGGGACGGTCGTTCATGTTGCTCGGACGTCGGAGCTCAATTTCGGGTAGACCACGGGCAGCGATTGTTCTCGATCTCTCTAGACCGTGTATGGAGTCTCTTTGCGGTGAGAGTTCCGGCGAGGCGGGTGTGGGTAGTCCATGCTTCATGTTGATCGGCGGTAGTATGCTGATCTTTTCGAGTCTGGCAACCAAAGGGGACGGCGAGTCTTCATCAATGGGAGTGAGAGGCGCCGCGTTGTTTGTGAAACTAGGAATTCTGGTTCTCTGGTCGAGGCTGTTGACCAAGGCTCGGTCCTGTCTTCTCATCGACCCGTCGTACGGAGCTGGATACAGGGGGCTTGGAAGACTCTTGGGAGACATGGGCGAAGGGGACAGGCCTGGGCTAACCGGTCGAAAAGCAGTCCTGGGCGCGCCGCCGAGGTTGTAATAGTTTGTCCATATGGGCTCGAGACTTGGGCGTCTCGAAGAATTTACATCGCTCGTCATTGGGTTTGATAAATGGAAGCAAGTACGAAGTTCACCAACTGTGTCTCAGGAAGACTTCTGAGGGATGGAGAGCACGTTGCTTAACGACCAGGAAGAAAATTAACCTACCTCAGGACTAGGGTTACATGATATTTAGAAGTTCCCTATGAATAGAAGAGGATATAAAGGCACTTTATGAGCTCTCCTTTATAACCATTAGAAAGGGGGGGCGAATGAATCAAAGCCGTACACACAATGGCTAGCGACAACAAACGGGTCTACTAGGGATTGCAAAGCTCGTGGAGGGGGAGAAAGAGTCACAGTCGCACGAGGATTTTAGATGTAGTAGGCCTAAGTGACTCGTCTCGTCAAAGGAACAAAGAGACTGACTCTTGTTCTGCTACAGTTTGTATGGGATAATCGAGGGTCCAGCTGAGAGGGGGAAACAGTGATTTCGCTTTCTCATCTCGGCAAGTGCTGTGACAAAGAAGATTCATGTTGCCACGCTTCATATGATGCAAGGAACGAGTATTCCGGTGTATGTGTGTGTGTGTGTAGGTGTTCGTGTGCGTGTGTATCTTGAAAGTTGTCAGAAACAGGCTGATCAATGATGACCAGTCGAAGTCAGTTGTGAGAGTTGAAATCAAGTATCTGCCCTAAAGGGGTTGTTAGGGTGTTAGGGTGTTTACGGTGTTTTCGACGGCGATGACGATAGGGGGAGCTAGAAGGTATGTTAGTAGAAAGATGTAAGACAACAGCCCCGCGCCACGTGATTGATCGCCTAACGGTTGCTAGAGCCGCTGCGTCTATTGTTATCATTGGCTGGCCACTTCAAGGGGCTCACCTCCATCCCTCCAACCATCTTTTGCGACTTACAAGGCTGATTAATGACTGATGATGTTTTGGACAACACATCATATATCGAGTTGACATACGTTCAAACAGTCGACCTTTCTTTCCCCCTTTCTTTTTTTACCAACATGATGCCAGGAAATCCCTGGCGAAAGCATTAAAAAACTTAACTTCCTCTACTTATCCTCCTGCCGAAGCGAAATGGGATCGAATGCGACTAGTTACAAGCAGTTGAAGGAGGACTTTGTCTCGAACCTCTCCGGAGGCTCAGTCACTGAAATCAACGCCGTGACGGCGGTAGGACCCGTATGCGAGGAGTCTTTTTGACCTCGTTTCCTATCAAATCATAACTAATTAACTTTCTTACAGATTGCCTTTGTTCTATGGTCCATTCTACAGTCTCGCCAGTCCTTCTTCAAACCCTACAAGCATCTAAGCTTCCTTGTCGATTTCCTCCTAAATGTAGTCGCTCCGCTTCTTGCCATTACGCTTTACTCAGATACGCCATTACTTCTATGCGGCTTGATCCTTGTCCCTGCCATATTCGTCTGTGCGCTGCCCCCGAACCCGGCCACATCTCGAAAGAAACCCAAACTACCTCCCAATGCGCACCCTCAGAAACAAAAGTCCGCCGGCGCCCTCGCTGTGCTCTCTCCGAAACCCTTCTTGACCACCTACCGAGGTTCTATGCTAGTTCTGACATGTTTGGCCATATTGGCAGTCGACTTCCGCATATTCCCTCGCAGGTTCGCCAAGGTTGAAACATGGGGCACCTCGTTGATGGATGTGGGTGTAGGTTCCTTCGTTTTCTCAGCCGGAGTCGTCGCCGCGCGATCTGTTCTGAAGGAAAGGGCTGAAGGATCCACGACGCCATTGTATCAAAAACTTTTCTACTCAATGCGACATTCCCTACCTCTCCTGGTCCTAGGTGTTGTCCGCCTAATTAGTGTCAAAGGCCTCGACTATGCCGAACATGTGACTGAGTATGGTGTCCACTGGAATTTCTTTTTCACCCTAGGTTTTCTGCCCCCTTTCGTCGCCATATTTCAGTCTGCGCTGAAGATTATCCCGTCCTATGCCGCCCTTGCCATCTTGGTGGGGTCCATTTACCAAGTCGTACTAGAAAGCACAGGTTTGAAAGCCTTCATCCTCACTGCGCCGCGGACGGACCTTTTCTCCATGAACAGAGAAGGCATTTGCAGTTTCTCGGGATATCTCGCGATCTTTTTAGCTGGGCAAGACACTGGCATGTTCGTTCTGCGTCGGAGCCTCACCCCACGCAGTGGATCGAGCAACAGCGCCCAGCGAACGACGTTGCTTATGACCATGGCCGTGTGGACAGCAATCTGGTCTCTTCTCTACTTCTTCACCACGAACTACAGCCATGGTGCCGGATTGGATGTATCGCGGCGACTAGCTAATCTCCCGTACGTATTGTGGATTGCGGCCTTCAACTCGGCGCAGATTCTGGCGTGTTGTTTAATAGAGACCGTCTTCTTCCCCAGTTTTCACAATGCTACAGATGCGAAGGCTGAGCAGGAGGCCTACGAGATAGCAACGAGCAGGGTGCTACGCTCATTCAACAGAAACGGCTTGGCTCTCTTTCTCGCGGCGAATCTTCTGACAGGACTAGTCAACATGACGGTATCAACCTTGGATATTGGACCTCCCGTCGCGATGGGAATATTAGTCGGGTATGCTGCTGTATTGACCGCAATCGCGGTGGCTTTGAATGCGTGGAATCTCTCTATCAAGCTATAGATGAATCATAAAACGACTCGAAACAATCGATTCCATCTCATTTTCTCTGTCTGTGTATCTGGCACATGGACTATTTCATATACCCCTTATCTGTCAAGTCGAGATGCCCCCGATCAGCCCCTTAGCCCTAGAACGACTCTCACTCTATGGAAAAACTCCATCAACGAGAACCTGCTTAAACTCACCAATACGAAGAACATGTGGACAACACAGTCTCTTTGCTACATTGGTCCGCCCAGCGCGGCTTCATAGTTGAGGGCTGAATAAATGGAATGCTTAATCGTTGACCTTATCCTAGAGACCATGAAAAGAAACGTCATTAATACGAAGGATTTACAAGCACTATAGAACTTCACACTGCAGAATTATAGGCGCTTGGGGGAGATGTTAGGTTCTGGGACATGGTGGTTAGACTATCGAGAGTTGATATGTAGTCTTACGGGAACGAGCTTATGGATACACATGAATGAAGGGGGTCGCAAGCGCCTTACGAGCTAGCTAATCATCTAAGGTACGCCGTCACCATCTCAGTCTTTGTGTCTCCGTACTCTAGCCCCTAATATATCTTGCCCTATGTTATTGTATTGCCATGTTTTAACGACGTGGCAGGGTGAAAGAATCGGGACAAAGCATCTATCTCTAGCCTCCACGTGTAGCAACGGTAATAAAGAACTTCGTCTTCCAAACAGCTTCGGATATTTTCGACCCATGGGGTTCTTAAAAGCGCCCGCTGAGGACACATGATTGTTGGCACTACTCTGCTCATCGTAGGTAGAGTCTAGCATTGACGCGGCTGAGTGAGTGCCAGGTTAGGTTAGGTAGACCAGCCTGAGCCTAAGACAGACAGACAGACAGACAGACAGACAGACAGAGTATTTGCGACAATGCGTTCGGCTCGACTGATGTCGTTGCGCCGTATTCTCCTCACGTACCTCAGCGTCTTCGAGAAGTTCCGCAGGATGGGTAATCTCATCAAGGGCGTGAAGAAAGAACCCTCGGTCGTTTTTTCAGCAAATAGGTAGCGCGCATTCCTCTGTTCATCCACGAGCTGCTATTTCTACTATTACTTATATCAACCACCAAGTCTTCTTCCCGTCTTTATTTACACCAACGACATTGAGAGACGGTTGGTTTTCATCCAACAGACCTTTTTAGTAACTAGATCGTTCTTTTCATGGGTATGGCTATATAAGCATTCTCGCTCTGTGTAGTTTACGAACTGAGGATATCTTTATTATAAGACTTATGCGCTACCATGGGCCAATGAGGTAAGTTGTGTTGATTGTAAACGAGTTATGTTAGCGGTACGTCAGGTATGCAATCTTCATTCAACGTTGAACACCAAGGCTGAAGAATGGACATGAGTAAGCTTAGCCACCTTTGTCATACGTACATAGATGAATCAATGATATTTCGATGGTTAAGTCAAGGGTCTCAGCTACTAGATTTCATCCCCACTGTCTCGGTGTCCAAATGGGATCTATTATCATAGGGAATTTCAAAACCGGATTCATCGAGACCTAACACATTCATTGGCGTTGATGTTAATTACTCGACGGAGTACTTATATGTTTAGTTCAGCCTTGCGAACTTATACGATCGACTAGTTATATATATGAGGTACTGCATGTCAACACCCTTTAATATATTTGGGTTCAATGAAACCGAAGAGAAGGAGGACATGGCAATATAATTCCCCAGGGATTATTTTATACGTGCCGCTTAAATCTAGCGGTTCTAATAGCACAGGAACTTGAGATTATGTTCGCAGAACACATGTTCCGAGACACCCTGCCATTAGCGTGACTCGGTGGTTTCCATGTGATGATATGTAGCCTCTCATTCGTTTGGGGGTAAGCGTAAGAGAGGATTCGTTTGCGGCTGCAGACACTCTATTTATACATGCTGCGGAATGCAGTGTGACGGAAACCTAGGCGGATAATTTAGAATATATTAGAGTATCAGATAGCTTTCTGCGTACATACGTACCCAGGTAATCAACGTTGGCACGCATCATAATGCAGGTTATGAGTGACTCTATCTAGGAAATCGGCTGGTCAGGGGGGCCTGCTATGTCTGATACAGCTAATTTTACTTGAGAGACAGTTTGATTCATAATGTCTGTCTTTATTCTGTGTAGTCGGAACACTGCGTGACGCTGATACAATTGTAATAGTGTGTAGGTGGGCTATTTGGGCGCTGAAACTTTGTGTGCCAAAAGCCAATCTGGAAACGGGATCAGGGTCATCGGTGATCGCCTCCAGGGGCATTGACGACATGTGATCTGCCATGGGTTCATGCGGTATCACCGGTCTCGTTCTCCGCGCCAATTTAATGTTTTCCGTATTAAGGGTATCCGAGAGGCGGGTGGCTGAATGGCTGAACTGAACTTACCTTTGGGAGTGACGCTGGTGAAAGAACATGAAAATGTGTATTTTCAAGTTTTTTGTGAAGGAGTCATATCGCGTTGAACCTCTATAATGTCCATACTGGCCGAATTGTAGGGTTGAGTTATCTTGTTATATAAATAAGTATTCGTAAGATATGCATGGCGACGGTAGTTCGTGTTCCAACGCGACCCGAAGACATAGGAGACGCGGCGCGATATGGAAAGTGATGTTTGACCTGTTGACATAATGATACGCGGAGCATAACAGCTGATGGGCAAGTATTGTAAATTCTAGGAATTCAGGGTCCATACGTACGTAATCGTTGGTTGCTTGCTTGCTTAGCTCGTAGGCTAGGAATGCTATGACCAGAAATAGAACCCCGGAGACCAAGTCCTTGGTACTCACTAGAGCCTCGCGTCCCGACGCTTAATTCGAAATCCACGTTGCTGAACTAGCTGCGTATGTAAAGGTGCCCCATGGGCTCCCACAATGCTTTGAGTCATGGAACAACACCCCGACGATGTACTGTACGTATAATTAATAGTCACTCGAGGCTGGGGTGGAGAGGGAAAAGAATGAAATAATTTCTGATGCGTTTGTGAACGAACTAGTCGATATTCCGAAGCTCGAGTCATGGTTCCCCTTCTGACCCATGCTCGTATCTCGACAGGTCATCTCCGAGATCAATGCAAGATGATCGAACACGGATTACCTCAGCCAGGTCGACTTGCCAAGACGTAGTCAAGCTAACTAGGACGGAGTCGCCAGCTGAGAAATGATAATACTCGAAGCCAAGTACGCTATTGGCAGCTATTCATTATGTTCAGACCGCTATCATTGGTCCTTCAGAGACAATACCGAAAACTTTACGGAGTAGTCTTACTGAAACAGAGGCTTCTGTTGATATCCAGGCCAGCGCAAGGGAAAAAAAGATGAACATGGCTAAACTTCGTCTGTATGCACATAAAGATGGTCGCAAGAGCAGTGGCCACAACAAACAATGGCCTTTCCAAAAAAGGAGGCTGTCGATCTCGCGACCACACAGAACGAACGAGTGGGTGCGGTGTAAAACATCATACATAACATCAATGCGGTGAAAACAAAACGCGCTTTGGAGGTTATGATTAGTGGGACGCCGTACGATTCTTGGTTCCGACGCATTACGCGATAAACAATAGACAGGGTTAGATGAGGAACGGACTCATGGTAAACAAATCTCAAAGGTCAGCCTCGCATGACTATTCTCATTTGTAGAACAGGGGAGAGGTTCCATACAAGGAGAAAGCCTTCGACTTGCCGCTCGGATGCTATGTACACACTCTGTGGAAGAAGGAAGCTGAACAGTAGTAGATGGCTAATATATGGAAATTCCAACGGGATGATGAAAGAGCTGAAGAGGTGGCATGCTACCTACTATGTAGTATGTATGCAATAAGCAGTTAAGGTCCTGATAATAATCCCGGTTCCCTGTTGTTTCAAAATCCTTACCTAGGCTCGGCTCTGAATCCCTGTCATTGACATCGGGTCGGATCTTTTATTGTATGTGCATATGGCAGATCCATGTATTGGTGATGGAATCGACTTATTAGTCAATCCGTACTTCATATATCCATATTATAGGGCCGTCGGCAACACCGTACACAAGTATGTACACAGTACATGCATGTATATTTCCAGTCAGCTTCACTGCCTTGGATATTCTTGTTTTTGCCTGATCTTAATAGCATCAAAAATATTGAGCGCAGACTCCTACAAGATATCCGTTCAAGCACTGAATTGCGTTGACTGACCGTTGGTCTCATGACGATGTACTAACTAGGAGTCTGGGTATGCTTCTGAAGGATGACTGTGAAGCTTCTTTTGGTTGCACCTGAGGCTAATCGAATTTTCTGATAGATTTGACGAAGTCTGATGAAGTAAGTGGGATGGATGGAATGAGAGCCCTAGCAAAAGTTATCGTCCCATCTTTCTGCAACTCTCTCCTATATACGAATGTAATCCGTACAATGTAAAGTAATAGGGGATTTGTGCGTTTAAAGCACTGCTATTCAAGTACAAGGCCGCATTGATTCTTCAGTAAAGACCAATAGTCACAGTTCGGTTGTGGTCTACCATATATTTATGTATATGCTGTTAGTATATCAGTCTCTAAGTATGTGTATTGCATCGATGCCATTAGATGTTTATAACACTCAGCGAACAGACCATACTGTAACTTTAAGAAACAACACAGCATTGTTTCAAGCTGGAAATATATGAAACTTCGTATAGATGGTATTATAATGAATATTGCAAAATACACGATCAGATCAATACGAAAAGAGAAGGAAGAAAGTAATAAATAAATAGGAGGAAAAGGCATCGGGATTATAAACGAGGCGACTTTAATAGCCGAGATGTTGATATACTTGTAACTATATAGGTAATATATAGAAGCTGATTAAATAAATTCTATTAGTACTTAAAGTACCTACATATATAAGCCTCGGAAAATACTCAATACGGGAGGCAGGTAGCTCGGCATGGCTTGCCGCAGCTGTACTATATATATGTATTGTACCTGCATTAAACCACCATCATCATCACTACCTGAGTATCAGGCTGGAAGTGAGCATTGGGGGGGCATGGTGTTGCCGTTCTCAGTCTGAATTACCCAAGATAGTTAGCAGCCTTCGTTTCTAAGGACCCCTTAAAGTTAGATCGCATTCACAGTACTGTATGTACGGGCCTACTAATATTGATCATGTGTGGGTGTATGCCCATGTAGCACAGGTAGGAAGTAATCAGTAGTGTAAGTATCTAAACGGAAAGCCAGACAGGAACACCCCTAGAAACAACATGAACCGGTACATTGAGAGCGACAAGGTGGTCCCTGCCACGGCCCCCATCAAGTCCAATGCCCAATTTCCAATTTCCCAAATGAGATACCTACCTACGACATCCCCACTATGAGTCGGGTTCCTCCCATTGATGTTCATTTTACAGCGGGCAGGCAGACTACAGGCTAGCAGACTTCCTTCTTCTGGCTCTCACCCTCTCCCTTTCTCGCCGCCGTCACGTTCAAGGCCCTTTTCCGGCTGCCTTGCAATCTTGCAATCCTTCACGCAGCCGTACTTTTCCCATGACCCTTCCAGAATACAATTGATGACATTCGCGTTTTGTTTGTCTCTTTAGAGTGTTCTAACCTAGTGGTTAACCTTAATTAAAAGTCAACGTCGCCATCCGTCGCCCTTGATCGCGCGTGTCCGCCCCCCTCATCTCTTCCTTGGGATCAGCCAGCACCGCTAGCCGCCGAATTGTCAACTCAATTGCGAACTAAGTCTGTCAGCCTTGGCTCTTTTCCACGACAGTTGTGAAAGAGTAGGTAACCTCGAGCCGACGCAGCACATGTTTATAGGCCAAACTCGAAGATACAAGTCATCGACAACCTATACACCATACACGTCGGGTAAAATTTAAGCATTGTCGCTGTCTGGACAACAATAACAACCAATAACAACGAGCAAAAATACAAAATACAAAACGTCGGTCCATCGTATTTCGTCCCATCTGGCTCTCGGGTCCCGGTTTGTTGATTTACGGATACACCAATCTTCCATTCTGAATTCCTGACAGTCAATTCCTAATTAAAAAAAAAAAAAAATACAATATCCTGTTCAGTGTCGGCATCGATACAGGTCTTGCGCCTTTCTTTTCTCTGTGTCTGGCCGTGTCACAATTTGAAAGGGGAAGAAATTGCAAGGAAGGAAAGAAGCTGAGTGTTACTGGCGCCCGAAAGCTGCTGCACCCGCATCTGTATCTGCATCTAACCCAAGACCCCTTTAAAAATCGTTGGCGCAAGACAAGCCAAAATAATACAACCAACCACCAGAGCCGGCCAAAAGACCAGCAACCAGCGACACCAGACGGGGGCCATATAACGTATAGACTCAATTTGCAGCGTATATTGCATTGAGAACCCACCGCCCACTGCCTCATTCGCCTGATAATCCAGGCAAAGGCGTCATCCGAACCGCTGATCATCCACTTCGTCCACGGGGAACATACTTTCCCCAAACGAGATAACGTCTTACTGCAACACACAATGACAGTCTAGGCTGGTATATCGGACGGAGGACCAATACGCCGGCATCCTTTGGAATTTTTAAAAAATTTCCTATTCAGAGGGCGCAGAGCTATCCTGGTTTCTACCAACACCTTTGCACACTTCTCCTTGAACATCTCGCATCATCATCACTCACCATCATCATATCAGCAAATTGCGTTGCCCAATTTTTATCTGTTCCTCTTTTTTCCAAAAAAAAAAAGCCAAAAAAGAAAAAAAAAAATCTCTAGCATCCTCGGGATCTAACTGTCTTAGACCGCATTCCATCAGCTCCGACCACGAAAATTCTACGCGTCTCGCGTAGAAGATGTCGTCTGCTGCATTGCAGTCAGCTCCTCACCAGCCCACCGTACCTGCTATAAACACACACTCACCCGCGACTGTCTCATCGCATCGTCAATACACCCCCACTCAATCTCCTGGCGAAAGTCGCTATGCAAGCCGAGAACATCCAACCTCTTCACCCGCATCATCGAGACGTCCGTCTAGGAGACCAAGCGGAAACAGCGCAAACGCAGCGAGTCCCATACCGAGCCACCCGGACCAGGGTCAATCGTCTCCGATGACGTCGCGCACTGCATTGGCATCTCCGGCGCCGGTAACGGCTGCTTCATCCGAATACGAAAAGTCAACATCGAGCCGACGAAAGCATGAGCCCCCGATCGCACCTCCACGAACCTCATCTACACAGCACGGTGGCTCGAGCTCTAGGAGAGCAGCCCGTGCCGAAGAACGAGCAGCAAATTCGCGTGTGACGGGGGATAGTAGTAGGAGTGGGACAAACGAGCATTCAGAGTCTACGAGGATTGGATATGAAGATGCGAATTCGCGGAGCAGGCGGGCCGTGTCGCATCATATCACGCAGGAGCCCACTCGGGCGTCCGGTAGCAATAAAGATCACCGACAAACAGTTTCGACCACAATGCCTATCCGGTCGAACACTAATGCTTCATCAAAACAGCCGTCGCGCGAGGGTAGCGAGGTGCTGAAACGCGTTATTGTCTCCCAACCCGAGGATGACCTGGAGAGAGAACGAGAGCGACTAGGCGAGGCTCAAGCTCAGTCAACATCCTCGCGCCGGGCCACCGACGAGGAGGATGATATTTCCACTCCTCCCGTTGTTGCCATGACAGGTTCCCATGAGGAAAGCCGACGTGGTGGCCGAAGTCGCCACGACCATTCCAAACGCGAGAAGGCATCGAAATTCGGGGATTACTATTTGGGAAATACGATTGGCGAGGGAGAGTTTGGCAAAGTGAAACTCGGCTGGAAACAAGATGGAGGCGTCCAAGTAAGATATCGATACTTTAAGTCGTTTGTAACGGACACACATGGCCTAACCGAAGCTCTAGGTCGCCATAAAGCTTATCCGGCGCGATAGCGTGGGAAACAACCCATCGCGATTAGCCAAAATCTACCGCGAGGTTTCTATACTTCGGGGCATCTCACATCCCAACATTGTCAGATTACACGAGATGTCCGAGACGGAGCGCCACATTGGAATCGTTCTCGAGTATGCATCTGGTGGTGAACTCTTCGACTATATCCTTACCCACCGATATCTGAAAGACAGTCCTGCTCGGCGACTATTCGCCCAGCTTGTCTCGGGAGTAGGATATCTCCATAAGAAAGGAATTGTCCACCGAGATTTGAAACTTGAGAACTTGCTTCTTGATCGCAACCGAAACATAATCATCACCGACTTTGGATTCGCTAACACGTTCGATCCATCGGATGAGTTGACCGAGGAAGAAGAGATCCATTTATCTGACCGCGACTTTATTAAACGCGCTGGTCTGGACAAGACCAAACCGAACGGAATGCGCAGAGGTGATTTGATGCAGACCAGCTGTGGAAGTCCATGCTACGCGGCGCCGGAATTGGTGGTCAGTGACTCTCTTTATACTGGTCGAAAAGTGGATGTTTGGAGCTGCGGGGTTATTCTGGTAAGCTATGGCGATGATTCTGCCCTGTTCACGATAACATCTTCTGGTTTTGCTTACCGTGCATTAGTATGCCATGCTTGCAGGATATCTACCTTTTGACGACGATCCCGCGAACCCCGAGGGCGATAATATTAATCTCCTGTACAAGTACATTGTGAACACCCCTCTCACCTTCCCAGAATATGTAACACCTCACGCCCGAGATTTATTACGTCGTATACTTGTCCCCAGCCCCCGGAAACGCGCGGATTTGTTCGAGGTGGCGAGGCATAGCTGGTTGAGCGAATACGCACACGTGGTAGAACTCATCACTAGTACTACAACCACCAGCAGCGAAATCCAGAATACTACAGTGCCGACTGATGATGATGCAGATGCCGGTGGTTTGGCAAGAAGTGCGTCTGTTAGGGAACCGTCCAAGACGAAGTCGACCGCTCAGGCTGCGGGCGACTTGGCAAGAAAACAGGGCAAGGCCGACACAGACGAAGCAGCCTACGTTAAAGTACAAAAAGACAACAAGCGACGAACAGTTCAAGTCGAGTATGTAGCTCCCACAACACAGACACAGAGAGGGGGCGAGCAGTCAGATCATCACGCTTCGCCCCGTGGGAAGACGCGTGCTCGGCCTTCAAGCCGGGGCCCTGTGGAAGTGCATCCGGCGCCGAACGACAAGCCGTTGCCGAGAGATCCGCCAGTATCCAGAGATGAATACGCAAGTTCGTCGCGAGACCCGAGGAAGCCACCCAGTGCGCATCGCCGCGATGTCCCACCGCCAAGAGCCAACTCGACCCGCACTCCGTCTGACAATGTCTACATGACTACACCAGCCATCGCGCGACCGGCTACCGGTGGATCAATGCAGTCAACTGGTTCCAGAGGACCAGTATCACGAGCGTCGTACGGTCAACCATTACCCCCCGCCGTTGCCGGCACTAACGCTCATGGAAGTATACAACAACCGAAGGGCGGGGCAAAGAACTATGTTATCTCCAATCCTATCCCTCAGGAGACGCCTGACATGGATTTTGGACGACCTAGCATCAGTGTGCCTTCTAAGTTTGCTGAAGTCTCCGGTTTCAGCCAAGGGCAACAGCAGTCGGGCGATGCCAAGGGTCACAGGAGGTCTAACACTATTGGCGAAATCGGTGGTAAGATCTTCGGTCGCAGCGGATCTATCTTTGGCAGCCGTAAAAAGCGCCCAGATCAGCAGGCGGAAAAATCCAAGAAGTATCCCCCGATCAGTATGTCGAATGCCATGCCCGGGGACTCTCGTACTTCCGTGGATTCCCGTGCTTCAAGGCGATCTTTCACCTTGGGACTGGGTAAGAAGCGAAGTGGTAGCATAGCCGGGTCGCAAACATCACAGGAGAAACAACCGAACACTCGACGATTCTCTCTTTTGAGAGCAATGGGTCTCGGCAAAGAACCTGCAACACCACCTCCGGATGTTTCCCAACCGGATCTGCCCATTCAGGATCCCCCTGGTGTTGACGAATATATCCGGTATGCAGGTCAATCACAAAGTGCCGGGAGTGGAGGACAGCAGTATACAGACGGGATATACGAGCAAACACACGATCAGCGATTCGCGTCGGCACCGCGGAGAGACTCGACTGCTAGCCCTGTCCATCAACGATTCGCATCCGGTTCAAGACCATCAGCGATTCCAGATTATCTCCAGCAAGGTGCAGTGCTCAATTCGGGCTCCGAGTCCTCAACCGAGCATCTACAGCGACAACCGGTAAACTCGGCACCCTATCAAAGCGGCTACGACCCAGATCACTATGATGCTCGTCAGGCAGGTGGTCGGGGAAGCCGCGTCCTCCAGAAGAACAAAAGATTTGTGGATGCTTATGATGGCGAGGAGTATGGAAGGCCTCACGACCACGCAGGTAGTAGCGGCGCGGCAAAGAGAGTGATGGACTTCTTCAGGAGACGGGGTAGAGCACGTGGGGGTGAAGCTTGAAAAGGATCGAATTCTCACGTCTACCCGTTACGGATTTTACCCACGATACTCGACATTTGTATTGGTGTACCAACATGAATGCAATTTGATCCTTGGACGGCAGGGTTGTCTTGTTCTTCATGAACGTCATTACCCTACGTTTATCACTTTGTAATACGAGATACTCACGTCTTTCTTTCCAACCAACATCAACCAACATAATAGTTCGCTACCTTGGGGGAATGAGGCTGAATATCACACAACGAATTAATACTGGACGATTCAGAACATCATTTCCCCATTCTAGCGAGGGCATAGGCTAGGAGTTGAAGGGCGATTGTAGATGGCCAGGTCTCCTTGGCGGTCTTGTTTCTTTTTTTCCTGTTGTTTTCTCAATGTTTTTCATCTGTTAGCATCTGAACCATCGCCGAAAATTTTGTCATGATACGAGACTTCCAAGAGTGCTAGGTGTCTGTGCAAAGAATGTGCTACCGCGGGAAGTCGAATGTGCAGGTCGCCGGAGATAAAACAGCTAAAAAGAGATGGCCGAGACTTGGTGGATAAGAGAGAGAGAAAGGGACGGGGCGTATAGTACCTAGATAGAGATACCTACCTGCTGTGGTCAAGGCAGCGTTCCTGATAGCTGGAAGTTGGGCATAACCGACAATATATCAATATGTGGCGGTGACAGTTCAGGCAATTCCGATCCCCATGTCGTGGTTTATGTTAAAAGTCGCCATGTTTAAGAAAGAGTACGGCGCTCCTCACGAGTCCTAGAGTAAGCCTTCAGCTAAAGGGTTCGCACTCAGTTATGTGGGTGTCTCGAAATGGATAACCGACTTTACGTCTGCCAATGTCTCCTCCCCCTAGGTGAGTCTGTTGGTCGAATGCGATGGACAGCTTCCGTCAGCCCCTATGATGTTTATCTACTATGTAGTGAATAGAAATTACAATAAAAAAATGAAATGAAAAGAAAAGAAATCCCCGTGTAGTCTTTCGAATTTTCACAAGACTATATCGCTCTAGTATACAACAAACTGACTAGATAGATGCCTTCGCCAGCACATACATAGCCTATTATGTAAGAAGCTTCTGTAGCTGTGGTTTGCCTACGAGGAACATCTCTATCAATACTGCTTAAACGGTATAATGATCGTCACCACTTCGAGAACCTAATGTCGTATAGTTATCCACCGCACTAGGCGGTAGGTGTGGTATAGCCCCGTAGTGTAAAGGAAACCTTTGAGCCCTTGACTACCTCTTAGAGGCAATTTGATGCGTGAAGGTATGAGTTTTAGGAGACATCACTGAGATGATATATGCTAGTATGAGACTAGGTAATGGAGCATCATGATTTAATAAGTGTAAGGCGAAGCTGTAGACGCGAAGCTTCTCATGTATACGTATATGTAACGGCTATACGAAGGCAGCGGCGGTGGGATTACCACTATCTTAACAATTTAATGGTTTGTAATAAAGTATTATAATCCCATGGGTAAAGATTTCATATAGCCCTCATAGTGTTATATAAGTCTTTGCTGACCTTTTATCAACAGGATCGCGGACTTCTCCCCTCGTAGATATCGGTAGATTTTATTAATCCTTCCTTATACGGACAGTTCGCTTATCACTAGTCTATCCCTACGAATAATCCTGAACAGCCTGGGATTGCTAAATTCATAAAGCACAGCTCGTAATACGGCTTTCTCAGGATTTGGATGATTGAGTTAGCGAGAGAGAAGAAGAAGGGGGTGGAGATAGGCATATTTTGAAAGCGGTTGGACAAGTAGTAGCTTAAAGGATGATATCTCAGAATGCGTCACGGCACTACCAGCAGTTTCTACAATGGTGCCGTTCTATACCCACACAAGAATATGAGCCCCCAATAGCTGTGGGTAATACAACAGACCAAACAGGCTCGACGAGCCTTAACAACACAATATAGGGGGAGGGGAAGGCTCACAAGTCATCAACTAATTAATTCTATTACTTCGTAATACTTAGTAAATCATCGACTCTCTAATCGTATGGCTACTACTAGATATCGAAACAACCGTGTCCGCTTAGTGTTTGGTTTGCTCGAACTCGTACAGTAAATATACAATAGCTTGCGGCTTGTTCGTCCCTTGGGGGACGAGAGGCCTGATTAAGACCGAAACTCGCTTATTTACATTTCTTTTCACCCGGCGCGGCGCCTATGGACTTATTTGTACACACTCGCTCGCAGACTTGAAATGGCCGTTTAAGAAAAGAATGAAATTATGCGGACCCAGCCGGTATTTGCGAGCGCTGGAAGGGCTCAGTCGTTGTACCTAGCCGGCTTGCGTCTCTTGCGCGTGCGATCCACGGGCGTTCCGTCCTCGTCACTATCGATTCCGCCGCCGTGATGCCGCACCCCATCGCTGTCGGTCCAGCTGTTTCCGTTGTATTCGTCGTCGCCGTGTCCGCCCTTTTTCGGGCGGCCTTTCCGAGACCTGGGCCGCGAGTCCGAGTCCGTCGGGTCGAGCCCCGGGTACTCGAAAGCTGAGTCGGGTGTTGAGAGCGGGCTGGACTCCATTACCTCCTTGGTGGCCTGTCGCCGGGTTCGGACACGGGACGGGGTATCCTCGCCAGCAGCAGAGTCCGAGTCGAGCACGAGCCGAGCCTCTGTGTGCCTAAAGCGACTATTATCTTGAGCGCTGCCGGGAATACTGACCGGCTGGGTTCCATGGGCTATTATTTCTTCCTCGTTTGCTTTGGTGTCTCCAGTATCTTCTTTGAGGTGGCGTGGCTTTCTTCCTCGACGCTTTGGCGTCACTACGGGCTTACTTTCTGCCGCCTGAGCATTATTTACGGCGTGAATCGAAACATGGTCCGTGACTTTGCGTGCCTTTCTGCCTCGGCGTTTGGGGGCCGTCTCGAGCTCATTCATATTATTCGAGTCCTCGCCCGAGTTCTGGCGTACAGATGTCTCAACCGGAAAGCCTTTTCTCGCCTTCGGGGGCCCTAAGCGTTTTCGAAAGCGTGCTGATACCTGGGATGGCGATGTCTCTTCGACTCCGGAAGGGGTTTCATCCTGGGTGTCGACCCTTTCAGGTCGATACTCTCCTTCATCGGTATCGTCATCATCTGCATCTCCTCGCTTACGCTTGCGTGATTTAGGGATGGGGATATCGGGGAATGGATCATCTAGAGGATCTTCTACATCCTCATCATCGTCCAGCGCTGAATCAATATTGGCAAAAGTCTTCTTCTTGGGCTTGCGCCCCGGTTTCCGTCCTGGTTTTCTGCCCGGCTTGCGGCCTGGTTTTTTCTTGGGCCTCTCGCCGTTCTCTAGTCCCGCCTGCTCCTTAGCCTTGCACCGTTTCTTCTCTGCTTTCTCCTCTTGCAGCAATTTCTTAGTTAGATTGGGGAAGTTTTCGCCATAGTGGAAAAATAATTCTTCGCCCGCCTTGATATCTCGCAAAGAAGAGAATTTGATGCGATACTCGCCATTCACATACAGGATACGTGGAGTGACATTGCAATTGGATTCCTGATGATTGATATAGCGACTGAGATTACCGTAGATCGCCGCATCAACCCAGATGCCCTCCTGCTCCAATAAAGTAAATAGGTACGAGGAGTTGGATGTCTCATCAAATACATCACCGCGACGCGCCTCACGGCGCACCCCTTCATCCTGGCTAATGAGCTCGCCGACATATTCGATAACGAATTCATCTTGGGCGATATCCTCGGTCGTAAAGAGTCCGTATCCGGCGATTTTCGATTTTCCGAGAATCAAAGACTTTGATTTACCGCGCTGCAATGCGCAGTTCTGGCATCCAGTCGCGTGTAGCGCATCATTGTCTGCGTTTCCCAGGTTCGCTCGCTCGAATGCACCACAACTGCCGCAGAGCGCAGGATCACACTCGCGATTTAGCTGCACACAGATACAGGGGCGGTCCTTTTGCTTCGCGAAGCACGTCTTTCCGAGCGAGTGACAGGCGCAGCCGGTAAATTTATTGGCACAAATGTCCGCCGTACAGCGGCAGAAACGCTCGCACATAACACGGTTCATGACGCAGGGGCAACTCTTAGTACAGGGCCCTTCATGATTGCACGGGTCAAAGTGGTCCTTCCTCTGATGCTCGTGAGTATTCGTGTGTTCCTGCCAATCCCCTATGAGCATCTTCTTGTTTCGATCATACCAAGATAAGGGTTTGACCTGGACCGGGGCCACTGGAGACGCAGTAGGTAATACCAGCTCGAATTTATCCAGCTGACGATTGACGTCCCAGCAAGGTCTACCGGTAGCTACAGCCGTGGCGCATTGGACTGATATATTGGTATTGCTAAGTGTTGAAGAGAATGTCCGGAGAAGCATTGCCTCGTTTTCGCTCCATGGGCGCGCACGCGTTCCTGGCCGTCCATTAAGGTAGCACTCCTCACCGCAGGGTTTCTTAGGTTTGCGAAGCAAGTTACTGGATCGTTGTGCGAGCTGCTGCCGAATCATGGGTGATAGCCCACCAACTACTTCAATAGAGAACCGTTTGCGCTCATTGTCTACACCGTACTCGCCATGCTCGCAGGAATTGCTAGTGCAGACCAGACAGCCAAGTAACGCATACGTTTCTAGGAAAGATTCGACCGTCATCTGCTCTTCTGCAATCTTGGCCTGGCTAGGGGTATCTTTCATCCACTTTTTCGAGTCAACAATAGTGTCGACTGATTTATCTAGCAGCAACACGTCGCGTAGCGGAACGGCGCGTTCGCGTAACTCCTGAGCATTAAATACCCGGTCAAACGCTTCCGTGAACATTCTCACAGCTTTGGCCGATCGCGGGGAGCCGGACTCGTCACTATACGAGTTTAAAATACTCGACTTCTGCTGAGGAGTTACGGTGTCGCTTTGGCTCGCCATATACCGAATGAGTGTGGCTTTTGTGCAGTTCTCAATGTTTAGTCTGTCGAGCCAAGAATCGAGATACAGAAGCAGGGTAGTGGCACGCTCCTTCTGTATAGTCTTGGTCACCTTTTGATGCCTACTTAACGTAGCAAACCCAGAGGTCTTATCCATATTCTCCAGATTTTCAAGCCAACGACGGTAGACGCCTTCTTCGTTATCTGCTAAATCTCGTAGATGGGGAACATATGTAAGCATGGTATTTGGCGAGAGGATATTTTTCCTAATCTCAACGTGATGAAAACTGTAGGGAGGAACCGGGTCCGCATTAGTCTTAATGCATACCACTTGATAATGTTCGCGCTTTTCTTGTTTTCCAGATCTGCCCTGGCCTACTTGCTGGTGAATTGTTAGTTAAATGTTCGGTGTTGCGGTTTAAATCACCGCTTGAAATAACATGGCCTGTGGTCGGTTAAGACAAACCTTGGTTCTGATTCTCATCGTGTCTGCAGATTTCCCACCGCCTTCTACAGGAGCGCGTTTCATACCCGCAAACCAATCCTTCTTGCTGACGAATTGTGGTTGGGGAGCCTTCTTCTTCCAAGCCATGTGAATGAGGCGAGCTGTGAGTCTAGCCCCATCTGTGCCAATCTCATCCGAAAATTGCCGGAGAGACTCTTCTACCTTGTCGGTAGTCCAGTCAACCCTTTTTGGCGTCTGATTCTTTGGTGTTCTGTGGGTTACGGGTGGATGATGTGCTGACGGGGGTGTCAAGTCCTGTCCGTTTTTGGGGATACCGGCTGAACGAACCGGCAACGAACCCGTCTTCCCATCCTGGTTAGTTTGCTTGGAGGCAGAGCCTTTACTAGGCCGAGGAGGTGTCGCAGCATGAATGGATGTTGAGTCGTCTTGTATAGGTCCTGTTGCTTGTCTTCCCGTAGGTGAGCTAATAGGCTTACGGGAACGAGACCCGGGCTGAGATTGCGGTTGGGGTTGCCTGGATTTCCGTGGGGTTCTGACAACAGCATCAGAACCATCAGAATCTGACATAATAGCTGTCAGGTCGATATGTTCCCTCATCATTGCGACCCGTATGGTAAGTGACTTCCCAGGCTTTGAATATAGCACTGCTTAATATGCCAGCCTTCAGGTTCCCTAAGCTACGGTTCATTAAATTATATAGCACTCATCGTCGATCATTAACCGGGGCTGATTTTGTATGTGTATTCTCCCAAGTCGAAATACCATTGCCGCTAAATGATGATTCAGCCTCAGCAGACGTGTAAGGACTAGAACGCGTCCCTTGACATCAAATGCTCAACAAATAGAGTGAGAACTGGGCAAAACGCCAAAACAAGATCAATGAGAGTTGGATTGGCACTTAGGAAACTAACGGACCAGAAGAGCGGTTTATCTTGATTGAAATTCCGCGAGGCGATGTGGAATTTGACTTTAAGTGACGCGGTATGAGATGACAAGACACGGCCTTACTAATTAATCAAACCTGTGCATACGAAGATATCCGTAGTGTGGCTGTTGTTGTGGCTCGTCGCTCCAATTTTAGCCTGCCTGCAGCAGTCGGGTGGAGACGTGCATACATAGAGAGGTACCTGCTCCATACCTAGACCTGGCAACCCAGTCTGGAGAAGATCTGCTGATCTACATAAGGTAGTAACTACGTAGGTACTGCTTCGTATAGACACTACCTCACTCCCTACCTATGTCTACGTTCTAAATATGTATAACTTTAGAAGATAGGATATCCTGATACCTAAAAAAATATAGCAGAAAAATTACAATGGCCTTGGAAGAATATTCAAGTAATGAACCCTCCCTTTTGAAACGTTGGATCTTATACATACAATATCTTCAAAATAAGTCGCCTGAGTCTTGACAACCCCCCGTGTAAACCTTTGGAAACCTACTACTATATATAGCTTGAATAGGTACCTAAGGGTGTGTCGGAAGCATACATTAATCCATGTATAAATATCGAGTGAGTTAGGTATACATGGATACTGAACCATCTTGCACTTGGTGCCTGACCCTCATGACAGTCATGTATTGGCAAACGCCGTTATACGTATCAATAGGTATATAAGCCCTAATTTCTATTAGTCGTAGATTAGACGTAATTCTACAGAGATATAAACGGTTTGCGTATGAGCTCATATCTGTTAGCATCATACAGGAGTACATAACTTATAGCCTGATGGTAGATGGAATCAGTGCTCTACTGTCTATAAGCCGGATGCAGCATGTCTTATACCTTAGTCATGCTAGACCTTCTTGTTTCACATACATGTAATGATTCTACTGTACTAGATAGTTACATACCTAGGTACATGTAGTATCTTCCAAAATCCATACGTAATAATTCCTTTATTCGTTTGCACACAAACTAGCTTTTCTTTCCTCTTTCGGCGCCAACATATCAATATATAACTTACATATTTTATGTTCTAATTTTTGTTGAAGCGGGAATACCTAGGAATGTACCTAGGACAGCACGCATACGACCAAATAGAGAAAAAAATATCCCTGCTGGCCAGTTGGTCGAACTAGCCACCAGTTGGCAGCGGCCACAGTGCCCAGGTGCCCCAGCGCAGAAGTGCCAGATTGGGACTAAAAAAGGACACTACATGTACATGTATTCTCGCGGCCGCATGGATGACGTAGGGACCTAGGTAGGCACGGACTGTCGTTTCTTTTGTTCCCCCCATTCCCCATTCCCCATTTTTCCTATTCAAAAAGGTATCGCACGTATGCGATCGATCACCTCTCAATCCGCCCACCTACACAAACCATCCCAAACAACTCTCTTCCCCAGCTCTCTTGTATTTTTGAGCATCGCATTTCCCTATCCATCCGTCTGACGCCTAACCGTTGCATATCTTTTTGTAATACGCAAAGGCAATCCAACTATATATTTCAGTATCGCCAACAGCCCCCTACTCTATCCCTCTTCGAAACGTCATCGTAACCCACTCTACCATTCATCGCTAGACCATCTCCCGCAATGCATCGAACCTATTCAATGCGCCAGAGCAGGGCGCCTACCGCCTCTCAAATTCAAGTAAGCTTTGCTTTGCCCATCTCTCCAACCTTCTCCGAACACCCGGACTGACAGACCTACCCGATAGAACCCCCCGCCTCCTCCATCGACAACCAAGTCCGGCAGATTCTTCGGGAGAGGCAACTTTGGTAAGTTAGTTAAACTGTATGCGTGTATTTCTTAGGATTCGTTGGCTGATAGGAGTATAAGGACACGTCCTCCGCCGAAATGCGGCCGGCGCCTTTGGACCCGATCTTGCTAAGAAGCTGACCCAGCTTGTCAAGATGGAGAAGAACGTGATGCGCAGCTTGGAGCTCGTTGCGAAGGAGCGCATGGAGGTCGCAGTATGTTGTGGTTCGAACTAGAAAATTGTGCTTGTGCGCTTTGCTAATATGTCAATCTAGCAACAACTCTCCATTTGGGGTGAGGCTGGCGATGAGGACGTTTCCGACGTCACCGACAAACTTGGTGTGCTTCTCTACGAAATTGGCGAGCTTGAGGATCAATATGTCGACCGCTACGATCAGTACCGCGTCACTATGAAGAGCATCAGAAATATTGAGGCATCCGTGCAACCAAGTAGAGACCGTGAGTATCGCCCGAGATGATCATGCGGTCGCACATTTTGACATGGCGTAGGTAAACAGAAAATCGCCGATCACATTGCCCAGCTCAAATACAAGGAGCCCAACTCGCCCAAGATTGTGGTTCTCGAGCAGGAACTTGTTCGCGCCGAAGCCGAATCGCTTGTCGCCGAAGCTCAGTTATCGAATATCACCCGTGAGAAGATAAAGGCTGCCTATACATACCAGTTCGATGCTTTGCGCGAGCACTGCGAGAAAGTTGCCATTATCGCCGGATTCGGAAAACACCTGCTTGAGCTCATTGATGATACTCCCGTCACGCCCGGTGAAACCCGCGCCGCTTATGACGGTTACGAGGCTAGCAAGGCTATCATCCAGGACTGTGAGGACGCTCTCACCAACTGGGTCACATCGAACGCCGCTGTTTCTGCGAAGCTATCTACCCGAGCGCGTACACTATCTACGAGACGTCGAAACAATATCAAAGCAAGATCAGAGGGATTGGATCTGTCAGGTCAAGATGCGCCACTAAACGACCGCGACTCTTGGGTTGCTGCCAGCGAACACAAGGCGCACGAGTATGATGACGATGATGAGGAGGATGAGCAAGCACACTCCGTCTTGGATTCTGATACTGGATTGAATGGCGAACACCGTGGCAGGGCACCTGAAATGACAGTTTGATTGATTGATGCTCGATGAGGAGGTAATGAGGGATCTCAGTATAATGTCTAATTTGATGCAAACTCCGATGACTGCTTCGGAACTAATGTGCCATGTAGCAACCTATTCGGTGTTTTGGGTCTGGGAGGAGTACTGGATCGAGAGAGGATTGGGCGGTTTGATAGAAGCACACAAGGAGCTGGGGGGGGCGCGCTTATAATGAGGAGCTCTTCGTGCTCAGACGGCCTAAGGAACAGTGTTTTGTGTACTTCTAGCCCCGAAAAAATATTTCTGACTTGTTGGGAATAACTGGGAATGCAACCTGAGAACAAACAGATATATCGTCTCTCCGCTTTGTCATGCAGAACTCGAGCAAGTAAGCTTTGTACTAATAGCGACCACAGCCCGTTCTCCTTCACGGCTAGCCGGGACACCGACCGGTTATTCATCGCAATCCGTGGCCATGCCGTCGTGGTGATTCGGGATTCGGTTGTGATTTATTCTAGTAATATTCTCAGCTACGCATGTTAACACCGGCGCTCAAGCTGGGACCGGGACGGACTCATGCCGGCGATCTTATACCCGCCCCCCCTCGTTCAGTGCTACGATGCCGCTGCCAGCTATATAAATCGGCACTAAGAGACCGCTATGACTATTATGATTTCTACTGACTAGAAGGAACTCCATAATTTGCTATATTCCCAGCTATACCTCAAGCCCCGCGTCTATCGCCCCTTTGTCTTTCCCCCGAGTGAGTGAGCCATTAGAAGTAACGGCGACCCATACTGTCCAGGCAATACTGGTGTGTGATGATCTAGAGGGAAAGAGAGGAAATAGTCGTACTCTAGATACGATCCTCAATCACGGGTCCAACGCCGGCTTAATCATGCCTAGAAATGATAGCGATCCTCGGGATATTTGGATCTGGTTTACGGAGTTAGAAAGACAAGAAAGGAAGAACAGAGATGGGATATTATCCGGCATAATACATGCTACTGGGCGTATGCTGATGGGAGGTCTAGCTCAGAGATGTAGGCTGAGTAAATGGGCTTATATCTGGATTCCCCCTTCCGCCTTGCTTCCTACTTTGGTATTCACTTATGACGTTCTATTCCAAAGTAAAATTTAGGAATATAGGGAGCGCGAAGTGAACTCTTTGACTCAATGTAATCCAAGATTTTCATACCTTGCTAGGCATGAAATAGTGCGGCGTGAGATCTCGGAGTATTATCTGTAGTTATTGGAAATGAGCATTTTGTGCACGTTGTCGACTTCGTAAAATTGATCATTATCCTGACTATCTCAGATTATATTATGAAACAGTGTTATACATTGGCGTATTGTATCGTGGCTAAGTTGGTTAGTTGAAAAACACGCAAGCAGTCGAGGTATTCTCCACGGGAATTTAAGGCTGCGTATATAGGGGTCCCGAAATACCTCCAAGTAGTAAGGTAGGTACATAGGTAGACGGGTAAAGACACCATCGTTACTCTCTAGTCTTTATATCATTTAACTCGAGACTTCGTTCATACCCTCAGAAACGAGTTTCCGGAGTGACAAATAGATTCGACGTCACAATGTAGACGTATGCTGCTGCGCGATTCCCGGCGGCTTTTACCTAGGATGACTTTCGTAAATTATTACTCCTGAACATCCAGGTAGACGCTGCGCCGTACTCTGCTTCAAGTATTTTAGAAGTTGTGTCTAGGTCCAATTTTTTTCCGAGCTGACTTCCTCGATCGTACTATGTCGAGCAAATATTCTTATCAAACTGTCGAGATCGATTGCTCGTATTCCCAGAAATCTCAAATATCATACTTAATTCACATACTTAGTTTTCTGGAAGGCCTCTGAGAAAAGGGGCTCACAAAACCGATAGGTATTAAGGTACATATCGTCCCGAGAGTCTCCAACAGATGATGATCCGAAACGTTTCTAGGCTGTCCTTATAAACGCCAGGCGCGTGATAGCGTTTATGGGTACTCATGACTATCTGGAGGAGACAATGCAATCGCGAAGGAAGACGAGTAGCTGTAGACTCATTATCAGATTTAAGACCAGTATTAAATTAAGACAGAGAACAACTACAAGCTTATACCTAATACCGAAAACAGCGACCAAACATTGAATACATAGAGATATCTGAGCAGGCCATCATTTATTCGTAATTTCATCCTCTCCGTAAACTAAATTCCTTATCCCTCAAGTGTTCTGCTCCCCATTCTCCCGTTGTTTCAACGTCTCGCGTACCTTGGGCAGTATATAACGCCCATAATCGATAGCATCATTGAGGTTATCGTACCCACGGATAGAGATGAGTTCCGCGCCGAGGTCCACGTAGTCGAGAATGGAGTCGACCAGCGTCTGCGGCGACCCCACCAGCGCCGTTGACGCCCCGCGCGCATTCGTCGCCGTGACGGTGGGATACCAGAGGGCGCGGTCCTGGACCTCGCCTCGCGCCGCGATGTCCAGCAGGCGCTGGGAGCCGACGTTCTGCGGCGGCGGCGCGTCGGCCGGTACCTTGCCCTGGCCCTTTGCCCGGTTCGCCTTCAGGGCGTCCAGGGTCCGGTAGGCCTTCTGCCACGCGAGCTCGTCCGTCTCCGCGAGGATCGGCCGGAACGTGACCCAGATGCGCGGCCGGTCGGCGCGCCCGGCGCGCGCCGCCTCGGCGTAGATGCGGTCGATCTGCTCCTTGGTCTCCTTCAGCGGCTCGCCCCAGAGCCCGAAGATATCGGCCAGAGAGCCGCCGATGCGGTAGGCCTCGTCGGACGACCCGCCGACGGAGACGGGGATGGTGCCGTTGGTTGGGCGCACACGGTTGGTGAATTGCTTGAATTGGTAGTATTTGCCGTCCCAATCGAAGGGCTCGGATGACTCCCAGGCACGGCGGAGAATCCGGATGTACTCCTCGAGGCGGGCGTATCGCTCATCCTTGGTCAGGAAGTCGCCTTCTTTCGCCTGCTCAGCATCGCTGCCACCGGCGATGAAGTGCACGACTGCTCGTCCTGAACTGAGTTGGTCTAGTGTTGCTAGAGCCTTCGCCGCCACGGTTGGATACAAAGTGTTGGGGCGAAGTGCAATGATCACTTTGATGTTTTTGGTCACGGCGGCAATTGTTGCGCCGATGGTGAAGGGGTCAAACGAAGATGAATCGTATGGAACAAGCGTGTAATTGAAGCCATAGTCATCAAGAGTCCGAGCATACCGAATGAGGTATTCTGGCTCAACTCTCGGATTGGGGTATGGATTAATTTCAGTCCATGCGTTGGGGAATGTCAAGCTGATGAATTCTGTAGGCATCTTGATAGATGTTATTCATTTACCTTTACTTTCTGGTCATGGATATGAAGATAATCGTCGTGGTAGGTATGATTCTACTTATACGCCATGCTTATTACATGTATATAAGCACCATGTCGATAAGTTGACGACAATTCGGGGACGATCACGCAATATACCACAAGCCGGCTTCGGTCTTATAGAACACCACGTATCACGAAGCCACCATGTCAACCCCGCGCAAAGAGGGATGTTATCGAATGTTTTTTCCCCCTGTACATCTCTTACGATTTTTATTTGTGATGCTTTGAGGTCATGATAATTCAGGGGGTACCGAAGGATGTAACGATGTAAATGCTGTAGGAATCTTGAGAAGCGATAATTAGAAAGAAGGGAGTTGTTGAAGTGATTGCAAAAGAAACTTCTTTTAAACAGGGCATAATATTCTGACAAGGAACAGTTACAATGCTAAGGGTAATCAATACTGTATATATATGTATATAACTCGTTCTAACTCGGCCTTATGACTAAATTCAATAATGACTAATAAACCATCAATAGTCGGCTCACAAAACTTCGTCCGGGGCGTATATCCCAGGAAACTGAATCTTACATTAACAGTAATAACAAAAGCATCCTGACAGGATCCTCAGTTATATTAAACATTTTAAACGCAATGCATCCTAATAATACACCCCAGATATATATAAGTTTTTGACTAGGAGTAAAGTTCTATAGTGAACATCTCTAGTGTTGAACACGCGTTTCTGTCAGCTCTAGTTTACACACATTTCTTCCTATTTGAAGTTCAAGATTCATATCTTAGCCACTGTATGCCTTAGTTAGCTTTACTCTAACGAAAGGTCTTCAAGGAACATCTTTTCCATAAGCTCTTCAAAGACATATTAGTATCTGTGTATATTAGGATTACAGGCATGATCCATAAAGCTAATGTCATCAGGAGTAGATCTCACTCTAGAAATCGCCATTACATTCATCATATTTAGTTAGATGAGTAAACAAAGCACGTATATACTGGTTTCACGCAGCGAACCATTTGGAAGAATTTGGGAGCCGGTGTACACACTACGGAACAGGAAGAAGCCGAACCCAACTCTATGCCGTTTCTTATCCAATATTCTTCAACAGGATAGGCATGTGGTACAGGTAATAGGTAATTCTTAAGTCAATCTGAGTTCAGAGGAAGTTCATACTCTCGAATTCTCAACAATTTCTCATATCGGTATCTCAGAAAACATCAAGCCCAACGAACTGCTGGGATAATGGGGAAATATGTTCACGTCCTGTACACTCCTAACAGAGACCAGATATGTTACATCCCAGGGTCCGAAGTATCAGCTAATCCTGAAACCATCGCCATATCCCCGCGCTCTCACACATCCGTTCACTATCATCACAACTCCTGATGACCCCCCTCTACAACCCCTTTACCCTCTAACAACGCCCTAAGGCCCTCCTCCCCACCCACATCATGCTTCCGATGCCCCAGCTTCTGTATCAACTTACCCACAAGCCCGCCTTCCCACGGCGGCCGCGCCCCGAACGACGTCCCCATATACGGCCCGCGCTCCGTAAACGCGACGCGCTGGACCCTGGCCCTGCGGTTCTGCCACCCATCCGTCACGCGGTCCGTGGCGTGGTAAACGGCGACGACCTGGCCCCCGTCTCCGAGCTGCAGGAACGAGCCGTGGCCCGGGCCAAAGAGGCGGCCCGGCCGCGCCAGCAGGGGCCCGGCGGCCTTGCGCCACGCGCGCGGGTCGAGCGGATCCATGCCGTCGACGTATTGCAGACACGCCATCTTGTAGTCGGCGGTCCAGCTTCCCGCGCACGAGTATACGAGTCCGCGCCAGGCGCCGTCGGGTGCGCTCAAGAACTGCGGGCCCTCGTTGATGCCGTGGTCACCGACGTGGTCCCTCGTCACCTCCCAGGGGCAGTCCGGGCGCGAGATGGCGACCGGCGGGGTGTCCGGCGCCGCCGTGGTCGGGTCCTTGAGGCGCACAATGAACAGCTGCTGCACGAGGTCCGAGTCGGCGTAAGCGCCGACGCCGGTCTGCGGCCAGCCCGAGTACGCAAAGTACAGACGTCCATCGAGCTCGAACGCCGTCCCATCGATGGCCCACTGCTGCGCCGGCAGGTTGCGGAGGCGGCCCAGGAATTCCCACGACCCCTGCCACGGCGCCAAGCTCGACGCCGGCCCCCCCAGCACGTACATCCGGTGGCTCTTGTTGCCGTGCGCCGGGTGCGCCGCCGCGAAGTACACGTACCAGCGACCGTGCAACGCGTGGAGCTCGGGCGCCCAGAGGTCCGCTGAGGCGTCACCGCCCGGCGGTGGGGTCCTTGGCGGGGAGTTAGTGAATGAATTGCGTGAAAAAAAGTAGGTATAGGACGCAACAGGATACTAGTCACGGTTATGTAAGTAGGCATACATACCATATCACATGTTTCGACGCGGTTCTCTCGATATCGACAAGACTTTGCGAGGACCAGATCTCTACTCTATTGCCCGTGGTGAAAGTCTGGATGCAGCGAACCATCTATTAGAAGAAGGTCTCGATGCCTGTTGGTCTTGCCGACTTACAAAGAGGTAGTGGTTGTTGAACCGTGTGATGAAGGGATCAGGAGTGCTGACTGTGGTCAGCGTGAGGGTGGAGTTATCGTACGCCATGGGCGGAAGATTTCCAAGTGACAGCAGCTAGATTATGATGCGTGTAGCAGCTGTCTGGATATTGTTAATTGATATAGACGGCATGATTTCGTTGGTGCACTCGATTATGACGTGTTATCAAAAGTAAAGCGGGTTCAGATGCCGATCTGTGAGGATGCAATTAAGTTTCGCCGAAGAAAATGCATCCTGGCATAGTTACAACTATTTCAGGTAAAGATGTATGGGGACCCAGTATGAAAAGTCGAAGGCTCAGACAAGTGTCACCTTTAGAATCCTAACCCGATGGTGAAAGGTTTCGGTGACGGCTTCCCACGTGGTTTCGGAGGACGAGATCTGATGAGTTTTCGGTTGTGCATCAAGGCCACACCCGCGGACTAGTGTCACGTCGCTATCAATCTTGTTCTTTTTTGTGCAACTTGGGGAAACGATAATAGAAGTTGGAGCAACGCTTTATTCTGGTTTTCATGAAAAAATATTTAGGTTGGAATGGATAGGGGCAACCATATGACCTGATCCATCAACCAAAATTCCTTAATGGATCCCTTCTCAACTATCTTTATTATTCCACAATCCTGTTTGTAAGGTCCGGGTATCTTCTTAGAGTACAGCATGTCGAGCGCGATGTTGCCAATATGTGTGATAAAACATGATGTACAGAGCTAGCTTATGAATAGCCACAGCTCGTTAATTAACGTAGTAACAGGAATGACCAATACTATATCTCACGTACTCCGAAGAGAAATAATACTCACCATAAGACCGACTCAAGAACGGCGGCCTTCTTATGAAAATTAACCGCCCAAATCTGAGCAAAAATCACCGGCGTAAGCATGTTCCGCTTCCCACTTGAGGAAGTCTCCCAAGTCGTGTCCAAGATTATATCCCATGGGAACGAAATCCACATCGTCATCATTATCCGGGCTGCGAATGACCTGCAAGTCCAGCATTGGGCTCTGCGGAAGACTAGCATAGCTCTCGCGATTGGAAAACTCCTTGGACGGCGTCATATCGTACTCATCTATCCGTTCAGATATGTCGAGGTCAAGCTCGCGCCCCTCTGCTGCCGCCTTGCGCCGGAGCTGCTGCCACTGATGGTGAGGGCTGTATGGGTTGTCTTTTTCGATCTCGCTGTAGGACACGTCCGAATAGTATTCGCCCGATGTCGTGCTCGTCGGACTAGGAGCTTCAATCTCCTGTGTGATGAGCCCTCCGGCACTGTCGAAGTTCCATGACCTCCACCAGTTGATAAGTTCTTCGACGTCTTCGGCTTCTATCCGACGGATGGTGTCATCGCTATCCGTGAACCAATCCCCAGCACCTCCAGAAATCGCCATCTGAAAAGCGGTCCAATCTAGACCTTCTTCGGCGCCAAATTTCACGTCCGGCACGAAATCAGACTTGGTAAGACGGATTGGGCCATGTCGGAATGTAGGCACAGTCATGGAACATGGTGATGACTGGAGGAAAACGTGGTTGGAATCAGCGACGCTGCCAGAAGAGTGCCCGAAATCGCCGCCTAGAAAAAGTTCGTCGTCTGGCGCTGGGGCAACAACCGATTCAGGTATGCTGGGGAGAGCCGCTCTCTGTTTGCGTACCCCGGGTCGCTGGGGATGTTTCGAGGGTGGCATGGGAAAGCTCGCATTTTTGAATAGCATTGGTCGGTCTTGAGTACGTGTTTGAGACCAGGATATGGCTGGAAGCTCGCTGATGAGTTGTTCCTCATATTGGCCTTCCAGAGAGAAATCACGCCGTACAGCAGTCTCGAAGAAAGATGCGGTGGGATTTTCGTCAGCTGAAGCGTCATCGTTAAGCTTTAGCCCGGCTGAGCCAATTCTGGAGGTGAGGCCCTCGAGATGGAAAGGCTCAATCGGCGTGTCGGTTGACTCGGTATCTAAGGTCTCAGTCGATTCTTGCAACCGCAGCTGCGACATTCTATGTAGCCTAAACTCTTCCACTTGTCTTGGTGTGACCATCTCATCTACCTCAAGCTTGTGAAAAAGTTTCCCACTTAGGAGTTCTGTCACATTATCGGACAACGTCCATTTAGGACCACTTTTTGCCACTTGTTTGGCTGGGGTTGGCTTCCGATGTGGCTTCATTGACTTAGATTTCTTCGATTTCTTCCGTTTGACTTTACAGGCAGAGGTATCTCGCTTGAGCGGGCTGATATGTGATGCTACAACTCGAGGTCGTAGACTATGTAGTCGGCTTGGGGGAGGTCGTGTTAGGACAGGCGATACATGAGGCGTTGGAAGGCTAGGAAGTTCCTTGTATAAATTTTCTGTAAGTTCAATTTCGGCGAGAGCACTGCCGACTGCCTTGAATGCCTCATCTGCCTCTCGAATAAATTGCTGGATGTTGTCTGAATACCCCTGGCGAGGCAGTTGCCCGGGTGGGTGCTGCTTTGAGAACGCAGCTTTGTCTTCGCGTTGTATAGATAAAGCTTCGATTGAGTCAAATGACGGCCCTGATAATCCTGAGCTGTGCCTCATAAACTCCGGCGACCTGGCATGGTCTTTGGTGAGGGGTTCACGCGCAAGCTCATCGCCCCCGTAGCTCGTGGCACTGGAAAGTTGAAGGGATTCTTCGCTCCGATCTTCCTTAGATGCTATTGAACAAAGAAGAGATCTCCTTGAATCCGTTGGTCGTGATGGGTTAAACTCGGGATAGCGCTCCCAGCTGCACAATGAACTGGCCGAGGAACGCGGTGTCTCAGACGGAAGCGGCGGCAAAGGATTTACAATATCGTGAACGCTTTGTTCGGTGCTCACTATGATCGGTGGCGGTGGCCGCTTCTTACTAGAATGGCGCCTTCTGGGTATTCCAAGGTCTTTCCGTCTACCTTGGTAGACCAGTTTAGTCGAACTGTCGCTGTTGATATGGGCCTCCTCTCCATGATCGTTTTGAGGTCGTCGCGGGGACACAAGCCTTCGAATGCTAACGCCTGATTTAGATAGCATCATGGAGGCGCATGCAAGGGAGATTCCAACAAACAAGAAAGACCTAGTGTACGGGGAAGAAACTTGACATATATTCTGCGCTGGTGGGTGACACAAGGCTCCCTAGCCAAGAAAAAGGGACAGCTGCAAGGTGCATGGCTATTGTTGCTGACCATGTTGTTACTCGATTTAATGCGGTAGCACACATATTTGAGTAAGAGAGACATGTTGACGGAATGCAGCGGCCACCCTTGGTGTGCTGCTGAGCATCATATGCAAGTATCTTACAGAGCATCGGAGGACACGAGCAGTGTGCCTCCGCGAAGGGACCCCTGTAAAGCGGGAAGAGTGGTGAAAGGGTCGAGGGTCCTGACAGCCCAGCCAACCTTGGTTGGAACAAGTACATCCTCTCGGGAGTCCTGATATTTTCATCGCTTATTGGTCCATCTTTAGAGTTACCATTTGCGCATGTAATAGTACCTGCTGAATACGGGTCGGCAAGGATCCTGACGGCAATCCATCAAATATGTGGCATTGAAGATACATATGCGTTTGCACACTTCTATGAGCTGATCTGGATCAGTCTATTGTGCATGCCACAGAGGCTAACACCTCCTTATGACACCACCAAGAACTATCGAGGTAGATTTTGGGCTGGCAAAGTTTCTCCGTGTCACATAATAATGAGAAGTCTGGGGAGAAGACTAGGAGGGCATCAACGTGATGGTCAGGCTGGGAAATAATTACCTGTCGCGCTCGCTGTCCCACCGTCTTAACCAACTCGATTAGCGGCAGCAATGCAGCGGTCCCTCGCTTTGGGCCACGTCCAACCCATCATGCGATCATCTCAATTTTGTGTGGGCGTGTTAACATTTTAACAAGTTAACACACCGTCGAACAACCTTCACGTCTGCCAGTTGTGTTCCCCCTCGGGAGCATGGTGAGTGAAACCATATTACACAGACAGGGATGACAGGTAGGTGTTTAGTAGGGACGGATTTACCCTTCGTTTGCAACGCGACCAGACGTCACCGAGGGATCTAGGTTAGTGTATCTCAAATGCGGTACCGCTACACCCTTGCAACTTTTTCAACTTTTTGATGGGTAGAGGGGTGATATAATAGATAGGCAAGGCATAATAATGAAAACAGCACCGGCATGGCTGTAGCAAGGCTGCGACACAGGAGGCGACCGATCCAATCGAACGTCGGTGTGCTCAAGATAGAGAGATCAGGAGCTCAAAGCAAATGACCTACTATGTAGACTGACAGATGCAGAAATGCAAGTCATGGATGCAGGGTACAGAGCCCCAGGTCCCATTCCTGGCGAGGTACTCGCACAATAGATAGATCGGTGTCAAGTTGGGCTATCAGCCAATGAGAGCAAACAATTCGGTGTAGTAAATGCCAGAAATGAAGGTTGGTTGGCAACGAGTAAACCAACCATTGAGAAGCATTCCCGACAGCGCCAACATGGACGTCCAAGAGGTCAACCATTTCGATTGGGTTCAAACATACCCAGGACTCGACCCAGTTCCGAGGTAACAAAACCGCAATGCGAGTTGAAGAAACACAACGTGTAACTCGGGCGCCGGATGTAATTTAGAAGAAAGGATACAAGCATCTGATGTGTATGTACGAAGTAGTGTGCGAGCAATGTAATGGAAAGGGGAGAATGGAATGTGAAATGGCCAACGCTAGTATGTACATACAATATGTATCCATCTACGGAATATGTACCTAACAATTTACAGTTATCACACGTGATTCCCGCTTTATCGAGTAAGTATGTACTTAGTACAAGACTTCTAGGTAACCTTGAATAAACACCACCGCCCACCAAAGGCCAGACAGACAGACCCCAAACCAGCCAACTCCCTCGCTCGCATACTTGAAAGCCTCCGCCATTCTTCGGCAACCCGCCGTACAGGTACCCGCCGTACAGGTACCCGCCGTACAGGTATAGGGCCAAGACTTTTCGGGAATCTACCATCCCGAAATGGAGATTTGTGGCAGCCTGCAGCAAACAGCAGCGCCCTCTTCCCTCTTCTTGGGGGGCTTAGATGGATGATGGCCTCTGGACAGGCCAAGCGCTAAATACGGTACCTGTGTGACATGCGCGTTCAGCCTAGGTATGCACATACATACGCCGGAAGGGCCCCCAAAACCCCAAATTGCGGGCTCGACGGGGCCTTTGGATCGTTCGCGCGTATCTATAGGTATTCACTATGTACCTAGGTTGTCTATTGGGTCAGCTTACGCAATTCATCACAGAGCTCCGTCTTCGCGTGTAATACTTTAGAGCATAGACAATGATAGATCTAGAAAAATGCGCAAGACTTCATTTAACGGAATACATTTCATCCTGTCTTCGAAGGGCATCTGGGCTCCGCTAAGGGATCGGAAGGGAAGGGAAAGACAATTCTTACTCACATTGAAAACTGCCTTGCGGGTGGCCGAAATAGATTTCACAAGTCACTTGGCCTCGACTTCTGCAGTTATAGGGCTACTATTTTCAGCCGCTAAGCCTTCCCGCCCTGCACCTATTATTCCATAATAGCTCCCTAGGCGTCTATCTACCAAAACGCATCAGAGTTATTCTCATCAGTGGCGTACGCTATTTTTCCCTTGTTCAATCCTGGCGTAATACTTGACCAAGATGCTGCTCCTCTATCTTTAAAAAATTCATACAATTCCAATTATGCGCATCTTCTACACGAAAAATAGCACATCCACACCTAAGCTATAATCTTGATAGTAGGCAGTTATAAAACGTCTAAGCTTCTTAAGTAATGGTAACTATGCCCTATTATATAAAAGGCCTACATCTTCTCGTCCTTCACTACGAGGTCCCTTGCATGATATATTCCTGTCCTACTCATACTAATATTAATACAGGTCAGGTAACTTGAGATTAGTTAGCTAAAGTAGCCCGGCTTGAGCATAGAGACAGTTGGAGGACTTTATATTTATCCTAAACTCTTAAGTCATTTCTAACTTCCTGTCTCGTATGGACCTATTGTTAGGTAAACAGCGTGACCCGGAGGAATAATAAGAAATTTATTTCATTGGACAGCATTTAGTACTCATGAAATGAAAGTTGTGTCTTTTATAGGGATTTCGATCCAATACAAACGCTAGAGCAAATGAAAAAATGACAAGAGGCGCCGTCTTGTTGCTGATGTGGGATCTTGATTCTTGAATAATAATCACATCAACCATTGGTCTAGTCATCCCTATAACTCTCAGCAGGACACTCTGTTTGATGTGGAATTACGTCAGGATTATAGTGGGCGTATAGTGGGTGCAATAGTCAGCTAAGATCGCTATTAAATGTATAGTATGTATCCTGGAAGACATCTTCGGTATTAACCGAATCAACAACTTTTGAACTTCCATTGTATTACGGTTTTTCCCCTGAATTCGATTTTGGGTAGACCACACGGCCACCTCGATTCTCTTTCATCAGGGTCCGTTGGAAGCCCATCTTCGTTATTCTCAGCCACGGTTATATGACAACGATGACCTCCCCATATCTCTTCGTCCAAGGGAAACACAGAAGTGTCCTTGGTAGTCACTGCTAAAATGGTATGGGGATCTCCCATCTTGTCGGATTTCGATATATATTGTTCGGCTACTATTCGACAAAACAATTTCTAGTCTGCTAAGATCGATTGTATGATGACCAGGACATGATAATTCATACGAGTAGACCATTTATGATACTAGATCTAGTACTTAGAGGAGGTGGAGGCTCTTTATTTAGGGGCTTGTAATGTTATCGTATCCAAACGCTAGGCACTATCAGTTCGTCTCATTCTCCAAGGATAGACTTGCAGACATATCATGTCAGGTCTTTAGAGCGTTTTATACGAATCTTATAACGCTATACATGTTGGAACGTTGCTCTCAGATGATCGACTTCTTTGACATGAATGAGGCGAACCTGCTCACAGCAAGCAGTTCCAGAGCCGTTACAACTGAGAAAGCTTAGAGTCATTGACATGTGTTAGAGATACGTATTTAAGAAGGTATTCTAAATTATCTTTTGGAATCTTTTTTGTTGAATTCTAACAAAAAGGACATATGTGCAAATTACGGCTGGAGGAGTATGACCTATAATTTCTATAGCGCCCTATTGCTTGATGAAGATGGACTAGACTTATAGAGCCATGCAACAGCTTGCTTTACCTACCGATAAATTGGTAATTACTTAGTTACCATAAAGTAGTTGGTAAAACTGCCTTTTAGGTATTCTGGCTACATGCGTCAGGTCCTCTTAACATTGCTCTTCCGTGACTCCTTGAGTATTTCCTTGCAATGTAGTGGATCTAAAGGCTGTCGCATCATTGCATGCGTCCCGGGTTCCTTTTCAGCTCCGATCTGTCTTGTGCCACGTTGCTGCAAGGTACAAGACACGTACTGGAGGGTTGCAGTCAACCCCAATCCAAACAACCAACAAGCATGAAACGCACAATTTACATCTACTGCGTAGGAGGATTACGGAGCATATTGCCCCTGGTGACCGAATACTGCACTTTTTAGTAATCCTTGACAGATCTGGCTGCTTCAAACTGGGGTTGTCACCATCTTTACCCCTATTATGAATGACAGTCTGGGGATGCCCCTGCATTTCGAACCAACCGTGTCATATACCGGCAGCCTTATGTTGCAGTGAAGTTTATGATTGGGGATTAGGTAATTACCAAGGATTTAACTAGGCCTCTTTCCATATGGAAATTAAGAAAGATAATCATCTTTAATTCGCTATGAACCATGTTAATCAAGGATATTTGTCGACAGGAATCGTTGAAAGCAGATTGGCCGTCTGCCCAAAATTCAAGATGATATATCCCACATGTCTTATGATTCCTCGATCTCTCCCATACTAGAGGATGTCTAGCCTGGGCCCCTATTGTGTGAAGCACTTTGTCGCTCCCTTGACGGAGTCTAGGTCTTCTGGATCTAGATGCAAGGATTTAATCTGAGCATTGGCAGCCTCGAGGCTTGCCCTGGGGGTGGTATCTGTAACCGACCTGACCGCTGCCCCTGCTTTGTTCTAATGGTTTTGCAGATATTTTGAGTTAGTTGCCATATTTCTGCTACCACGATGGGAGCTTAAGACGGACAGTTCAATATGAAATATTTGAAAAGAAAGTACCCATAGTGCTCGAACTTATCTTAGAAAGAGAAACCGTGTGTGTTGTGGCGCCGATTGCGAACAGACTCTTGCAGAGCCCTATCCCGATCCCCCTTTTGCCCCAAAAATGAATACTCGGCTGAACTACGAGCCCGCGTTTTGAGGTTTCAGGGTTTGGCTAGTGATATGACTACTAGTTAGAAGGGGATGATAGCTGTTGAACGCTGAAGACTAAAGGGAATCGAGTGCTTCCTTTGGGAGCACGATCGGAATGGGCTTTTCGATTTTAGAAAAGTCTCCAACAAATGAAGATGACGGGTATTGACGGGCATTGCGGCGTGGATGGAAGACTACGTCGCTAGGTAACCAATCGCATCGAGTTCCGAGTATGGAAGAGAGTTAGTTCAGCTCACGCACGACAGGTTCTGACGAAGCCCCTATTGGAAAGTACGTAGACTGTCTGATGTTTCTCATTTCTGAATAGAAGGGACGTATCGCCAAAGAGTTGCATAATAATCAATACCAGTTCCGAGACAAGACCAGGGACATATATCTACAAGATATGCATACTTATAAACCTCCCTAAAACCCAACTTGAAAATATTCTCCTAATGCAAGTGTCCAGACCCTACTCCAAATCCTTCTGGGTGTCACAAGTCTCTGCATGCGCCATGTTTTGACCCATGAAACACGAGACTATGCAAGGCCAATCAACATGACTAGAACGGCACAGCTGAATGATACTTCGGCTCTGCAGACCTTCATAACAAGTTAGAGAACGTGCTTCCCAAAAGGAGGTTAGGTAACATTCGCTGTATGTAGGTAAAATGTCCTCCCCTATTCATACCTATGCCAAGACCGCTAGATTGCTCAAACTACTGACTGTTATACTCGCCAAACACAGGTACAAAGTAAACCGACATCCAATTTCGCCGTCCAGATTCTCCAGAACACCGTCCGGTCGACCCCATGTATTGCTCTCCAACGTCGCCGAAGACAGAATTCCGCCCAAGTGAGAGACCATCACCTAACTAACCCCTTATCGACAAGCCACAGCCAAAGCAAAAGAACCAGAAACCTACGGACCAAAACCCCAGGGAAGCGGAATCGGCCCCGAACAGCGCAGCGCAACATAGTGCGTACGTGCCACCTGACCGCATCGCAAGCGCCCATAATACCTAGGCGGCAGCAGCAGCAATAAGTCTAGGCTATCCTCGCGCCCACATGTCCACAGGGGCTTTACATAGCCGTATGACGAGCCGAGGCAAGTATCTCAGCTGCGCCCAGATGACGAAGTCCCAAATAGCAGCTCTCACAACTTCGCGGCCATGTTCCCTTTCCCGGTATCTAGTCCAGTGACCGACCACCCACCTATCCGTATGACCTTAACTCGCGCGCAAACACGCGCGGGATACCGGGGTGGCGCCATGCTAGGCACAGCACGGCAGAACCGGACCGCTTTCACGCGAGGATATCGTTTGCGCGCCTCATCCGGCGCGACGTGGCGGTCCTGAGGAACGATGCGCGGGCGTGCTGCGGCACGTAGGACGTCGGAGCGGCGGCGGCGGCGGAAGAAGAAGAAGAAGCAGAATCAGGGGTCGTGCCGAGGTGTGTCTTCTCCGAGGGATCGTGGTGTTCTTGGCGACGGCGCCCCGGCCAGATGATGAAGAGGCTCGGGATGCGGAAGTGTGCGAAGCCGAGCATGGTGGTTTGAGTTGGGTGCCTAGTTGGCGAGAGAACCCGGGACTAGGTAGCCTGAGACAGAGGCGGGTTTGGTAAGTTGGTAAGTCGGGGAGAGAGAGGAACGGATGTCTGAGTATTGGAAATCGGCAATGCTTTCTATTGTAGACGGGCGACTTGTGCTGTGCAAATTGTCTAATTTGGTGGGAGTTGAGGCTCTAGTGTCAGACGTCACTCTAGAAATGCTATCGCGTGTTTGAACAATGGTGATTCAAGACCTGGACGCCTGGCACTTAGAACGCTCTACTATCTATAATTTATCCCTCGAGTAAACACAGGGAGGTCATGTATATGGGACTATTCAAGCTTATATAATTTGGGTCTAAGACATTCTGTATGTCTAGTGAATGAGGCATCTGAGGCGGCGTAGAAAGGGAGAGGGAGTGGGGAAAAACTGATCTTGACCAGGAGCTATGCGTACATATAAACTCAATAAACTACAAATCGTAAACCCTGGGAAGGGAACTTCGATTTCTGGATTCGCAAACGTGAATGAAATGGGAAGTCTACTCATTAGACCCCATAACATGCATGCGGTAGATATAACCGTACAGTATTGTTCGTCTGAAGAAGCCGGACCTCTGGAATCTAGACAGCCTAAGGTTAGCCAATTGCGTTTTAGCTTCACTGTCCAGTGTTCACTGTCCAGTGAAGCGCCCCAGTGATATGTAGTTGCGATGGGTATAACGACAAGTGTGGCGAATTTTTTGACTCTCCAAATGCAACTAGGTAATTGCTGGGAGTGGCACTGAAGGTGTTAGGTATGGGGGCGTGTCTGAATGGTTCACCGTACTAGGTATAGATATGGACTACCTAGATAGGAGGCCATATGGAGGCAGGTTGAAAGACCAATATCCTAGGCTTATGGCGTATGTTTTCTTCGAAGCTGTTGGGAGTTTAGTTTTACCATTCGACATGCTTCGATACGTGGAAACGTGGGCGGACAAATGTATTGTACATGGCTAGTCGTGCCCATGCAGCTTTGAGACTAACTATTGTCTTAGATAATTAGTTGGATCTTAGGATATTAATAGTCGGATGGTTCCAGTTAGCTTATTGACTTCGACTAGAAATAGAGATGGGAGATTAGAGAGATTCAAAATGGAACAGTCCCCGAAGAATAGACGGAAGACAGTAGGAGTCAGTCATATTTAAGGAGACATGGAGCAATTGTTGCCTGAAATAAAAGCATGAAAATTTTTTTTTCTAGCTATTGCCACATAGACGACCAATCCTAATGAAATAAGCTCAATGCTGACAATTTGCTTGTGATGTACACTGTTCATGTTTCCTCATCTCCCTCAGAATCCGATTCCTCATCTTCTTGCGTGATGTAAGGAACAAATCGAAAATCGAGAAAACTCACGGCACCGCCTTCGACCTCGACCATAAGCTGCAAGCTGAGAACACCTTGGTTATCGCCTCGAAAACTGACTTTGTTCGCTATTCGCATGGCCTCGCTTGCTGATTTGATATAATCGAACTTGAAGCTTTGGACCCAGCGATCACGGACCGCAAACGTCTCTAGGAGGTCGCGGCCACTCGAAAAATCAACGCTAGCGCTTCCAAGAGCCCCGCCACTCGACAAGCTCAAGTATGGCGCATTAGGTGAAGCAGTAATGGTGATCCGGGCTGGAGACATGGGAGCGAGTTCAGAAAGGCTGTCCAGAAGCCATCGAGCTTGCATGATGATCTTGAAGGAGAGATCCTGGCGGTCAAAGGGGATATCGTCGGGAGATTCAGGCGTGTAAGTCAACATGTTACATTGCGTCTTTACTCCGGTCTCCTCGAGGATGACGCTAAGTGGTGATCCGTCTTCCTCATACATTAGACAGCACGTCCCAGGCATTCCGAGAGCCTGGTGGCTGAAGACATCTGGACGGTAGTTACGGAGATTGCTACGGTAAGGTTCTGCTTCTGATTTTGCAGACCGAGCGGCCAGATCCGTAGCGCCGAAGATCTGTAAGGCTTCTAACAGAGCTGGTAGATTCATCTGGAACTGTGGCAGAGCGGCTTCTTCATCTGCCAAGTTCAATGTATATGTTGTGAAGAGGGCCTTATCTAGAAAAGCCACACCTGCAAACTTACTCTTAGCTTCCTTTTCTACACCCTAGTAAACGGTGCTAATAGCTAACCTTGCATCACTCGCGAGTGATCAGCGGCAAATCGAATGCCGTCCTGTGTAATTTGGACATGAACCTTTGATGTGAAGCTGATGCATTTCAGGAGTTGATGTATTTGCCGTGTCGAGCTTGCCACAGCACGGAATAAGGGTTGTTGGGGTGGAACTGATCCTGCCGACGACGCCATTGCAAAGGTGTATTCTCGTAGTCTGGACAGTTTCGAATGCGTAGATTGTCCAGTAGAAACGTTGCTCTGTACCGTAGCAGGCAACAACAATATCCAGTCACTTTCAGAGAGAGAGGTGATGACGACCAAGATGACACTTTTAATACGCCTCAATTCATCTATGATACAGGGCGTTGCTTTCCTCGACTCGCGGTGCCTTTCATGGGGTATCTTCTTTTTCTAGACGTAGACTCCGACAGCGCAGAACATATAGACCGTGCCAATCCTACATATCTGGTTAGGAGTGCGGAATGGTGAAACTGTTCAAGGCGCACGTACGCTATGGCTAACGAAGCTGGAATTCCGTACACGGGGAGGTTGACGAGAGAGCGATCTGGACATGACGAATTAGCGGCACATAGAAATTTAGATGAGAATGCCAGGTACTGACTTATCGCGAATAAACCCGTCAGAGAGAGACCGAGGAGAAGAAGGACAAATCCGACGAGGAATTGACTACCCTTTCCTACTGTAGGGAGAAACGGACTGCCTGGTGCAGTTTGCCAGATCTCATGCAGTGAAGAATCCATGAAGTGTGGCGATTGATTTGACGAATCTATATCTAGATAGAAATTGGCTGCGAATCAATCTAGCTTAGGTCGTCATGCCTCGAATTGGATGCGATTCTAGTAGAATTGAAGTGATGTGGAAGTAAAGAGAGCATGCAGGTAGACAGGCAGACAGGCAGACAGGTAGATAGCTGCAGGCTGATCTACGCTGCTATGTACGTCCGCGAGAAAAGGTGGCCAGTCCCTATTAAGCTTAGCTTCGGGTGCCGGGTCGTACCTTACAGTACACTAGGTACGGCTGTACCTAGGTATTGTCTGTACCTGTGTTATATGCATTACATAAGCATATACGAAGTACATATGTCATGTATTAGTGCCGATTCGTGGAGATCTGACGTGCTTATCAACGTCAAAGGTCCGCGGAACCTTGCGCAACCTAACACATTTGACTATTAATAAGGCATCTCCCGAAATATTGCGCCTTCATGCGGTCACGATGGTGAAGGAAGAGAACAGTACGTGTTTTCTATAGCTGGTCTGTTCGCATTTCTAACCTGACTCCTTACCTACAGGTGGCAAACGCAAGGCCGGTGACGAGCCATCGTCACCGGCCGCCACCAAGAGAGCTAAGCACGGCGACTCGATCGATCCAGAGAAGAAGCCGGCCGCGAAGCCAATCCCCTTCCCGGAGAAGGTAGATAGCCCCTTTCATACCAACACACACGCAAGCTACGCGAACATGGTACCTGCGACCACAACGGAGGACACCAGCGCAGGCAATGCGCCCCTATTCCCCCGCGCCCCTGCTCTCTCGCAAGATGCCGCCGCGCCGCTATGCGCCCACTGCAGAAAGCAGACCAGTCTCGCTAACACGTCGCTCCAGCCTGCCGTCCTCGAAGAGCGATCCGGCGAGATCGAGTTCCGCGTGGTGAACAACGACAACGACCGCGAGTCCCTCATCATCCTGACCGGCCTGAAGTGCATCTTCCAGAAGCAGCTGCCCAAGATGCCCAAGGACTACATCGCCCGCCTCGTCTACGACCGGACCCATCTGTCGATAGCGATCGTCAAGAAGCCCCTCGAGGTCGTCGGCGGCATCACGTACCGGCCGTTTAAGGGCCGCCAGTTCGCCGAGATCGTCTTCTGTGCCATTAGTAGTGATCAGCAGGTGAAGGGTTACGGCGCGCATCTGATGTCGCACCTGAAGGACTACGTCAAGGCCACCAGCGACGTGATGCACTTCCTGACCTACGCCGATAACTATGCGATAGGGTACTTTAAGAAACAGGGGTTTACCAAGGAGATCACGCTGCCGCGGTCGTTGTGGATGGGCTACATCAAGGACTACGAGGGAGGTACCATAATGCAGTGCTCGATGCTCCCGCGCGTGCGGTATCTCGAGATGGGCCGCATGCTGCTTAAGCAGAAGGAATGCGTGCACGCCAAGATCCGCGCCTTCTCCAAGTCACACGTGGTGCACCAGCCGCCAAAACAGTGGAGGAGCGGCGGCAGCGGCGGCGTGACGCCGATCGACCCGCTGTCGATCGAGGCGATCCGCGACTCCGGGTGGTCGCCGGACATGGACGAGCTGGCGCGGCAGCCGCGGCACGGCCCCAACTACAACCAGCTGCTGCACCTGCTCAACGACCTGCAGAATCACCCGTCGGCGTGGCCGTTCCTGAACCCCGTCAACAAGGACGAGGTCGCCGACTACTACGAGGTCATCAAGGAGCCCATGGACCTCAGCACCATGGAGACCAAGCTCGAGGCCGACCAGTACGCCACCCCCGAGGAGTTCGTCCGCGACGCCCGCCTCATCTTCGACAACTGCCGCAAGTACAACAACGAGACCACCCCCTACGCCAAGTCCGCCAACAAGCTCGAGAAGTACATGTGGGCCCAGATCAAGGGCATCCCCGAGTGGTCGCACCTCGAGCCTTAGGATCGGGAACGGGAGCGATTAGAACGAGAACGAGAACGAGATGCCCCGGTGGGATTCAAGGATTCCATACACGTGATCCCCTGAGGAAGAAGGTTACTATAGTCGTGCTTTATTTTGCGGATCGCAAGGCGTTGGTTGATTGGCTAGCTGGCTGGTGGATTGATTTGCAGTTTGTCGCCTCGACATCATTCATCATCATCATCATCATAGGTCGTAAAGACATACATACATACTATCAAAGGGGGTTTATTTACAAGGGATAAGCCATTGATTGCATGGTTCGGTATAAATGGGCGTTTAGGCACGGCAGACAGTCGAACAGACAGACCCCTTTATTTGTTCTGCGGGAAAAGGAACAACGAGCCGCAGCACTTGCTGTTTAGTATACTTATGCTTGGTATATGTATATATATGTATTGCGTTGAGTCGTGGATGAAGGAATCGGAATAGGCATGATCAGAAGAATACGAATGAATACACGTCACTTCTATAAACTCTACATACGCAGACAACCAATCCCAAACAACAAGGCTTCAGACATTGAATCCGGGTCACTAACTGAATGTTCTCTTAGCACGAACGCACATGATTTGATAAATGCACATTTTTTCCCTTTCTCTCTCTAGCTGCGGCATCTGACAGGACTGATAAGTAAATAGCCTGCTCAATCTTTTGATATGAAGATCTTCGCGAGGTTTTTCTATGTATTCGGACCCCCAATATCTCTCTCTCTCTGTGACCCGAAACGATCAAATTACAAAAGCTATGAATGCTGCCCAAAAAACTCCAGTGCAAGAAAAAATCAAAGGATGCACCTTCCGCCGATACCTCTCTAACAAAGGTCAATCTTCATTAAATCATGGATGTATCTGGGTTTGGGGACTGAAGTCAGCTTTTTTGTGTGAAATGCTCTCCGGATCCTGTCGGCGGCTAGTATGCGAGGTAGGATGAAACCAGATGCTCGGGTTCTTTCTCCTTTTCAGTTGAACGGGGATCCGCTTTTTGACAACGGCATCAACCCGAACCTGAAATCGACAGCACCTATTTGATGCCATCCATACTACTTTCTCACCAGTCACGACCTACAGCAACGGTGAGGTTGGGACCTTTTGTCCGTCAAAATTTTCTCCACCTTCTGAGACTGTAAGAGTGCCTCTGTTTCCTTCCCGTCGGGTTCCAAATTTCAGCCATATGTTCAGGAAACTTCATCGATATGCACACTGCTATGTCGTATAAGGAGTAAACTGTAGCCATCTAGGCCAATGTGAGAAGAGTCATACGTAGGTGGCCATGCACCGAGGAAAAATCGAAATTGATAATAAAATAAAAGGCAGACGGGGAGGTATCGATTGTGTTTCCCGTTCGGAAATTTTTTCTCTAAAAAAAATCGATTTTCTGAATTCGTGTTTTGCTTTCATTTCCGCCATGGTTCCGAAGACCGAGGTCACATTGATTTTCAGACCCCCTTATGCGCCAGGCTGGGCTGTTCGATGCAGACGAACCTCTGGAGTGCTGTTTGCGGTGGCCTCGGGAAGTCGTAAATCCGAATAAGTGCGGCGGAAGATACCAGAAATCGAAGATCTCGACGGGCGGTTGCTTGATGCCGAAGGTGTGGATGATTCCGGGTTGCTAGTTGATGCCTCATTTTCCAAGGCTTGTCTGAGCACGCCATGCAATAAGTCCGGAATGTCTTGCCATTGTCCAGCTCTTGCTGCACTGAGCATACGCGGCAACAATGCTGGAGGAATAGGTAGGTGGGTTGATTGCCGTAAAATCTGTTCGGTGAGAAAAGGAAGTTGTCCGGACTCGATTGCATTTTTCAGCCACTGTTCCCACTCCTCGTCTAGTGGCTCCGACATATTGCCAGCCTCGCGACGTGCTGCTCGTTCGCGGAGTCGCTCATTCAGTTCGACACCAATGCTCTCGAGCTCTCCATCACTGTCCTCTTCTCTTTCCATATCCTCGTCAGGTGTCGCTGTGGCCTCTTCATCTAAGTCGTCCGGCTCTGTGCTTGTTCTCGCGCGCATCGGTTGGGGTCTATCCTCGGGCTCGACCCAGTCCGCAATGTCGTCGGACAAGGTGTCTCGAATGATAATACCCGAATCTCGCTCAAAACGCTCCTTTGCCCATTTTGTGCCCTCCCACTTCGTGAGGCCTGCAATTTCAGACTCGGTTAGGCGCAGAGCATCAAATGCACGAAACAGACGCCGATGCCACTGCCATCGACTGAGACGGATGCGATGAATAGGGTGGCAGTAGTCCAGGCCGGGATACTTCGCTTCTTGGGTGTCGAGATGGCCGTAGAAAGAAACGACTTCTTGGCGAACTTCAGGAATTAGGTTTCGGTTGAGGTGGACTTGGAAGTTTATCGGGTCGTTCGTTCGGGGCTTGGGGAACAAGCACTCGTAAACGAGCTGATCAATCGGGCGTCCCTTCATCTTGACAGAAACCTCTTGAAGTGATTGATTGTCGAGATTGAATTCGAGATCAGAAGAGACAAGCCTTTGAATAGGTAGTGTGTAGAATACGGCAAGAGACAACAGATGGCGCTTAGGATGCAGGGCTACCCTAACGTATACCAGCCGAAGTCGGTGTTACTTCAGATGGATCTTGTGACGAAAGGCGAAGTGAGAAAGGGAGTAGAGTAGATAATCTGTGACTTGTCGAGGCGTCCGTACGTGTAGACAACAATATCGGCCCCGAGAAGTGCGGAATGCGGTAGAAAGGGAGGGGAGGCTACAAGATTTTGTACGACGTGTGGAGGGGCGCCAAGATGATGATGACTTGGAGAGAAACGAGAGGTGTGAAGTCAAGTGTGAAAGAAGGCTATGTAAGGACAATTGGTCTCCGGTTGGCCGAAGTATTGTCGAAATAAAATAAAAAAGGAACGAAGAGCGGTAATCGAGGCGTATGAAGTGAATAAAGGGAAAGGTGAGACCAGGATAAGGGATAGAGGATAATCTGTACAGGATACGGAGCTGGAGTAATTGGCGTGGTGGGATGGATGGAAGCGAAGGGAAGGGCCGGCACAGGCAGAAGGCATGCGATAACTATCAGGCGTTTCGGGTTGGGTTGCTTGGGTTTGACGGTGGCACGGTGGGAAGGAAAAGGCTACTAATTAGAGCTTGCATGGTTGGACAAGGACTTGCAGGGGGTGCGCAGCGCAGCACGGGATGATGTGTAGAGGGTCCAGAGGGGCGGTGTCATCTGGCCAAATTAGCAGCAGGTATACCGTACCAAATGAGTAATACTAATACGTCCGTATTACATCCTAACCATACATCCTTGTCTACATACATATGCCCGTACATTTTGCCTACTTCTAACATACTAGGTGCACCGTAGATATATGATTGACGATTGAAATCAGTTAGATATAATTTGTGTATGCCATCTATTCTGTACATATTTTATTCCACAAACAAAAAGCTACTCATTAACAGCCGATTTTGTCCCGCGAAGTAGGGGTTCCGATGCTTTTACGGGTGGAAAATCCAATACTACCAACTTGACTCGATATGTGCGGCGACTGAATCATCACGGCCATCTGCTCCGTAACTTTCGGGTATATCAGTAGCTCGAGACGTGTGTCTTCATTATTTTGCCTCCACCCGTCGAATTTACAGGTACTATACTTTATTCTTAATTAACTATGGTGCGAGTTGAGTTTTGACAACTACCCAGCAGGCTAGACTGAATTGAAGTTCATGTTTACTACCCAGTGGTCTATGTTCTAGACATTGCCATGCCATAACATCTCAGGTATTTACCCAAGTTACCGGTATCGTGCTGCTGCAGGAATCCAATTTCATGAGACGAAGTGTTTGCTTTACCGGCCTGTTTCCGACTCATTGATTCACTAATTACTTATTCAGTTCAGGCTAACATGGTCATAGGTGGATCATGATGACGACCATAATTGATAATGATGGCTTTACTGTAAACCGATACACCCATCGTTCACGGTTAACCTTCTCTCGCGTACTGCGGTAGTATGAATATTATCACTGATAAATCGGTAGGGTCCGATATTCTATTTAAGCCTCATCCGTAGAGACACTATCTAATCTAGCCCTTACCCACATGCCCTCGGATACACGTATGCCTATAATCAGTACCAAGGTATTTGTGCCTAGAGGCACACATACAAGCTTCTCACGCTCTACAGTATACCTATTAATCCACTAGCCTAGTTTGCTTCGATGCTAGCTCACTCCTCACACCGACAGCAACCTCACAACGATATGGCTTCGCCGACCTGTTCCTTGGGCCATAGTCACCTTGGACCATAGGTCTCTCGGGTCCAAGTACCGCATTACTCTTCATGTCGGACGGGTAGCGAGGGTGTTTATGGTCTTTCCGCATAATCATAGTAACCACAATCTTGTTCTTAACCATCTCGATCCTCATGTTGCCTCCCGTGTAACACTCACACGAACCATGAGGGCAAGACCAATCACTAGCTCCATAGGTGCTCTGGGACTCTTTCCTATCGATCCATGAGACACCATTGATACTCGTAGTTATGTACAACATGATAGTTTCATGAATCCTCACGCCCCCTAATATCCACATCTCACAAAATGGTTGTATATGTAAGTGTAAGCCAGACCATCAATATATCCAGCTACGTTAGCCAGATAATGAATTCGATAATTTACTTGCGGGAAAGCCACAAAGTTACGGTGGTGTACTTCATATCTGACGAGTCGAAATACCGTCCTACTCTAGGTTAGAGCGGTTGCTTCCGTGTATTAACCTTAAAAGCCGGAGCGGAGAGGAAGGTCTCACATCACCGCTCCTAAGGCTACTAAGCACACCAAGGTTAACACTTCAGAGAAATATCCCATCTTCAGAAGCTCAGACACAAATATTCCGTTTAATATCATACCAACGTCGGGTTACTTTAAGGGGGTCTAATCAGCTTGGCGCTGGGCTTGGGTATCCTCCGTGGTTCAAGTTTCGTAGCATGCTGCAAGATAAAGTTTACTTGTGTGACAAATTTGCAAAGTAATCCCACATGGGTAGGCCGTAGGGGATAGAATTTGTTGACGAGAAGATGAAATTTCAAGAGAAAAATGAAACAAAATGAATAAAAAAACAAAAAAAATAAATAAGTGAGAGAACCCCCAACCCCGACCCCATGTCCCACAACTTTTGTACGAGGCCATGAGTTTTAGTTGAGCGCTTTTCAAATTCTTGAAATAGATACCAATCGGAAAATAGCCGCTTCGAGAATAGAACTCTTTACATAAGATCATATAGATTGTAAAGGTTTCATCCTGTTCGCAAGACCACTTGTAGAGTGGTTGTTACCAGCCACGATACACCATTAACAAGCTGGCAGAAACCTACCTGTCATCATCTCGAGGTTCTTAGAATTCTAATAGGTTAGGCGTCCCACATGCTATATGTATTAGATATTCTCTGGGGGCTCTTAGATTGAACAGTCATACTTTACACGACCGAATGGGTGCTTATCATGATCTTCGACATAGATGGTCCTAGGGTTAGAGGTATCTATATATCTCGGGGGCATCATTTTGATACCTGTACTTACATACTTAAGTAGGTATGCAGATCCGTCTATGTTACCTGGTACATACCTACCTGAGTGCTAAGTTTAGGAAGTTTAGGTAGGTTGCTTAACCCTACAACCCTGCATGGAAGCGGCGGCTATGGCGGCTACATGCATAAGCTACCCCACAAAATGCAGGGAATTAGCCGCGCTACATCGAACTGGTGGTGACTGGCTGGCCAGCCCTTCTAATGTGAAGGACCAACTGTCCATATTCCTAACCGAGAAAGGCCGATTACTCGATTTCGCTTCACGTCTTCCCATCCGACCTCCTGATGCCGAAAACCCGCAACCAGATGCCCCGTCGAGAGCCTCAATGGGTTATCTGACAGCGTTCCGACAATGGGCTCGCATCGGGTCCATGGCCCTGCTCGTCTTCGCCCTCTCCCTCGCGGTCCACGTATTCGCCTACGAGGAACTATCCGACGACGCGCTGCGCAACATCCCCAGCGGCGCCCGCGATTTCGACATAAAAACGGGGCCGCTTCTGTCGCCCATTCTGATCCCCCGGGTGCCCGGCACGACTGGGTCGGTCGCCGCGCAGAACCACTTCGTGGACTTCTTCTCGCAGCAACTGCCGAAGTGGCGGGTCGAGTGGCATAACTCGACGGCGAAGACCCCGGCGACGGGCGATGCGGATGTTTCGTTCAGGAATATCTTCTTTACGCGCGACCCGCCCTGGGCGCAGGCAGGCGATGTCGGCCGGCTCACCTTGGTCGCTCACTACGATAGTCTATATCGCCCGGAAGGGTTCATCGGGGCCACGGATAGCGCAGCCCCTTGCGCCATGCTCATGCATGTCGCGCGTAGCATCGACGAGGCTCTAACGCGGAAATGGGAAGCCATGGAAGCTGCTGGAGATGCCGGCCTAGGGTCAGAGGATGAGAAAGGTGTCCAGATTCTGCTGTTGGATGGAGAGGAGGCTTGGGTAAGCTGGTCTGCTACGGATTCTCTTTACGGTTCAAGGTGCGCCGCGTTCATTTTCTAAGTAGAAGTAGACATGGGCTCACAAATTACAGGGCACTTGCTGAGACTTGGGAATCGGAAGTATACCCGGCACTCTCGGCGTACCGGACACCTCTCAACTCCATCAGTCTTTTCTTGCTTCTTGACCTCCTCGGGGCAGCAGATCCAAACATCCCATCCTATTTCCTCCCAACGCATTGGGCGTATCAGGGGATGGCCAAGATAGAGGAGAGGATGCGGAAGCTCGGATTGCTAAAGTCGACACCGAAAATCCCCTTTCTTCCCGAATCCGGGAAGCCGACAAGTCAGTTTACTCGAGGGTTTGTCCAGGACGATCACGTACCATTCATGGCGCGAGGGGTCGACGTCCTTCATATTATCCCGACCCCTTTTCCCATTGTGTGGCATAAAATGGACGATGACGGCGCACATCTGGATCTGGCCACTGTTGACGATTGGGCTAAAATCGTCACGGCATTCGCTGCGGAATGGATGGAGTTAGATAAGTACATGAATAAGCCGCCGTTATCGCCTCCGGCCAGGGAGAAGCAAGAGCAGATTAGAAGTAAGACGGAGTTATGAAGTTCACGCCATCAACCCATGTGTATATTCGACTGGCTTGTTACATACCACTACCACTTGAGGTATTCTTAGATATTGGGGATGTGGAGTCTTGGAGCTTATTATAGGACTGATATTCGACATGTCCTTGGAAACACTGCACTTAAATGGTAGAGTCAACCCACAACCAGATGCAGTCACTTGTATAATACAATGAGCATCAAGAGCTTGTGTTGACTCTACAGTCTATTTATTCCGAGGTCCAAACAGAAAATTAAGAAGTCTTAACGCCATGCTATATCAAACTCGAAAGACTTTCAATAAATCTATGCCCGTTCATCAACTGCTTCTAAAGCTAGGTAAGTTTGGAAAATCCGGTTGCTTCTTTCCATGCTTACCTAAGCTGCTAAGGTAAGCTACGGCGGGTCGGTTTATCACAGTATGCAAAACATTGTGTCTCGCACTGTCGGACCTAGAGCATTGAACCACGTTAGCCAATAAGCTAGAGGTGCGGAAAAAAGTGGAACACGTAGGTGTTCAGTTCATTGCAATTGAAGCTGGAGCTTCTGAAGTTCAGCAGCATCTCGACCTCTCTTTCAAGCTGCATAGCACACAGCCGAACATGCGATTCCTGCACTCATTTGTGCCCTCCCTCCTGCTCCTGGCTGCTGGTGCAGCCCAGGCAGCTTCGTCTTGGGGTTTCGACGATGCGACTCTCTCTGTGACGCCTAAGAAGTCGACCGGCGCTGGTGGTGGTGTCAAGGAAAAGTACGGCTACACCATATGTAGTGGACGGGACTGAGGTAGATCCATTCAATTGCTGACGAAATGTCCGCCTGTAGATTCAGCGAGAGCGCGCCCCTCTCAAAGCCCGTCGTCTTCGGCAGCTCCGACACCCTCAAGATCATCCTGACGGCCAAGGAGGACGGAAAGGGCAAGCGTCCTCACCAGGCCTTCCTCGTCCTCCGGGAGCCGGACTCCGGCCTCGAGGAGACCTTTCTTATGACTGTGAAAGAGAACGGCAAGGCGACCGTCGAGATTGTACGTCAACCAGGTTCATCTTCTGAAGCTCAGGGGAAGAGGCGAAGGAGCATAAGAAGATGACCATAATGATGGACGAGTACTGACTGCTCCGCAGAAACACACCGACCTCCCCGTCCAGCTCGCCATCGCGACCGAGCCGCTCAGGGCGTCCCTGATCCTCGCCTCGTTCGGCGAGTCCAAAGGCTTCTACAAGCCCGTCTTCGACGTCGACATCCAGCGAGACCCCTCCGCGACCCCCATCGCCTACGAGAAGCCGCTCCGCTATGGCAAACGCGAAGAGATCCACCACACCTTCCGTGCTGACCCAAAGAGCCCGCCTAAGGTCATCTCCCTCTTCTTCGTGCTGGCTGTGCTCGCTACCATCCCTGCGCTCTTCGTCGGCGTACGTATATATTCCATTTATCCCTCTATCTATCTATCTGTCTATCTACACCCGCCTACCTCCGTATTCCAACTCCGCACACCATTGACCCGAAACCATGTGTCGTTGCGGAACTTTGGGGAGGGAGGAGTGAAATGACAATGGCTAACTAGATACTTCAACAGTGGTTCGCGCTCGGCGCCAACGTCTCGCACCTGCCCAAGGCGCTCGCTGCCGCGCCCGTAGCCCACGGCGTCTTCTTCGGCTCCCTCGTCGCCATGGAATTCGTCTTCTACATGTACTACCTCAGCTGGAGCCTCTTCCAGACCCTGCCCGTGATCGGCGTCGTCGGCGCGGCCACCTTCCTGAGCGGCACGAAGGCGCTGGGCGAGGTCCAGAGCCGGCGTCTGGCCGGCGAGAGATGAGTTTTCTTCCTCTGCTTGATGGAAAGAAAGGAACAAGGCGGGCTGTTTTTGGCTCAGTGCTTCGTCACAATTCTCGCCGTAGTGCTGAGGTATCTCGAGGAATAAGAAACCGGTTTGCGTGACTTCTTCTACCTATATGTACGTATACATGCAGAATTTAGCGGCTCATGATGAATGCGCGTATGATCAAGAGGTAGGAGTCGTCCCGTGCCGGCTAAGGCTGAACTCGGACTGGGAAAGAGGGAAAAAAAGGGTAGACAGCATATAATAGATATATACAACGCGACGAACCAATGAATGATTTAGCTTTTCTGCGGTTGTCGTGTTATCCCCTATAAGTACCTTACTTATGTCTCTGTTTCCATGTCAAGCAAAAAATATTACTAACCTGCGCCAATGTAAAAGAAATTCACTCCCTCGAAGTCTTACGACGATGAAATTATTCCTTATTTATATATATGATAATATACATGTGGTTGAGAAAATTATATCTATCTATCACACGTTGTGAATCCTTATATATATTATCACCAACGTAAGCTTTATTAGCAAGCTCAGCCGTGGGAACACGCACTTCACATATATATATAGCTCCAAGTAACCTTAGTCAACCTTGCCAATTCCCTAACCTGCTTACTTAAGATATGTAGCCCCCTATTTCGAAGTCCTAACAAGATTTTTTTTTTTTTTTTAAACATAGGGACAAAAATCGCGAAACAAACATCACAATTCAAGCCTATTATTGATTATTGTATTACAATCCTCATCAATCGAAGAAGAGTGTCTCCTCTCCCCTCCCCTTCCCTTTTTTTATAATTAAAGTAAAACGCCCACTCCGCGCCACCGCCGAAATGCAATAAGTAATGATGCTATATAAATATAATACAAACGTCTATACTTGATTCAAAGCGGGGTCCTTTCCTTTATCTGCCGCCAGACGAGCCACGAGTGAGTCCCTGAGCTCGGTCGCGTCTCGGTAATGATGTATCTAGTAGTAACCAATACACATCCATATATGTAAAAGCGTGAGCGGTGAGCGGTGAGCGGTGGCTATCTAATCTATCCCCTCTTCTCCCCTTCTTTTTCTCACTGTTATGATAGACGTAAAGGGGGGTTGTCGTCGTCGTTCCACTAGGGCCGTCGGCATGTACCCACCGTATGCGGTCTACAGAACGCCAGAACGGTAAATCTCTACGTCTTCCCTCGGAAGAGCCTTTATGTTTGGTTACGATGTCTCCAGGGCACCGGGACCTAGCATCGTTCCTTCCTTCCCTCTTTCCTTCACTGCGACTTCTTCCCGCTGGCGGCGCCGTTCGCCAGAAGCTCCTGTTGTTTCCGCTTGTTCTCCATCTGCTTCTCGTGGGGGATCGTAAGACAGTTGATGCCGAGGAAGTTGCATATGCTGTTGGTGACGAGGAACGCCCAGCGGAAGTAGACCACGGCAGCGAACACGAAGTACGCCCAGAGGTAGTAGTACTCAAGCTGGGCCGAGATGGCGGGGAATCCAAAGCGCGGCAGATTGCCCAGAACGGCGCCGCCAACGAGCGGCACCAGCATCACGGTCCAGTAGGGGAAGGGTTGACGCGTGAGGTGCGCGAGGATCATCTTCGTGGTCATGCGGCCGAACACGAAGGACATAGTCAGGCAGAAGAGCACGAGGTGATTCTCACGCCTCAGCGTCGAGTGCGGTGAGTACAGCCACGCGCCGATGCTGATGGTGTACACGGCCATAGGAATCCACTCGAAGAATACGGGTAGCACCGGTAGCTTGTTCCTCCGCCGCGCCCGCACGACGTTCAGTACGCAGAACGGCATGTGCCCGAAGATGAGCGAGAGCACAATCACCGCGATCCAGATATCACGGATCGAGTAGTCGCCGATGAGGTGGTCGTAGCCTAGCAGATTCTTCTCCCCTAGGATATTGACGATAGGCTCCGTCCAGATGTCGGGTCCGCAGATACCGGATATTGCCATCACGCTACACGCAATGAGGATTCCCTCGGTGGGGCCGTTAAAATAGCCTAGATATAGCGTGTGCGTGTGGTACGTCTCCCAGGTCGAGAAGAACATAGGTAGACAGGGGCATAAGGCAGTGAAGACACCTGACTTTGAAGTCCCCAAGGCCATTGCGCCGGTCTCTAGCAAGCTGCCGAGGGTGCAGTTCAACGAGTCGATCCCATGGTCGAATAGTTCACCCAAGCCACTCGACGTGCCTGTTCGTCTTGCTTGTTTCCCGTCTATGTTATCCATGGTCTGATACATGAAGAGACCAAATGCGAAGCTGAGGTAAAGCCACGAGGGACCCTGAAGTTCGCAAAACCGTTAGTCAAGAAATTCGTTTGATTACTTGGCGCGCAGTACACAAGGTCTTCCTTACTGGCCCTACTAGATCCGGTATAAATATGACCAGCAACCCGACGTTAGCCAAAATGAAGCCGAACCCGATGAGGGTCACCATGTTCGGTGCGAGCCATAGCGGCAGAAGCTCGACAAATGCGTTCCACTAGCCCGACACTCTTAGTACCATCGAATATCACGGGGCGCGCCACGGGAGGATAGGTAGGGACATACGTAAGGGCGCAGGATGTAGTTCGAAACGGGCGACTTGTCGACGGCAGAGTACTTATAGGATCGAAGGTGGATGAGGGCATCGTCCGAGATACATTCGGCAACGGCTGTCTCTGCGAAAAATGATACTCGAGTTAGAGAGCGCTGGCTTGTTTCCTTCTGTAGTGTCCACTTACTACTGTCCTTGGAAGCCATTGTAGTAGCACTATGCCTCAACCTGATGAGCAGCTTCGGGATGGTCTTGGAGAGTCAACTCGGAAGATGGACGATGTCGACAGCGTAAAGCTACTAAGTATTCGGAACTCTATTCAGTGACGAGGGTGAGGACGGAGTTAAAGCGGGATCGGGACAATGTTGTCGGCTTTAGGGCGAATGGATTCGCAGATCAACTATCTACGACCCGGTTCCATGGATGTATATATGGACAAATGAAGAAATGGAGAAATGTAACTAGTATGGAGGTATGTATGTAGGGCATGAAGTCGTACGTGTTAGGGTCGGTGTGTACATGTGTGTATTGGATGTAGGTGACAGAGGGGGGAGATCTGGGTGGGGCGCTAAGAGGTTTCCTGTCTGTAGCCAAGCCTTAAGACAGGGGGCAATGCAATGAAACGAGCTACTGTATGTATGTACATAGTACATAGAGAACCGCATCAAACTTACGGATTAGTACACCTATCTATATGTATGTAGTACGTAGAGCATGCAGGTGGGATTAAACTTAGCGAATTAAAGGCCTGTCATCTCAACGTACGTCCCGTTTTTTTCTTCGCGTTCCTTTTGCTGCCCTTGCCGTGGATCCGTGGTCCCTGCTAATCAAATAATGGCCAGTGACCGATTACGTGGTTCGGGCTCAATTAACTTCAACGATCCCGACACGTGAAACTCAAAGCTACATATGTACTCCTACATTTATCGTCATCGGCAAACATGATTCATACTCATTCATACATGGTAAAGCAGGGTGAACAACCTGGTATCGTTGGGTGAGACTGGATCAACACCAAGCCTCGAGCATTTTCTCTTATTAGTTTCAGAGCCTTGTGCTCTGCGCTCCATCATGGGAGCATCTCGTATCGATTAAATTGCTGCAAATCAGAGTATGTGCCGTAAAAATCCCATACACTTCCATTTTCCGAGCTGAGGGTTTCCTGAATTCTAGATGCTAAACGCCGTAAGATGATGTTTGACCCAAAGGGGCTAGCTGATATCCGATCGAGCCACCCTAGCTATGCAATTCAACCCGTTCAATTCAAGGTTGAGATGGAAAAGGCTTCAACTCTGCAACATGATCTGCCCAGCTAATCAGGTCATTCCCAACCCCGACACCATTGACCGGAGCTCTCGGTCAACTGTGCAAGTCTTGCCCGTATAATTAAGGTCCCGACACAACGTCCCCGGGACGAGTTTAAGAGACGAGTATCCCGCTTAGAGCAACAGCGTTCCCAAGCAAACGCTGGCTGCGAGAATAGCGAAGCCGACGAGGCTTCCGTTCTCACCACCAACTCGAAAAGCAGCGTTGTCATTGTTATTTGAATCTGAAGAATCGCTGCCGCCGAGACCGGTATAAACGGCGTTGGGGTCGCTAGACTGGGTTCCCGATGCTGTAGCCGATGGGATCGTGCTCGATGTCTTATTAGGCCCCTGTGGATTCAGGGCACCACAAGGGTGGTCCTGTTGACATGAGGCGGCACATTGATTATCTTGCCCGCAACCGGCTACACACTGCGTGCCCCACTCCTGGCATACGTAGTACGGAAGAGTCAGGGAGTATTCGGATACGTTGGGTTGTTTGTTGTCTCCGCACAGGCAGCCGTAAGTCAGTTGTTCCTATATCATTAGTCAGTACCTCCTGGCAGCGCTCATAGCATCGCGGGCAATGATAACTTACCGGATCGCAGGTGTTAATCAACGTCGTCCCTGGTGGTGTTTGTTGGCAAATAAGGGGGCATGTGGCCTTCTCATCTTGACACCACTTATCTATACCTCATGTTAGGGTGATTGACGTAGAGCAACTTAGCTCGTAGAACTTACCCCTTACGGTAAGAGACACACTGTCGGGATCGATCACATAGTCAGCACGGATGGACGAGACAAACAAGCTGGCCGTAGCCAGAATGAATCTGAGCGAAGGCATCGCGGTATTATGGTTTTTGTTGCGGACGAATAGATTGTGGTATCTGATGGCTCTTGGGTAGGACGTATGTACAAGCCAATTAAGGAGGACTATGTATGCAACGTAATAATAAAGTAGTATTAAAGTGAATATATTAGAAGGGGAAAATCCAGAGGAAGACTCGAAAGGAGGAGTAAAATACAAACAGGCCGGATTTAAACGAGAGCGGCGGCGTCCCTAGTTATGAAAGAGGATAGAAGCAGAGGAGCCTTCCTAGGCCGAGAAGAAAGCTCGGAGACGATGCAGGCCTGAGTGTTATGTAGTTATATTGCATGGGGGAAAAGCAATCAGCAATATTGAGCTTCGGCAGTGGAAATAAGGAGCTACTTCCCTGTCCCTGTCCGTCGATGGTCTTATTAGTGCCATCTCTAATTTCTAAGCTTCCATCCATGGATCTCTTATCTGCTAGGTACGGGCAGGGATTAGCAGCAGCCACTCATTGACGCCCATTGGAAGTTCCATGAATGCACAATACATAGTACTTCTTCTGCATGTACTTGCAGTTGGGGACCACACGATATTTCCAGCCGATTTGCCTGCTAGCGCTGTCCATCTGAGTCGATTTTTCTCTCGTCTATCTCGTATGTATGTACCAAGAATTGCATGTTGAAACTTAGACAAGAATCTTGCTTACCTAGGCTTAACAGCGGCTTCAACGCTTAAGCCGTATTCAACTTAGTTCGTAATCAAGTTAAGTGGCAGCAGATCACAAGTACCTTGTTGGCTTCGTGATGTGCGGCGATGTGTGGGCTCGAGTCTTGAGCTGGCCACACTCATCCGTCATGTACGTACGAGTAGTCGATTGACCCCTAATCAACATGTACTTCACAAGTATGTATCCCTTACGACATTCCACAATTTGGATCTGTGTCCCCATGTACATATGTATGTACTCCATATTGTACTCCGGATGGTCTCAAGCGACAGGGTCCGGCCTTTTTGTCTCACGGAGCCTCATATTGAATTGGAAGCTCTTTAACAGGACATCAACATATTGTGTTGATTGCCTGCCATTCATTTTGCATGCTAGTTACTTGCCGGTATTAGTGCCAAGTAGGCTTACAACAACAACAACTCGTTGCCTTCTTATGGGCACTTCAACCACCCCCATCGTCATATTTCAATCATCTCGGGCTCTTATCCTGCGGTTCTGTGATGAGACCGATGCAACAACCGACCGTCTAGCGTCTTCGTGTTGAGTGTTTGAATGGTGTGTGTCACGACTCTCTGCGGCTCTCTCATTGGCTAAAACACTTAGCCAGATGCCGTTTGAGGAAAGCGACCTTGCAATTTGCTCTTCTACCGCGCCTCCGGATGTGCCAGTCTGAAGCAGCAATCCTCGTATTGCGCTGCCCTGGACACCTCTACAGCTCGAACTGCAGAAATCCGGAACGTGACGATGCAGCCTACCTATAACAGTATCTATAACAGTATACACCCATACTTTCGCATGCAAATAAAGTGGACAACAACGTTGGATAGAATTCAGGCTTTGAACCATCCGGTCGGCTCAACCGTCTCACTTACAATTATTCCCCACCTCCAACCCCCATCCCCCCATCCCCCCATCTGTCACCGGCTACCTAACACCTAAATGATGAGCCAAAAATAAACCCTATTATTGCGTTGATGATCAGGCGGTTGATCGACTGTCATCCCGTCAGTTAGTAACTCTATTCTGTACCCAATTGTGCCAGGGCCACGAGGTGCCCTTCAATGTATTCACTATGTATGTATGTATATGAGATGCTAATACAAAATAAACAGCCTTAATACTTCGTAGCGAAGTAAACTGGTGAATGAGTAAACGAGTAAACGGACAACGATTGTGCAGCGCCGATCAGAAGGGATCCGCAGACGGCAGCAGCACAACTGCATATGTCATGCACGCTCTAACGAAAGCACGCGGGGGAGGCTGTCGTAATCCACATTTTGGTCTTTGTGAGCCCGTCATCGTCATATTTCACCAGCGGGGGTCCAAGTAGCCAAGTTTCTTCCCAACTCAACGTGCGACTACGGTTTACAGTACTTTACAAACAACCGCTGTATTATCCGCTTTTATGATCGTGAATAGACGAGGAATTGCCAACACCTTCGATAAGCCTCGAGGATGCAATAGGCCAGCAGCTATTATAGTTCCAAGAATCATGACTCCAGCCCCCTATTAATAAAACCGACATCGTAAACGTACGGACCGAGGATTCAACATGATACATTTCAACGCGGGCCCGGGCATACTGCAGGTGTCGTTGTCGCTACAACCTTCTGCACCAAGAAAAAGGATCCGTGTTCCATCACATGTCACTTGATCGGGTATTCCGCCTATCTTCCTCTGCGTGGCACAGGATAGTTCAATATTACATGTGTCAATAGATTATCTTAGATTGGGTAAGTAGGTCGGTAGCCAGTTCCGTCCTACCGACGAGAACATTCATATATGTATATGCTTGCCAACCTCCTACAAGAGGACAGCAGACATTCTGGGGTAGATACGGATCTGGTATATATTCAGGGATGAGTCCGCGGACACTGTGACGGAATGGCGCCGATTGTTGCTGCGGCGTAACTCCGACTCCATCCGTCGCCCCAGGTCCCCCGAAGGACCGGTCCACCAATGGCCACCGCATCCCAGAATCCTTCTGTGCGACAAACATCCCAACGAGCACATTATTGTTTGCTTCACATTTGTAATTCAGACCTATAACATGTTTCCATGGCCGTGATTCCCTCTCCGATCAAACATCAACGTGGGGCCATTTCATTCCGAGATTCTCTCTCGGTCTCGTCCTTGGCGTTTCGTCCTCCCGGCGAATGAAGAGCAATCTATTATCCGAAGTCATGGGGCTCTAGATATATATATATCACAAGCTCACATTCAACAGGACCTTGCACGTGTCCCAAAGCCTAAAGCACTTGATGGCAGCCTGGGGCCTTTCGGAGGGGTAGGAGGTACTCCATGGGTCGGGCCATGTGATGTTGCTATACGCCGAGTTCAAGTTAACTTTCAACTTATTTTCTTACTACATATATAATCGGACGATTCCCCACTGCGCGGGCCAACTGCTGCGATGACTAGGTAGGTTTAGAGTTACGGTACACGACAGCAATGTTGGGGCGTTCTTCTAAAAAGGTCGAGACTCCTACCAGCGTTTCCCAAAGGTGGTTCCAGCTTTTCCGCTCATTACAAGCGCAAATAGAGTGTGTACATGCCGTCGCGATCTCTCAAACGTACCTAGCGTATTTAGGGATATCAGGATAACCAGCTTTCGATGACATACTTCAGAACATAGGAGTTGCCAAAGAGAATTTAGAAATTGACACCATCAGCTTATCTGAAGGCTAGATGACTCCACAACAAAGAAGAATAGAAAGGATTCGGAAACCTATAGGTTACAATATCCCTAGGTGTGCCTTGTTATAAAGACCATTCCACAGCACAATAAAATCTAAATCAGATCCGCGGGACTGTATAGGAAGCTTCTAGAATCTAGCAAAAAGACCACGGTTTAGACAGAGCAATATAACACGCCGGCGCCGGTGTAAAAGACCGCGTCTTCAAAGAATTTAAATCTGGAAAGTTGTCAAGTATGGGTAATATGGTTCTTTATGTTCCGAAAGGTTGGCATAACTGGCGGATACGATACATTCGCTTAAACAAAAAATGATCGTAACAGCGATAGCGACGATGACGGTGACGGGAGAAATTTTGGACGGAGATAAAATGAATCGAGGCCCAGGAGATGTAGTCGTTAGAATACATAGCTCGAACTACTTTGTCTAGAATCTAAGATAGGCTAATATTAGATGGAGGCGCTCGTAAACCCCTGCTCCCCCTTGTCTTTATATCATTTACCTTCGAGAATAGTAAATGAACATATCATTATTTGAAGCCGTTAATCTATGTCTACAACACTCAGCTCCTTGGGGGTAGCTTCCTGGCTTTCTCCCGGCAACGTAATATCCAGGTTGCTTCTATATGACTTTACCATTTTTGATCTCGTCCAGGGGCTGGATGATCGCGAAACCCTTTTGTTACATCGAGGGGCAGCGAAGTTCGGCCACGACGGAACAAGGGAGCGAGCATGGTTTTTCTACGGACATCGGACCAGTTGTCCGAGCAACTTTCGCACTTTTCGCCACACTGCTAAGGCGTTGCATGAATGATGCCGAACCGCTCGAACTTGTGCGAGTTTGAACGCGGAATGGATGCCGACGGCGTGCACCATACGGGTTTGCCGGGGCCCGCGAAGATCCCTAAGAGAATAGTCCGACATATCACACCCAATCGAAACCTGGCTGCTTTCCTTTCACGCGCTCGCGTCCGCGTCCGCGCCCGAAGCGCACCATATGTACTCTGTCTGAATACTCACCCGCAGTCACCTTGAAGCATTCCCGGCACAGGCAAGGTGCTACACCAACCTATTCCCCAACAAAAGCACTCGATACCATGGAGCCGCCTACTAATCGAATCAGCCTGAAAATGCTGATGTATGTTCGGTACAGTCACCCGGACATCGAAAACGCCGACAAGTTTTTGACCGACTTTGGCTTGATTGCCACGAAAAAAACCCCGGGTAGGATCTGGTATCGTGGTTTTGGTGCAAGTCCCGTATGTTATATATCCGAAAAGTCGAAGGATGATCAGTCAGCCTTCTTTGGCGGGGGGTGGGCTGTAGACACATACAAAGACCTCGAAGTTGCCGCACAACTTCCAGGTGCTTCACCTATCACTGGGGCCGACGATGCTATCGGGGGCAAGGCCGTGACAGTGATTGATCCCGCAGGCTGCTCAATATACCTTCACTGAGGTCACGTCGAACGCAAGATTCAGGCGGAGGAGGAGCCAAAGAAACTCGTCTACAACACATGGGACACTAAGCGTCGCAAGGGAGAGTTCCAGCGCTTTGAAGACGGGCCAAGCCATATTCACAAGTTAGGCCACTACGGCTTCGAAGTGAATTACTCTGAGTTCGAGGAAGTCCGCCAGTGGTATTTTGATATCTTTACCTTGGGTCATGTCGGTACTCTTCTGCACCGGCAACCTCGAAGAGCTACTCCAATCACCCCTCACCTGGATCAGTCCAATGGCGCAAATTTACCTCGACTCCTCTGGTAACCGACGACTTACCGTATTCCTTCAAGTCGTGACGTTTCTGGTTGGTATGTGCGGCAGCATGGATGTCATGGGCTCGGCAGGGCGCGCCGTCTTCTCAGCCGCTCGCGATAAGGCTTTACCTCCGATGTTGTCTCAAATCCACCCGGAGTGGAATGTTCCTGTGAAGAGCTTGCTTGTGGCGGCTGTCCCAATGTACCTAGTTTGTCTGATCTACATCTGGAACACAACTGCCTTCTCTGCCTTTCTGTCGGCTTTTATAAAGATGCAAATGCTATCATACGCCATCCCCATTGTCCTTATACTGTTCCGGCTGAGAAGTCCAGGGTTCGAACGGGGCCCCTGGAACTTGGGACGCTTCCATGTTGTGGTTCACACTATGTCGTTGGCGTGGTGCATATTTTTGATTATTTTCACAGCATTCCCCTCCTCGCTTCCGGTCACTGCGGCAAACATGAACTACTCCTCCCTCATCAACGGACTAGTGCTACTCCTTGCTGCCATTGGATACCTGGTGTATGCGCGGACACGTTTCACTGGACCTCTCATCGAGGTTGTCGACGGTTTGAATCTCATCCAAGACGAGCAAGTCACAGCCAGTGATAAAGAGCTGGCGGAGAAAAAGGTGTGAAGAAATTAGCGTATAAGGAGGGATGGCCCTTCGCATGAGCAGATATTACCCTATGCTCACAACATGTGAAATGATAGATTAGTCTCTTGACCCCCTTTACAGCGTCAGGCCCATGGTTAAACGAACACCAACGCACAACAGGGCGTCTTTAGATACCCTCATCCACAGCTTCTCCGTCATCAATATAACAACATTTAACCATATTATTGCTGTTACTTAACAGTTACATCCATTGTAATTGAAAAATTTAAGCTGATGCCTTATCGTCTTTGCGACAACAGGGAGATGCAGAGGCCAGACGTGATGAGACAAGACAGGCTCTCAGACACCCGAGCCAAATGTGACAATTAGCTTATTATGGCATTGGAGATTTAAAACTACGTGCGATGATTCTCATTATGCACTTAGGCTTCTATCCTTGGCGTATATATTGTATGAAACTGTTTTTGGTAGTAGTCGTTATTCGAAACTGGTAGGCCTCCTCCTCGACAACCCGACGATCTATCTAATAATTCTAATAAATCTTTCATTCGGAATCGGCTTCAGATGTGCCATGAATGTTAAAAGTTTAATTTTCAATATCTCGGGTGTCTTCTTAACCTGCACCTTTTATGACTTCCATAGGTAGCACCATATTAAGAAGCAACTGAGAACAAGGTGCTATAGTTATATGCTGAGGTTAAGGCAGTTTCCTCCGATAAAACTAAAGGGCTATTCACTTTCCATGATTCTATTAATTTCTGTCAAGTCCCAATGAGTTCCCCCCGTAGCAGGTATCATTGGGATGGCCACGTCATCCAACATTCCGTTTGGGTTATCCAGAATGCCTTGCTTGACCTTGTCGAACGACTCATCTACGTTTGCGGCAGCATCGAAGTCTTGTACGCGTAGAAACCGCTTCAGGGCCCATTCTCTCGGATTTTCTTCGATAGTATCCCAAGGAATTTTAGAGAATACATCTCGATGGAAAACCGCGCTGGCGTGAAAGCGATTCGCACGGTTGTATCTGATCCTCTGCGCAGCTTCGAGCGCGAACGGAACATCCTTGCCACACTTTTTGAGGCACGAGGCAACAGTGACAGCATCCTCAATTGCTTGAGAGCCGCCTTGGCCTGATGTCGGAAGGTGAGCGTGTGCGGCGTCGCCGATGAGGATGGTGCGCCCGCCCTGAGACGTCCACTTTTTGAGAGGTTTGCGATAAACCAACTTAAAGTCGATCAAACACTCTGGGGGAGTGCATTCTAGGAGCGCTTTTGGTTCAGCAACGAATGGGGCCATGAATGCATCGACATTGGACTTGGGGACATTACTAGACCAGGACTCTTCGGCATCGTCATTGTCGGGATGCATCATGACCCATGCTACTTCCTGACCTTTGTTCCAGGAGTATGCGAGAACACTGATCGTATCATGCTGCCACGCCTTGATTACGTCCTCGCCGTCTCGGAAGAAATCCTTGAGATCCGGGTGGGCGTGTGCTCTATCGTCAGGCTTGAAGTAGGATCGGAAAATGGCCCATCCGCTCTTCTGACCTTCTTCATTCAGGCCGATCACCTGCCTCCGAGCTAGCGATCGACTGCCATCAGCGGCAATAACGACATCGGCCCAGAGAGTTTCGTTGTCTTCGAGATTGACACCAGCTCGAGCTTCACCCGCTGGCTCGACGTATTCCTTGACGGCCTTTCCTAGAATGATCTCGGTTCCTAGGCGGCGAGCATATGCTAGGAAGATCCCGTGCTGTTTGCCACGATGAGCGGCAAAGGTCCGCGTTCGATCCTCGTCTTTCAGAAACCATGGGATATTATAGAGAGGTTTGCCGTCGTATTTGTGCATCTCGAGGCACTCGGCTTCGCAGCCGATGGAGAGCAATTCGTCGCCTACTTTACCGTCATCCCACCTCGAGATGACGAGACCACCGTTGACGAAAAAGTCAATGATATCTAGAAACCAATCAGACTGTTTTGCTTCGACCAATTGAGTCTCCATAAGACGCCCACTCGGGAATACTCACCACCTCGAGTGTTAGAGTTGACAAATTTCTCAATCAGAGTCACCTTCATTCCACGTAAACTACATTCGATGGCAGCGGTAAGGCCACCGAATCCACCCCCAACAACAATTACTGATAATGGCGTGTGGTCTTCATTGGACATGGTGAAGATGCTGGAAATGGAAATGGGTAGGATCACAAAGAGTGTAAGACGATAAAGCGCAAATACCTGTCTTGCGCCCAATGAGTTGAGAGAAACCACACTGCCGACAACTTTGTTAGGCCTTCAGCTTACAGGATTTGTCTCCGTTATAGAGTTATGTCGTATGAACCACCCTAGTAGATCACCGTTTCGTAGTGCCCTTACAATGGATCGACAATGGGCTTCCGTGAGCGTGTAATACCCGCATGGAATGTAAAGGCCGAAGGACTCGGTCACGGCCGGCCTAGGGAAGCCCGAACCCGAGCAACAATTGGAGACGGAACTGGAAACCGGCATTCGGGCGGAAACATTGATTGACAATGGCACAATTGGATGTTAATGACGCCGCTGTCAGAATTGCTCTGCTTAAGTTAAGCGGCTTCGTATCCTAGTTTAATCTACTTAAAGTTGCTGGCGTACCCCCCCCCCCCTGTTGCATGCTATTTCGACGGAATACGGAATTGCCTAGGTCAACTGGTATTTTCTCGCTTGGCACGGGCACGAGAGGTCTTACGAAATAGCTTGCCAACAAAGGTATTAATTACAGCGCTTTCTGTTGAACTCGCACCAGGCGTCTCTCAGCATGGTCCCTAGATTCGAAACGCTGCAGGTGCATGCTGGCCAGAGAACAGACCCGACGACAAAGTCAAGGGCGGTCCCGATATACCAGACCAGCTATTTCAACTTCGACAATTCAGAGCACGCAGCGCGATGCTTTGCGCTTGAGGAGCCTGGCCATATAGGCACCCGAACTTCGAACCCTACGACGGCCGTGCTAGAACAGCGCGTTGCTGCTCTTGAAGGAGGCGTCGCCGCGGTCGCTGTTGCTTCTGGCCAGTCGGCTGTATTTATGACCATGTTATGTTTGGCAGAGAATGGGGAGAATATCGTGTCTACTGCCAACACGTATCACGGGGCCTATAATCAATTCAACTTCCTCCTCCCCAGCCTAGGGATTGCAGTAAATATAGTCGAAGAAACGCCTATGAGTATCGAAAAAGTCATCGATCGAAACACGAGAGCGGTATACATTGAGACGATGGGACATCCGGCCATGAACGTTCCGGACATCGAAGCGATCGCTCGAGTTGCCCACAGCCATGGCGTCCCTTTGGTCGTTGATAACACAGCTGGGGCCGGGGGTTACTGGTGTCAACCCATCTCCCACGGCGCGGATATCGTTACTCACAGCGCAAGCAAGTGGATTTGCGGCCATGGGACGTCCGTGGGCGGCGTTGTCGTTGATTCTGGTAACTTTGATTGGAGTAACCCGAGATTCAAGAAACTGAACAGGCCGAACCCGGGCTTTCACAATATCAACTTCTGGGAGTCATTCGGTCCACGTGCCTTTATCCAGCGTTTTACGCACCAGATTCTACGCGACACGGGGTCTTGTCTATCACCATATAACAGCCGAGAAATTCTACTCGGTCTGGAGACCCTCAGTCTACGGTGCGAAAGACATTCTCAGAATGCCAAACAGCTAGCTCTATGGCTGCGAGACCATGTTAGCGTGTCTTGGGTCTCCTATCCGGGACTGGAGGATTCTAACTCGTATGGTCTAGTCAAGAAGTATCTACCGCGAGGTGCCGGCGCGGCGATAATGTTCGGAGTCAAGGGCGGAGCAGCCGCGGGAGAATCTGTAGTGGATGGATTTAAGCTGATTACCCACATGGCAGCGTGAGCTATCCCTTAACAGGCTACACGCCCTGTTACGACCTCCCTCAGTGGCTAACAACTCCTCGGTTAAGATTTGGCGACGCTAAGAGTGCCGCCACACATCCGTGGTCTTCGACGCATAATAAGTCGATGTACGCTCAGGAGAAGATCGACCTTGGGGTGACGGAAGATATGATTAGGGTGTCAGTGGGGTTGGAACATATCGAAGACTTGAAAGAGGACATACAACAGAGTTTCGATGCATGCCCACATGTACCTAAGGCATAGAAGAGGATATGTCTATCTCGGGTTTAGCGAGTCGACTACTCCCAACAGACAAGTTCACGGTGACTATATAGAGTAGTTGACTAAGAGGATATAGATGGCGAAGATCCGTATTCAAGTGAACCGTTTTCTGAGAACTGCAACTGCTTCATTCCTATTAATAGATTTGTTTGAGTTATAAGAATATTATTCCTTGGGTCCAAGCTATGTCATGTCTGAGGCACACTCCTATTCTATTCTACCTGACTTGGCAAACCCATATCTAAATGCAAAGCCACATGCATCTTGGCCTGCTTCCAAACACGCGACTTGATTACAGACGGTGGTCTAAGCTACAAGCCGTGGCTTGGGGAAGGAAGAAAAACGGCGAATATGTTCGCCAACACATCTTTCAGTATTCGCGGTAATTTCTGCAATGGCGGAGAAACCAAACTTCGAGAATGGTGCATTACCTGATTGGCCATCTAGGTATTAGTTTCTAGACTTGTCGTTGCATGCGATAACAACATAACATTGCGTCCGGTGCTGGATTTCCGAGACGGCGCGCTCGGTACTCGGTACCATTATTCGGCGCTCAGCTTCCTATCAGAAATATGACAAGATTCGTGGACGCTCGCGCTTTTAGCCCGAGGGTCGCTACGCCTATGGTATACACAGTGAGTTTCCTGTAACTTGGTAACCCAATCCTTGCTGGGGTTACGTGGAACCCCTGTGCTTCGAAGTGAAATCAGTCTTTCGAGAAAGTACGTAGCCTTGGTTGTGACTCTCCGTCAGCTCTACAACTCAAAATCAGCACGCAGCTTCGGATATTTGTGACACTGGTTGAATATTGCAGTGGCAGACTCGCCACCAAGCTCCAAATTATGAGAGGCAAGACTGCGGTGATCTCTGGGTCCTCGAAGGGAATCGGCGCCGCTATAGCAATCGAGCTGTCAGAGCGCGGTGCAAACATAGTGTTGAATTACCCGTTTCCACACCACAAGGACGAATGCGAAGCTATTGGTCAGACCCTCAAGACGGAATGGATTGCTGTGTGTGCCGATATGTCGACTACTGATGGGCCGGGGAGATTGGTGGCCGAAGCTGTTGCGAGGTTCCGACAAATCGACATTCTCGTCAGCAATGCTGGGATAGTCCCTCTTGGACCCCTCTGGGAGGCTGATGCGAAGACTTGGGATCAGACGTTCAATCTGAACTCGAGGGGGCCCTTCCTGCTTACCAAGGCCGCACTACCTCACCTGACCCCTTACATTCCTCCCACGGCGGCCGCACCAGGCGTCGGCGGGGGTTCGCGGATCATCTTGGTGTCGTCGGTCGCATCTCGTGCCCCGGAGCAAGAGCAGAGCATATACGCCGCGAGCAAAGGCGCGTTAGAGTCTTTGGTTAGGGTCTGGGCACAAGAATTGCCCCCTAAGTACGGGTGCACAGTCAATGGAGTCGCGCCAGGTCCGATTCGCACGCTAACATTCCTGGAAAACATCGAGCCACATTTTGATATGGTAAAATCACTGCTGGATGCAAAGACACCCATAGAGGGAGCTTTTGGCGAGGTGGAGGATGTTGCCTGGACAGTCGCATTCCTTGCAGAGGGGAGGTCAAGGTGGATCAATGAATTATATACCCTCCTTACGGGAGGAGCTTACATTTGTTAGCTATCTAGACGTTGTCCCCAAGACCCGTCAACTTCTCAATGCTGTCTGCAACTCAACGTGACTATATCCTTAGGGACGGGAATATGATTCTTAGAAGCTACATCAAGATAATTCAACAGTCTCGTTAGGGATGGAAATAGAGATCGCAAACAAATATAATTGTACAGTTTGTATAAGAGAGTGGCTTGAAGTAAGAACGCGAACCTGAATAACTACATATAGTTTTTGTGGCAAAACAGGCAAGTTTGCGTAGGAAACAACCGATATTGACTTCATCAATGCCATTTGTGATTAAGGTTATTGCTCAAGAATAAATAACACTTGTAACTAAGAGCTTTAAGTGCAAAAAGCGCATTTCATTCCTCTTGTTTTGCTCCCAGCATTTGGTATCATGTCTTGACACATTGCCAAATCAACTGTCTCCAGTATTTCAACGCGGCCTGACCAAAATCTGCCCTTGCACGTTCAGTAATGTCTAAGGGTTGAAGAGTTTAGCGGTCGATGTCTTGGTGCCATTGCTTTCGTTAGGAGTAGCCTTACCTGTCCCCGAAGTTCGAAGTTTTCATACCGGCCCTGACTGTCTGGCATCTTCAGCTCGCAAGATATTAAGATCTCCACCAGCACCATCTTGATTTGCATCTCCGCCAGAAAGCGACCGGGGCAGGCGGCCCGGCCGAAACCCCATGTCAAGTCCTCCTTGCTCACGCTGAGAACTTGATGCCTATTACGTGCGTCCTCGCTCGTCTTTCGCTTCTTGTAAGCCCGTAACCCGTCAAATTGATCGGGTTTCTCGTAAATGGTCGAATCAGCATTTATGGCCCCGGTAGCGACCTCGATCTGGATATCCTTGGGAATGCGAAAGCCATTCGATAGTGTCACGGGTGCCAATGCCTTACGTTGGAAGGTGGCTATAATGATAATTAGATAAGACTCTTAGGCGAGCTCATAGAAGGGGAGGACTTACTGAGGTCAGGTGAACATAAGCGTTGAACTTCCTTAATGAAACTATCCAGCTTTTCTAGGGCGACAAGGGCTTGCTTCGCGAGTGATCCGTTGTTGATTTCTAAGACCTGTAGAGCTTCATCACGTAACTCTGGAATGTATTGAGGACGGCCCGATAAGTCAAATATACATTGGGTGATAGTGGTCGTCGTTGTGTGAATGCTTGCGGCGCAAAGTGGTAGTTGAATGTCCATCTGTAGCCCAACGTCATCCAGATGCTTGCCTTCAGCGTTGATGTAGTCAAAAACGCTTGGAGGATTGGATAGAGAAGCGAGGTTTCGCGCCTTCTTCTCCTCCATCATCGCACGAACTACCTTCTCACCTTCTTTGTACTGCTTACCAAGGCCGTCGTAACCAGGAAGAAACTTGTAGATGAACGGCTGCAAGAAGGATGGTACCTGCGCCAACTCGAAAGTATAATCGATCGAGTTAGTAACGTACGTTGCTGCTACATCCACGAACACCTCATCCTCGGCAGGCTGACTTCCGAGGAATGCTCTGACATTTGATTTCGTGATGACGGGCAAAACCGCATCCCAAGGCGTGAAAACCCTCCATTCTGAAAGACTGTGTCAGCGAATCAGATGAGAATAGCTCACGTATACTCTCTGATAGCTTAGGCGCACCCTTGTCCTGGCCCTTAGGGATGAAATTTTTAACTTCCTTCCGAATGTTTGCGTGGTAGGCCTCGGCGTGTTGATCTGACACACTATGTAAGTGGATATAATTGTGAGAAACGCAGTCTAGTCGCATACTTAAAGTGGGATTGAACTTGCTTGAGAATGCCTTGATTGCCCAGTCAGGAGTGCTCCGACATTGGTATAGGCTCGATAGGTAACCTAAGTGCTTCAGTCAATGGAGCTCAATAAATCAAGGTATGCGTAACTTACCTCATTCAAAGCCTCACCAAAGCTCAGATTCTTGTTACTTTTCAACTCATCCATAAACCGAGTTGGAAGAACAATCTTTGTCCCTGCAATGGAGGCAAGGCTTCAGCTAGGCCCATCAAAAAGGGTGGAAAAGATACCAACCTTCAGGTGTATCGATGCCGAAGATAACATCCTTATACTAAAATACAATTAGCTCATATAGTTATGAATATCAAACGACCGTCTTGACTCACTTGTTCATATCCCCTTTTAAGAACTTCACGAGAGTTGTTGCAGTACAATTCGATACGCTTGCTTTTGCCTCCACTTGGTTTTTGATTATGATGAGAAATCGATATCTACTATTACACTTGATTGTAACACCGTCTTTTCTGTTATAGGTATAGAAGGAACGGGAATAGCTGGTTATTTATGCATAAATGGGAATCTGGTAAGACTGCTCTAAGACTTTGTAAATACATTCCCGGCATATTAGGTACGATTTTACGGTGTAATATAAGGAAATTGTCTTAAAGGTTATATTGCTCTTCCTTTTAGCATATCTCGCTTCCGCAAGAAGATCATATGAAGGGTCAAGTCTCAAAGAAAGATTTCACAGCCTCTTTACCTGCGTGGACCCAGCCTCCCAAACCCCAGTACTTCTGATCTCGTTCTTGAGCCAAGGACCGGGCGCGTTTCTCCTTCCACATCATCTGATCTTGCAGACTTCTAATTTCTGCCTTGGGATCGAAATATTCTGCGCCGAGTTAGCACATGGTATGCATACACTGACAAAATGGCCTGCGGTTTTGTTGACAGGAACTAGGTGTTGGGAACGTACCTCGACAGCCGGGACAGTAGAATTCCCACCTTGGAACCTTTTCGACCCGGCTTTTACTAGGGATATATACGGAGTAGAGCGAAGATTCCGTTTCGGGTCGTTGGTCTGTGCAAGCGCAGCATCGTCTGGGATTGAGAGTCATTTGACAGCGACTCCTGAGATAATGACTGCAGGCCGCCCCCACGCCCGGCTCTCGGCTCTTCCCTTTACCCTCTGTTGCCTCCTCATATGATGGCAAGTCATGCTTGACACTGCCGAGTTGTGAAGTCTCAGCTTGGCCATATGATGGCAAGCCATCGTCGAGACTATCCCATTCCGACTTAGGATGATTACGCGGATGCTTCTCCATGAGCTAGGCTTATATGTGATGTTTTCACTTGAGAATGGAATAAATCGTAAAACGATAAAGCAGGGAAATCACACAGCCTCAGTTATACCCCGTGACAATCGTTGAAAGGGGTGCCTATATGCAGATTGCAATGGTTTCCTAGCCTGTGTTGTCCCGTCTAGTAGGTAGTGCAACAATCAATGATTTCCCTATGCGGTACAAGAGGAAGAAAAGAATAGCAAGTCGAGTAAAAGTGCTTTAGAGGTGGTGAAAAAGACTTCTATGTCTCTTACTACCTTGAGCGGTTGATCAACTGCTATAAAGTAATATGGTGATGGTGGCTGAGGTGGCTGAGGTGGCTGAGTCTTCACCCTCTGGAATTTGCCGATCCTACGTAACAAAACAGCAATTTTGGTATGTACGAAGTATGAAAGCAATCTCATTGGACGAAGGTATAAAATAACAGATTCTGTGGTAAAGTTTTCAACTGACATTATCATATTAGTAAAAAGGTAGTATCAGATTTTATACTATCCTAGTATAATCCGTAGATCAAGAGCGAAATGGCCAGAGCCACCTCGTCTGTAATAAAGGTCACTATGATTACGAGTAAATGTAAGCATCTTTCTTCTGCGATAATAATAATAATAATAATAATAATAATAATAATAATAATAATAATAATAATACTTGTGGTTTGAGGCTATCGCGATGGCCAGATTTGCCATTTACAGCCTTTCTGTTGAAGATTGCCTTATTTTGGGTGAACCAGTTGAATGCACTCCGCAACAGGACATCTCCAAGCCCTTGAATGGAGGGTCTGACCTGATCTGAAAAGATGCTAAATCTAATTTCCCGGAAGCTTAATGTTCATCTTCTTGGCCTCGTGCCTTTACTAATAACCTTAACTGAACACCTACTTACAGAAAGTATATATCTCTAAATGCATATTGTGACTACCTAGGTAATGTATACTCATTAAGAATACATGTGATGCCGATGTATGTACTATGTATACTCTAGGTATCTGATACCCCTGTAGACACCCCTGACAATCTCGACATGGAGACTGTTTATTGGCCATGTGGCGGTGCTAGTCTCTCCACATTTGATGCTGTGTGCTGTTCCCCGTAACGGATCTGTGGATCTCTTTAGCGGGACATTAAAGATGCGACAACCCGCATCTCGTGTGGAACTTCCATCTTGATCTCTTGGTCAATTGCTGCCACCTTGCACCCACCCATCTCCAGCTGCTCTTGAGACAAAGGCGTCCTGCCTCCCTTACATTGCCCCCATCTATTGCATAACTCAACGTGTGCAATCTTGCTCATTTGTAGACCTCAACGTCCTATCTGAATCAGATTCCCGACCCAGCATACGACCTTATCTGCATCAAGCCTGTGTATCTAGTGGACGAGTGGCGTCAATGGCATCCGTGATCGAATCCCAGAATCTTCACAGCCATGGTAGCGCGTCCAAAGATCCGCTGCTGACCAACCCACATCTGCAAGCACCTCCCTCGCCGCCTGCCACTGAGACAGACACCGAGACAGACTCGGAACCTCCGAAGACGCAACAGGGAACCGAGCCTTTGTCATCGACCCACAGACTGGAAAACGAGCACGAGGCGTTACACACCAGCGCAAGCGAAACGACTATCACATCCCCTATAACATCCCCTCCGTACTGGATCAACAATCACCAAACCCATTCCCGAAATGAGTCGAGCGCATCCGTTGAATCGATACCGGTCGGAGGCATCATACTGCGCGACAACGAGAACAGCAGCATAGACGAACGAGGTAACGCCTGCTGGGCCAAGAGCGTGGAAATCACAGACTACGTGACCGTGAACGGAAGCACGATCAACATCGGTGCCTTCGTCGTCTGGAACATCAGAGTCGAGACGCTGAGCGTGAGTCTTTTGGCCACTTTCCTGACACGCGCACGCGCGTACAATGGGAATGCGAGAGAGAGAGAGAGAGAGAGAGAGAGAGAGAGAGCTGACAATGAGGCGGGATCACAGGGGAGCTACATCCACAAGCACAAGCGATACTCGGAGTTTGACGACTTTCGATGGCGGCTCATACGCACGTTCCCGAACTTCGAGGCCGCCGTTCCCGAGCTGCCGCCTAAGAGCCTGATCTCCAAGTTTCGGCCCAAGTTCTTGGAAAAGCGCAGAGCCGGCCTGCAATACTTTCTGAAGTAAGTAGGCCTCGCCAAGTCGGAACCCCCTCAGAGAGAATGTTATGCTGACTCAATGGTTAGCTGTATATTATTGAACCCCGAGTTCTCTGGGTCGCCTGTCCTGAAAGAATTTCTCTTCTCATGACCATAGGTTTTTCCTTTATTTAGCCACCAGCTCCTCGAACATGGACTGGGTAGGAGATTAAAGGTGTCCGGCATAAGACACCATACGACTTTGATGCATTTGTTATGAATTACTGCTGATATTGTATGAAAATAATCTTATAGATGATACCCAAAGCAATGAAATTTAGAGGTTGGCATGGGCCCGGTGTAAGGCCCTGGGTAGCACTTTTCTCGTGTTCAAGATGTTAATGAGTTCTGAAAGTGTGAGGATCTTTCTGAAGTGACATCTATATAGATGAAGACGAGGCCACCACCACCACGCACATCTAGCAAGAATGAAAATAAATACATCCCTCCCCCTTCCGGGGTGTCTTCCGGTCTAATTGGCCAGCCTATTTCTGAACCAATCCAACATCTAAAGAAGATCAATGAACAAAACCTCACGATGTGACGTCCAACCCCGCAAGCATGACCATCGAAAAGAAAAAACGCCTTGTCTGTCTATCTATACGCACGTATTTTGTCCCTTTTTTAGTTCTTCTGCTCGCTCGCTCCTATGCCCAAGGAACGGAAAACCATGCCAGTCCCTGAACCGTTAGAAGAAGCATGCAGCGTACCGTGTACTTTGTGAAATCATCGACCGACCGTCTAACCGCCCTCTATTTTTCTTCCTTCCCGAGCCCCTGCTCCCGCAGCCGACAACAACAAACACGTGATAGGAATCCGTCTCTCTCTCTCTCTCTCTCTCTCTCTCTCAATATCCACCTTAGGAAAAAGAGAGGAGTAGAAGAGTAAGTAGTAAGTGAATGAGCTCGCTCAATCGCAACAGCCCCTTCACTTCTGGCTGTTGACCATGCTGAGGTAGCAGTTCCAGCCGATGCTGAAGAGGTTGACGACGAGGACGCGGTGCTCGAGGGGCACGAGGGTGAAGTTGCCCATCTGGACGAAGGGCCAGATCATGAAGTTGGTGCGCAGCGCGGGCCAGTAGCTCTTGGCCAGCTTCTCGCGCGGCGACCCGCCCTCCATCACCGCCATGCTCGACAGGAACACCCCGATGAAGGTTGGCGCGAATATGAGCTGGTCCGCCGCCACTCGCGCCAGCATCTCTGCCTTCTTGTTCCGCAGGTTGATCGTCCGCTGTAGTATCTTGTACCACGTCGTCGCGGCCGGGCCGAACACGGCTGCGCGCGTACCCCGTTAGCAAGTGAAGTTTTTTTTTTTTTTTTTTTTTTTCGGGTCTCACATATATGATCGCGTTGCGAGATCGGTTGGGGAAAAAAAGGGGGTAAAGGTGGGTTGGGGTTGTACATATGTACTATGTGTTGTTGAGATGGCACGTGATATCGGAGGGAAATGAGGGTCGGTGAACAGAGCCAAGGGTCGGTGAAGAGATTGAGGATCGGTGAGCAGTGAGTGAGATGGGGTTTTGAAGAGAAGAAAAATTTTTGGACATACCACCGCCGTAGATAAACATTCGACCCGTGCGTGCCAGCTCGTGCTTCTCAATGCCCTTCTTTTCGACGACCTGTTGTGCTGTGACGTCTCCGACGGCGAACAGCACGGCAGTGGTGACGCTCTGCGTTAGGAGCGGCCGCGAGGCGAGCTTGCGTTGATACCTGCAATGCTATGTCAGTATATCGAACCAGAAATGACAGAATTGGAGTAATGGAGTGAATTAGGTGTGAGCAATGCAATGCTGAGGTTAGGTTATACTTACCAGCGAAGCATGTTTGCGATCTATGGTGCCGACGTCTATCTAGACAGGTATGGCGTCTGGAAATGAATCGAGCTTCTTGTGCTATGGTGATGATCTATAACAATTATATGAAAAGAAAGAAAAAATTGTTTATATAAAAAAAAACAATTGTCAAAATGGAGCTTTCAGCACAGATTGAGGCTCGAGGGCTTGTGATTTCATAGGTGGGGATGTGGGATTAATGGTAATTCGCAACTGGGCCTTGGCGGTTTCAATATTACTCTGTTTGGGGTTTATTGCCTGGGTAAGTATGCATTTAAGTAGTCTTTTTTTTTAAGCAGTCTTACATGCAAATAACTCAATCTAGCATAAGATAATCAAGAGTTAATCGCGCACAGCTGACTCATCTGCCGTCCATTTCGAGGAATAACGTATTCCATGTGTCCTGGTTAGGAAGATTGTGTCCGAGTGAATTCGGTAACACAGTCAAAGTGTACATAGCACCACCTAACCTGGAAGCTTTGATCAATATATGGCTGAAGTTTCAGTCCCCCACCTTCCAAGCTTAATATTAGTACATGCATTCGTGTACTACGTAGTATGCATGTCTGTACATTACCATGTTAGGGAGTGTGCTATCTATTTATTCGTGGGACCGGCCGTGGGGTACCAACAACGATAGCGGCTATTACATGTACATACGGAAAAGACCACACTGATGTTTAATTCTTGGTCGTTTTGTCACTACCTGTTCTGAGCAGCGGAATTAATTTTCATTGTTCTAAGGACTTAAATGATTGAAAATATTTCAAAGCTGAAATATTAATAACAATGTTATTAAATCACTGTACCTACCTATCTATCACTCTTACCTACACTACAGAGATGGAAAGTTGGAAACTAGGCAAGCAGCTAGCTAGCTAGGTATGTAGATTTGCAGCGGCTAAGGCACCTCAGTGCATATGTATGTACGAAATAATCAAGTTGACCTGTTACCTAAAATGGTCATTTCCAGACTTGTCTTGACTTGTCTTATTGGGCCGGCCTCCTACCTATTAAGCCGTGCCGGTGTTTAATGAAGGCGTTAAGTTCCCCCTCCGACCAGAGCAAAGAAAGTCGGATGGAAGAATATAAGGCGACCGACCGAACGGTGACAAGAATGAAAGAAATTAGACCATCCGGCGTCAGAGTTTTGCTCGTTGATTCTCAACCGGGGCCTGTCCATCGGTGTAGTTGAGATTGGGGATGGCACCTCGCTCTCCCCCTCTTTCCTCCATCCCCAGCTATATATGTGTAGCTGGGTCTAACACAGAAAATCCGAGGCCTGAGATGCATTAGTTGGACTAGATTCGGCATCTAGAGCTAGCGGGAAGGGAACGCGCACCTGAAGGCACACCTTACATCGCATAGATTCCCTGAGCTAACGGGATTAGGCTGCAGTCGAGGCTTTTTCCTCAGGGGAAGGCACTCAAATGACGTTGTCACTAGATATGGTTGAGGCCGCGGCAGCAGCCGAATTCGCTTGAGCGCTCGGGTGGGCCCCCTCGGATGCTCGTCTATGTAGGTAAATACTGGGTTGGTCTGAAGCTGTTTACGCAGAAGCAGATAGTCGGGGCTGCAAAATGACCAGTACGGGCAAGTCAACTTTTGAGTTTGTAGAGGATGATGTATCCCAACAAGGATAACGACAAACCAATTGGTTATTAGGGCTCTGAATGATTTTAAAGGCAACCTCCTTACACGTAAACTAGCAGTTTGTCGTCCCTTAAGAGCGTCCGGCCATCGCTGGTCTATCCCTTCGTATGTAGTATCTGTCGTCTCCTACCTAGAACCCCTTTCTAGGAGAGCGAGACACTCGCAAGGCAGAATGACTACACGCAGGGACAACGGGCCTATCGACCATGATATATTTCTAACAGCTTAGTGATAAGCTATACGAGTAGCGCCTTCATTATCGTTCATCTACAGGATAGTTATTGCTAGTGAAGTGAAAGTACTCTTTAGTTATGTATAACGACGTATATACTTCGTAGGTTGTAAACAAATATAACTATTAGTTTGCAAAATCTTACTAGCTATTATATTAATAGGCTTAATGGCCTTTTCCTATATAATAATTACAATAAAGGCGGTAAAGTTGTAACGCCTAGTTTTTAAGAGAACCGACTGTGAGGGTGGAAAACGGACATCGGATGATTGGGTAAGCTTAGTGGTATGTTTGACCTATCATGCCGGAAATGTTCTTCATGGTACATATCTAATGCAACGTAGGATGGCAGAGATTTTTCTAATCTTCTTAAGTCGCAGTGCATGTGTCAAACTATGATGACGGTTTGTCTTATTATAGAGATCGATCTGTTAATTTGCAACAGACCTCTTTTTGTAACTTTTGTATGACTGCATCTATGATCTAGTCAATAGACTAACTTCAACTCCGAGACGAGGTTGTAACCACTGATGGGCTTCGACGAAATGCCGAGCCCGCTTTCTCCATCACGCGTTACCGAATATGCTCTACCTTAAATCGTAAGCTTTTCGATTGTCTGTCCCTTGAAACTCTCCAAACCTTCGCCGCCCTGCATAGTATGATTAGAGATGAGTTAAGCTCTTGGGAAGAATTGTCGAGACTTACGTAGCTGGTGAAGGGTGAAATCTCCAGACCACCGTCGACGTCTCCATTCTTCACAGTCGCACCAGCGGCTTCCACCCACCGGCGACCCTGGGCCTTGATGTCTCTTCGACTGGTCGTAGGGCCGTCCTCAGGCTCCTTCGTGAACGTGCCGTCGGCGTTCCTCTCTGGGTCTGCGTTCTTCAACGGCGAGAACTCTTCCTCGCGCTTCACCTCCAGGCACGCGAATTCGCTTAGTTGAAGTTCTCGGAAGACGTCGAAGACGAACTGCTCAAGCTTGATGCCGTTGGGCTTCTCCGGCTTTACCAGTTCGCCCGTTTCGGAGTTGATGCACGGGATCTTTTTGCGCGCGACGTGGTCCTCCAGCTCAAATGTCTGCTTAAGGTAGTCGATGGAGTAGTAGTGGTTGACAATGTTGGCGGCACGGAATTTCAGCACGCCCGGCTGGTTCGGATCTTGTGCTTCGGCAGTGGCCTTGTCGATTTCGGAATATTCGACGACGTCGGGTCTGCCGTTCTTCTGTAAGATGAGACCAACGGATTCATGTGCGTTTCGCTTTCGAACGACCTTGGTGGCTATCTTAACGTTCTTGGCAGCGGAGAAGCCGATAAAGATAGGGTCGGCCACCTTGGCTAAGCAGTTATCCACACAGTAGGCATGGATATGCTTAATTCCACGTCGCTCCATGTCTTTGAGGACAGTGGTCTCCGTCCCTGGATTAACAGGGTCTGAGATCTTTGCCTGTTGCAAGGCCTTGTAAATTCCGCCGTTGCCGTCAGGAGCAACAGCGACTTTGCCCTTACTTTCCATCAGAATCTTGCCCTCATTGGAGATGCAAGGAAGCACAAACTGCTCGAAAATGGCAACATTCTTCGGGTCTAGCCCGAAGTATGGCTTGCCCTCGGCACGTCTCTTGTTCTCCTCCTCTGTCAGTAAATCAACCGGTTCTTTCTTGAAAAACCGTTCGGTGGGACCCCGAGTTGGACCGCTGGTCATGACATACCAGGGAACCACAGCATTGCCCGAACCCTTGTTCTTCTCGGCTGCTAGTTGCTGAATTTTGAGGATACGTTCAGCTTGGATCTGGAACAACGACTTTCCCGAGCCAAGTTTTATATCGTAGCATCCTTTGGGGGCCTTGCTGCCAAGCCGTGTACCCTGACCTCCAGCCATAAGAATAACAGCAACTTTTCCATGAGCAATGAGATCCAGACCGGACTCATACCAACTGTTAAGATCGTCGGGGTTCGAGTCGAAAATACTGGCGGTAGCAGATTGAGGAAGAGGCTCGACGACGGAGGGCTTTCCATCGTTCTTGGGAGGGTTCAAGGCGCGGTCAGCCCGCTTCTTTATCTGGGCAGGGTCAAACTGCTGTAGCTGCAGGAATAGAGACTTTTTTTTGGCATCGCTAAGGGCGTCGTAGAAACGAAAGACCTGATCTTGACCGGCATCGACGTATGCTTGCTTCAGAGCCGCTACGTTTTCTGGGGTAAAGTCGGCCATGATGATGATCTGCTGGTCAGCCGGCGCCTGGCAGGAGGAAACAGCAGTATTATTAACAGGTCCAGAAAGGCAAAAATGATCAGGAAAACCCAATTAGGTTTCCAAAGGAAAACCAAGAAAGTTACAGCTAGCTCGGACTGAACCCCTTGGAACTTTGCTTCAAAGTTCCAAGTTGAAGAGTTGAGATGTGAGCTGGCGAAACGGCAACTGGGAATAGACGGAATAAATAAGCTGGAGGGGCAGAAGCTGCTCAAGTGGGGTGCCAAGGGGGTTGCACCAGTGGTTAGGGGGCCAAGCCAGGGGCTTTAGTGGCCTCAGCTGAGCTGTCTGACGTGCCCCGCCATTAACTACATTAGGTACATACATAGTACATACATACCTACACCCACTGTAGGTACCTCGATGTAATTGGATCCTTTCGGACTTCGTATGCCCAGCCTCTCATAAATTTCGCATAAGGTGCTTCCGTCTTCACCGCTTACACGAGCCATGCGGTGACGAAACCAACCAAACGCCTATTCGCTAGGTTGTCGAGGCTTTATTTATCTGAGAATATGAAGACTCGTATCTCAATTCACAGCATTAGTTGCTGAAAATATAACGTAACTCAGTTACATCGGGGTTTCTCCCGATGTATGTAAGAAAAAGACATCCAGCCATTCAGCCCGATTACCGATCACCGATCTGCAACTCTACCTAATAATAACCTAGCTCGTGCTACTGTCTGTTCCCGCATTTATCCTTACCAGACCTACAATTCCGGTAGATACGAAACTAACACGAGAATTAGAAAGTCTAGGCTAGACCGGACCCTGAATTTCGGGTGGCTGGCGGCCAATAGAATTCGACGAGGTGACAGCATCCGCCCGACGGGCTGAAGATCTTCAGATTGAGTTGGGAATACATATGTATCAAGCTTTGTGTTAGGAATCCTCCTATGACGCCATACCTTTGTGGTTTCAAACAAATTTGAATATTTCGCTCTATTCGTTGATAGACGCTGCTGGCTTCCCAGATCACACGAGGTCACCACACATTGTAAGCGCCACAATGGGAACGGACGGCAATGAAGAGGATACAGCGGTAGAGGCAACTCATCCTCATCCTAAAGAACCTAGCTTCGAAGGCCGTCTTCAGCTCAAGGAGTTCATTTTCGCGGGCACGGGCAATAAGACCGTAGCGCCGGGCATGCGGCGTAGTCACCGGCTGTTAACATCGCAGCCTACCTCTCACTCATCACCCCCAGCCCAGGAACAGCAACCACGACCAGAATCCCCACCAAGATCCAAGAAGCGCAAAAAGCAGCCCGTGGTCGCTCAAAGCACTAGCAACAACAACGGCAGCAGCAACAACATAGAATCCACAACAACCACCCCACCGCCCCCAGCACCGCCCCAGAAGAAGAAAAAGCGCAAGCGCCCGGCCCCCTCCTACGCCCCGCCGTCGACGTACGCGCACCTGCCGTACCTCCCCGACGCGATCGCGCCAAACCTACTAATCCTATTCATCGGGCTGAACCCGGGGGTGGAGACGGCGCGGACGGGCCACGCGTACGCGCACCCGAGCAACCTATTCTGGAAGCTGCTGGCGCGCTCGGGGATCACGCCGGGGCCCATCCCCTGCGCCGCCGCCGACGACCGCGAGCTGCCTGCCCGCCACCAGCTCGGCCTCACCAACATCGTCGCGCGGCCCTCGCGCTCCGGCGCCGAGCTCAGCCGCGAGGAGATGGACGACGGCGTCGCCGCCCTCCATCGCAAGTGCGCCCGCTGGCGCCCCGAGGTCGCCTGCCTCGTCGGCAAGGGCATCTGGGATAGCGTTGCCCGTGTCCACCGCGCCGATGGTAAACGCCCCCGTAGCCAAGCTCCCGCGGAGTTTCAGTACGGCTGGCAGGACGATCGCCTGGGTGCTGGCGACGGCTGGGAGGGCTCCAGGGTCTTCGTGGCCACGAGCACGAGCGGGTTGGCCGCTACGCTGAGGCCGGCGGAGAAGGAGAGGATATGGAAGGTCCTCGGGGACTGGTGTGTGCAGAGGAGAAAAGAGAGGGGCGAGGGAGAAGGAGAAGGTGAGGGAGGACGCTGATAAGTCTTGTTCGAATGAGGCATAAGAAGAGAGCTGTGACAGGAGATCATTTACCCTGTATATACATTATATGTGCTATTTGCTCGGATAGAGTAATGAGCGCTTTGTATGATATAATAGCGATGTTGCTTCACCTCTGATATATATAATATACAACTAAGCTTAATTTATTCACAATTCTAGGTCACATCCCGTATGGTAATAGTTTATTTATATTTACCAGACACATATCTCCATAATAACATGTGGTTGAAAAGGCCGTTGGAGGATATTACTGCTTTCATTTTAAGCGAGTCCTTTCTGGTGATCGCCACCGCTAGTGTCTAAAGTCTATGAGATGTCTCGTTTTTTCTTGTTCTTTTCTTTTCTTTTCTCTGGTCTCCCAAGTTCCACCAGTCCGGTCCGACAAACAAACGCTTTCTTTCATTTTCCCCAAGAAGCAAGGCTCAGCATCGGAAGGACACCAGGATATCAGTTACAAACTCATCATTCCCCGTCATCAGATTCGTGTAGCGAGAGCACAGCCGTATAATAGATACAGGATGTAGTATTTGTGCAGCGAAGAGAAAAATAGTAATAATAATAAAAATAAAAACATTAAAGCTAGGCTATTATGCGGATTGGGCGGATTGGGCGGATTATGCCAGGAAAGCGAGCGCGAAAACGGTGGTGACGACGGGCCACCAGCCCGCGGCTCGGGCGATCGCCTGCATCCCGCCGGCGGCGTTGGGGTTCTCGGTGCCGCCCGAGGCGGTCGTGCCGTTGGGCAGGGTGCCCAGGATGTAAATGGTGGTCTCGTTGGCGGTCTCGTTGTGGGCGACGGTGACGAGGGACTTGTTGAGGTTCGCGTAGCTGCCGTCGCCGATGACGGACTGGAAGTAGGTCTGGTTGCCGTTGTCGTCGCAGCCGCACTCCTCGTAGTAGTCGCACACGCAGGTGACGGGCTTCGTCTCGTTCGCGTTCGTCGTCGCGTTGTGGTAGTAGTACGGGTGGGTGTACGGGTACACGTAGGCGCCGTACGCGAAGCTCGCGCCCACGAACCCGACGGTTCCCAGCGCGGCGCCGGCGATGAAGAAGGGCACGATGCCGCCCGGGCTCTTGCCGCCGGACTTGTAGGGCTGCTGCGCGCCGCCGCCGTAGTAGGCCCCGCCTCCGTAGCCGGGCCGGATTCCGCTTCCAGTCGTAGTCGAACCGCCACTGTTGGATCCCGAGCTTCTGCGCACGAAGTTAGCAAGCGCTGATAGCGGTATATACAGGAGTAGTTTGGGGGGCGCATACCCTTTTCCACCACTAGAACTACCTGATGAACTACCTATTGACCTGTCAGTCTATGCGAATTTTGCGATACAAGGCCGCCGGTTTGAATACCAGAGGAGCCCGAGGATCCCGAAGAACCGTGAGATCCCGAGGATCCTGACGAACCGGACGACCCGGAAGATCCTGACGAACCTGAAGATCCCGATGACCCTGAGGATCCTGACGAACCTGAAGATCCCGACGAACCTGAGGAACCGCTACTACTTCCGCTGCCACCTCTACCACCTCCGCCGCCGCCACCCTTGCGCTTCCATAAGTCCTCGCTCGCGAATCGCTCGGGATGTTGTGACGCTGGTTGTTGCGACCGCGTATCTAACGCAAGGTCGTCGGTGTCGGGAATGGCGGTTGCGCCGATGCTCTGGCTGAACGCCGCAAGACTGACGAGAATATGCGCAGGCTTCATGCCGATGTATTAAAGTGGTGTAATGGTGTGGGTATCAAGCGATGGGGATGTAAGTCTGGATAGGAATGGTCGTTGATCCTTGACCAGCTGGAATCAATGCAGAAACTGAGGGAGTTGAATCGAGGAGAGGACCGTAGTGTTTTTATCCGTAGGATTGTTACTACACCTATATACAAGTATGTACGTAGTAATATGTGTAATCGGTACATTTGTAGTGAATCATCGACGTTTGCGGGAGTTAAATACCAACGTCCCTTGTTATGCCAAGGTGCCAAGATGCTCCAACGTGTGATGCTCTGGCACCAGCTACTCCGATACATGGATGACATATGATTGTGAAGTTAAAAAGAACATTGAAGCTGTGGCGCGTGGCGGGGTGGCTTATTGGAGTGGTTAGGTGCATTTCCCGAAAATTAGTACTTGCAGTTTGTTTGGTAGCTCATCTGAAAGGAGTTGGGCGTTCTCCCTAGAAGTTGCCTAGATAGATAGGCAGTATTACCAACACGGGCGTAGCACACATCCAATTCCGGTGCCTAAGATGTGAATGGCAATTTTGACTTCTTATGTAACACGACTGCAGTGCCACCAATCGACGTTTCGAGCCAACCTTAATTTAGGTACATGTCTACTAGGCAATATGTCGCAAACTTTAGTTGTATGTATGGAATGTTCTGAGCTCAGGAACCTAACGTGTCACTTGCCACTATTTTCAAGACATTTTGGGGTACTGGATACCCACATAACTTGTTGTCAGTCCGGGGTTCCCATTGGATCTATTACAGCCTACATGCAGGCATGCTGACATGGACAGGGCACAAGCACACGCACCTGGCTGACAGTTTAAAATACCGATGATCATTCACGAACTCAACTACGGAAGGAGGAAACGTTTTGGAGGCTGTGAAGCAAATATATGTCAACGCCTCCCTTGGTTGATACATCGTTCGGTTTAGATCGGGGAATAGTGTTCCAAGATAGTGGCCATGCATTGTCTACAAGTACTTCGTAGATAAATAGATACATGTAGGTAGAAAGGCAGATCTACTGTATGTAGGTACGAGTACAGAGGTACCTAGGTGTACTACGCAGCTTATGTACGTTCCCCTATCGTTCTAGAAAGCCAACCAATCAGCTTAGACCCGCTAACGTCACAACGCGATTTCGGTCTTACAAAGAAGGTGATATCATTTCCCGCTCATCCTCCCCGGAGGCTGTGCCGAACACACTATCTACTGTTGCAGTAGGCACCTAATAGGTTGATTTGGAGGCCTATCACCGACTGTACCACCTACCTTTCTATGAGTTCTGGCTGCTACGTAATAAATCGCCGCTAGAGATCTTGTTCTGAGAGCTGCACAGCTTTCCCGCCCTTCTACATCGAGCAATCCTCCGTACACGTGTACATACTAACAGGCTAGGCCCACCTGTCAGCGGAATAATATCCCCTAGACTCGAGTCTTGTATTCAAGCCACAATCCAAGGTTCTTGACCACGTTCATCCCCTGCAAGGCGCATCATGGCAGATGCCGCAGGTCCTGATAAGTCTCTACTAGAGCGCTTGAATGCGCTCAAACCCAGCACTGTCAGTCTTGATCCATCATCAAAGTAAGGTATCCTCACAACCTACAAGCAAGCAATCTTGTCTTTTTTCTTTCTTCCTTTCTTTTTGCCCCTATCAGTGTCTCAAGGTTGCTGAATATGCTGTCAGATCCGTTCCTGCATCAACCATAGAACCGGCCAAGCCGTTGTCAAGAGAAGACGCTCTTTCGGAGAGACTAAAGAGCCTTCGGGACCAGTCCAGCACTGGATCCGTCGCCACGTCTAATTCCCATGTAAATCGGGAAGATGGCGATAATATCGCCCTATCCTCTACAATGCGGTCTGCACAGCCTCACACCAGCCCCAAAGGCTCACTAGACACCGGCATAGGGGCACCAAAGGTCCCTACAGATTATACCCCTGATGATATTGACCCACTACTCCACACCGATGACCAGACTCTTGAAGAACTTCTAGCAGATCTTGAGTCTGACCAGCAGTGGCTCAATGAAGTAGCTGCCGAAGAGGAAGAGCATCAGAGAGTTAGCGCGCTTCTGGAGGAACTTGGAAAAGACTCCAAAGCTGAGCCGAACCGAGAAAGCAATGAGACCATCAAGGTTGATCATGACGTTGACGAGAGTAGTAGTGATGACTCCGAGGGCGACCGGATGACCCGAGAGGCCGACAGCATTCTTACACAGGTTGATGACGAGACAGAATGGGAAAAGGCTAATGAGCCTCCCCAGCCCGAACATGCCTCGCCGTCTCCAGCCCACGAGGCAAACCCGAAGTCCCCAGGCGATGCCGCTAACCAGCCATTAACATCAAAAGGTGCTAGCGAAAGTGATCCATTCAGCTTGCCTACCGTGCCTTCAGATCTGCAAGACCAGGCCGATCTCTCGGAATCGTCCCAAGAGGAGGCCGATTTTGAAGCGTTCATGGCTTCCCGCATGGCGGCTCTCAAAGTCTCTACGCCTCCGGGCCCAACCTTGCCTTCTGCGCCAACCACCGAGGTCGACGCCCTCGGCCTACCCGTCGTGCCTACGTTTGCGCCGGCCGATCGGCCGGCGCCAGGGCTCGTCAAGCGAGTAGGCTACACGGACGAGGACCAGAAGACCTGGTGTATCGTCTGTCTCGAGGACGGCGCCATCCGCTGTCTCGGCTGCGACGGCGACGTCTACTGCGCCAGATGCTGGAAAGAGATGCACGTCGGGCCTCGGGCCGGGTACGACGAGCGAGGACACCGCTGGGAGACGTTCACGAAAGCGCGCCAGTGATTGGCCTCGATACGATTCGGCGGTGTTGTACGGCGTGCCTAGATACTCCCTGATCCCCAGGGTCTAAACCTGTTGTGGGAAATATTACCGGAAACGGCTCTGTAGCGGGGCCCTCTCAGCCACCGGTAATTCTATGTACATATATACTATTGGACTTATAGCATAGTTTTGTTATAGAACCATTGAATATGTAAGAAGAAAACCCCATAAGAATCCTGCGAGGCATTGCGGTCGTAAGCCGCCTTTTGGTAACGAAAACAACTTCGGGGTCACTGAAACCCGTTCTTGGTAGAGCGGTCAAGAATTCTGCCTCGACGTGATGAATTCCGAGGCCTCCTTTGCAAAAACACCGTTGACGATCCTGAGAATTCCACTCTGTAGAGTCGTGCACATGGGATTCCCTTGTAGAAGGTGTGATAATGTGTATATACACCTAACGGCTAAGCCATGTCAAACGCCCAACCACAATGACTTCATGTCCGGTATCTCAACTCGACCTCCCCATCTCATGAAGCTCGTTAGAGAGGATGGCATTGCGCCTGAACTGGAGTTTCAATAGATACGGGCACACTCCACTTATCAGCCTAGGTAATAGCTGCCGTGCTAAGATGATACTAGGGCACGATAGCGCCGTACACTTCATCAGACTGAGTTGTCCATGGTACTAGGCAGACTAGTTTTACACGTATAGGGTGCGCGACAGTCCTAGGTATTCGTCACAGGCGGCTAGGATGATGATCGGAGAATAGCAATATGTACATAGTCTACAACAACCCTGTACCTGGACCGTCTTCGGATTTTGGCGGACATAGGTATCATTAGCGGCATGGGGATTATGCCTTGGCATTATTTGCTTGAATAAGTCGACCATCGGGTCTTGTTGTTGGGCATCGGCTGGCGAAAAAAGGGGGAAGGGGAGGAAACGTGTAGACACGGTAATAAAAAGACATATCATACGAAAACTATTGATAGGTAGGCCGATGAATACAACAGGCATTTTAGAACACCATCACGGCTAATCATGAAGACACCCTATAAGAACGTACATAGTATCGTGGTTATGTTGGGTAATGGCTAAACCTGATGTGATGGTCATTTTCTCTACCTCAGTACCTAATGCTAGTAAGTTTTGCATAGATACATGGAATGGGTCGTGTAAGGTTGATAGGGATTTCCAGATTCCACGTCTCCTGCTTATGCTTTACGAATTCTGCAGACCATCGGGGCAGTGCTTCCCTAGGTATATTAGTAAACGCCTAGTTTAGTATCCTTGGTACAGACCCTAGACTTTCACAGCACGATTGTTCTTGGCTCTGTCATACTCAAATCTAGGTTTCCGTATGACCAAAACAAATAGGAACGGGATTTTGTATGATGTTAGAACATACCAAAGTATCGACTGTAGACTTGTTAGGTACAATCTGTAAAACCCTCATGAACCATTATACGCATCATGATTCTATCCGTTCATTATATAAATGCTCACTTGTATAAACTCTGTCAAATATTCTCCAAGTTTGCTTCATAAATATTACCCTCTTCGCTGTAACAAAGTGAAAATGTATCATAATGGGATCGTTTTGGTGGTTAGAACCGGGCATTACTGGGGCGAAATCCGAGTTTCTGGAAATAAAGTTGAAAACGCGAGAATTGTTGTATTCAGAGGCATATATTTAGACACCATGGCTTTGTACAATATCTGTTAATCTTCAGTCCACGACATTCCATTACACTGCTTGCCAGCAGTTTTCTAGAGAAAGGAAATGTTAGCTGGAAGTTGCCTACGTTCTGACTTAATTTAATATTTATATATAGAAGGGCTGCCTCTCCAAACATAAATACTAAGGGTTGATAATAAGAAAGCAAAAATTACCATGAGACTTTTAGGGAGTGGGTTTATTAATTTGGCTTATTCAAAGACAACGACTACTATGTTATGACGAGGACTGTAGTTAAGTAAAGGCAGTGATAGGGTGTGATTTTTACGTTAGTAAAGTAGTAAAAACCTTAGGTAAAGGCTATTATAAGAGATACTATTAACTCGTACACTATTAGCTTAAGCAATTGATGGTTTTGATAGAGGTATGTTAAAGCTACCTATTACAAAAGCTTTTTAAACTACTCATATGCTTTTGGGTTTGAATAGAAATTGATTGGAGTTCTTTAGAGCATTATTTATCTAGACATAGTAGAGAACATTCAGTTGCGTAACGAACTTCGGTCAGGTATGCGTTTGTTGCCACTCTCGCTATTCCGAAGACTTTGAAGTATTGCCTAGGTCTTAACCATAAATAGACTATATACGAATTCGTTAAATTATATGTATTGACAAGCGTTACCTATTCTAGTATGGTGAGGTCAGCGGTGACGGCGCAGAAGCACGCATTGCGAAGACGATACGGACAAGATTTTTTGTCATTGGTACCCGCGCAGACCTCAGAATTTTCCTCGAGGTTTCGTCTATTACATACTAATAGTCTACTATTTTCCCAAGCCATATTAAGCTATTACACTGAGCCACTGTTATATGCAAAGAAAACCATGATATAGAATATCCGGGATCCTGATTCCCAAGGCCGACCTTGCCCTCCATATGATAATATACAAGGCCTCGACTCCAAGCAAAAGAATGATTGATGAATGAAGCTACCTAGAGCTAGGTAATCTGAGCCCGTCATAAACATGACTACTAACGAATGAATGACCAATAAACCAGAAGAGACAGCCAACGCCAAAAAGTCATATCTGACCACAGGTCCCTATTAGATGTCGGGAAAGCACGAGATCTCCACCAACATACCCCCGGTCCAGCTCGAATCTACCTACTATTATATATCATTCTCCGTTGCAACCACGATTCTGCCCAGTGCATCCGCGTTCATAGAGGGCTTGAGCCTTTCATTGCACCAGACCACCTTGTCGAATCCCCTGGGGCCTGAATCACCCCGCTTTATTACCACGCAGTCGAAGATGTCGCCAACGAGTACGTTATCGCGGTAGGCCCCGTAGGATTCAAAGACGGTGTCCATTATACGTGCAACGTGATCCCCGTCGTCGTCAGTGTACGGGCATTTCCTGTTGAGGATTACCACGATAAGGGGCTCCTTGGTAATTTCCCAATGTATGAAATGAGTTTTTTTGTACCACCAGATCTTCGAGCGGATATGGCTTCCGATGTCCTTGAAGTATCTCAACTCCTCTTTTGCTCTCTTGACTTCTTCCTTGGGACGGGGTTGTCCCGACATTTTGAGGTATCGGCTTGTTTTGGGGTGGTTTTCTCGAGGGTATGGTGTATGGTTGTGGGATAGTATTACACTTCGTCAAGAGATTGAGTAGTTGTCAGGGAGTGTGCATGAACTCTTGAGTAGAATGAAGAGATAGATGGACAGTCTATATATATATACGTCTGTCTGTATTAACGTCACACGTTCACAGCGAGAAACGTACACCATACATCAAATAATGTACACCAAACACAAGCAGCCAGCTATAAGATAGCAGGAGCTAGCATTTGTACATAACAACTGTTCTCGAAACAACCATGTTGTTTCCCGTATCACGGATTCCCTTTTGACGCCATGACTCATAGCCATGGTCGGAAAGTTGACTTCAACGCGCTAGGATTCGAACTGAGGGAAGGTTACGATGACCTCGATAGGGAAGACCGCTCATGTTTGTTGGCGTAATTGTCATGTGTTACTTCGGCTCCTGTTATATGTTTTTAGTCACGGATATCATGTCTGCACGATCATGACTCTTTGTCTTGGAGCGATGTTGGCAAGGATTGCTCGATTGCAACGAAGCCAAACAATGCTCGAACAGGCGGACCCGATACGAGCACAATTTTTAATTGTTGAAATTCGTATGTCGTCTGGGCACCATAAGGGAGGTGACTCAGAGCTTGTGATTCAACCTACCTGTATGTTGCTCATATCTCTCATCGGGACAGTAACTCCATCCTCTTCAGCCCTTCATAATCCCCGAAATTCCGCCAGATATTATCTTACGTCAATAGTGTTGAATTATAGGGTTACTGAGACTCGATTGACTTGAGGTTCAGCTATCTACAAGGCCTTATATATATATATATATATATATACAACACCACGAGATGTTCTTGTGCTGTGCTAGCCCTTGGTCCTCAAATCAACTGACAGCATCCCTGGAAGCTTCCCAGCGTGAAGCAGCAGCGAACCTAAGTTTATTTTTCCTATCTCAAAGTCACCTTTCTATATAGTACCCCAGTACGACCCTTTCATAGCCAGTTCTCTGATTCGCACTAGCCGAATTTTCACACATAGCTTCGTTTGGATTAGCTCATAGGGTTCTTATGACCTCCTTTCCAGATGGTGACCTAGATACAAGCTAGATATGCTTGGTTTGAGAACAGACATTCTCAAGGGACGGCGAAGTTGAGAATTCGCTATCACAGCACATACGTACACTCGAAGCCAAGCAGATTCAGGAACAGAAAGAAGTCCATCGTGTACGTAGGTGCTCCAGCATTATCCAGCCAGAAGTTTACATCCTTGACACAATTACCCACGCGGGACCCTCAACGCCGTGGTGTAAATTTTCTAGAAATACAGCATGAGTACCAACCACTCCGTACACGTGATATCAATTTGCTCGAACCCGCCCCCGTCCCGAGAAAACAGAAGAGACACGCCAGCAATGTTCCCAAGTCCAGCCAAGCCGGGAGATTCCTGTATATCCCACAGCAGTGAACAAGACGCCGAAGAGCGGTAAAATCTAGCCTAGCCGTCATTCCCCTAGCATGCCGTGCTAGAATTCAGAAGCTGAACATACAGTACCTATTACCTTTCGCATCCGCAATTCGAGCTTGACCTTACTTTTCTTCTCCCATGGTCCGGCTCACAATCTGCCATAGGATCCAACAACGATAGCCGCATCCATACCCCTTAGTACTTGCTCAGACTACTGACTCGGGCCCGATCCGTCGCCGCTTTCCCCGGCCCCGTTAGTCCCATGCTTCGCCCGGCCTGTTATATCCTGCCATGTGGCACCGAAGCGCCTACCCGTGGTAGCGAGCAGGCCCTCTTCCTCGTTCACCTCGGCTTCCTCATCGAGGTCGCTCAGGTTCATCCTCGGCGTGCGGAAAAGGGCGGTCAGGAAAACGATGAGGAAAACGCCGAGGAAGGCAAACTGCGCCCAGAAGTCGATAGCGCCGAAGACGGGCCAGTTGAGCGTGGTGCGGTTTATGAATGTCGACATGACAGTAGGCGTGCACACCTCCGTCGAGCCGCGCGAGTTGACCCGCTCAGAACAAGGCTTGATGGCCTCCGGGTGGTCGCGGCAGTCGGGCTGCTGGAAGGCAAAGTGCGGCGGGAGGTCGCAGAAGGTCTGCGTGCCGTAACTCGCGTACTGCGGAGCTACTATCATAGCGATTGCGTAGTTGATGCCGAGCATGATGAGGGCCAGCATGACAGTGGCCACCAGTAGGGCTTGTGGTGCGGTTCGGCCCTTGCGGATCTGGAAGATGCGGAGCCAAAGGAAGCGAATTCCAACCGTTGCGACACCGGAGATGGAGCTACTGAAGAAGAGCAGGATCAGCAGAGCCATGAGAATGTAGTCGATGGGGAATGCCTTGGCGGTCTGGACGAAAATCCAGTTGATTGGCTGGAAGACATTGATATGGGCGAGGATATAACCACAGTGCTCCTTGCAGACAGAATTGGCGGCCTTGTCGATGCCTGTGATCAGCATAGAGACCCAGACTAGGATGGTGAGAAGGGCCAGAATAATTCCACCGATGAGCTTAAGGGGCCGGAAAACTGCACAAAACTTTGTCCATGCCCTAACGATCGCACTCCTGCCCTCGCCTTGGGCCTCGGCGGCAAGCCTCTCCCGTCGCACAAGTGTTCGCTCCTCGCGAGTGAGCGCCTCCAGTTCGCGCCTATCTTTGGCTGGCATCCCATCTGAGCGGCCAGCGTTGCGCATCTCCAGTTGCCTCTGCCGCTCCCTGTTCTGCTCCAGTTGCGATGCCGTATTCTCCGACAGCTGCGGGGCCGAGATAGAAGGGGCTGATTTGATGAGGGAGACCGGGAAAAGAGCGAGACCAGCTCCGGTATAAAGAATATACAGCAGTGTTCCCAAAGTTACCAGAAGGCCCACGCCAAAGGTCAGAGCTCTCTCGCCGTGGTTCTCATCGAGCAGGTGCTTGAAGAAGTCGAGATCGAGATGTTTGCCATCGCGATTGCCGGCCACGGGCACGAAGAAACCGATGAGGAATATAATGATGACCAGGAAGACGAAAGCGATGGTGTACTTGAAGGCGCCCCAGAGTCTGCTGGAGAAGGTCTGGTTTCCTTCCTGCTCCTCAACCTCGTCATATTCCTCGTACCAGAAATAAGCAAAGGGGATGATGAGCAGGCAAAGCAGCGCATCGAAGCTATAGAGGGAGTAGTAGACGATCTTGAGCGTTAGAAGGATGTTCTTTACTCGGCTAGGCGTGGCCCAATCCTTCTTTGCGCCGAGAGCGGCAGAGGTTGTCGACGAGACGAGGGCTATGTCGACGGGAAGGAGTAGGACGGTGGCAAGGAGAGCGGTTAGACTGATGATGGCGACGATGCTAACAATGGCGGATCGATCGCGCGGTGTTTGCCATGTAAAGGTGGTGATACTGGCGGCAATAAGGGCCAAGACGACTGCGACAGCGTAAGCCACCCAGATGAGGGATGTCTGTACATAGCCCTGCGAAGCCATTTTGCAGGTCGCGACAATGTTCAGGTCGAATTGGAATGATCAATACTAGATGTTCAACATCGGCAGAAGAAGTAACTCGGGCAGCCTGCTTTACCCCGCGTGCTGGAAGGATCGGAATGGAATGTCGCGTTGTTGTTGATGATGCCTAGTCCAGCTTTTACATACGCCGGCCGCGAGAGCTTAAGGTCGTGACGAGTGATGACGTATTAATTAAGCTGGAGAACAGACATCCGTTTACGTCATTTTTTGTTCTATAAGAATATCTATCCTTACGCGACTGCCCCGCAATGTACATATATACATTAATCACATCGATAAATCGGCAGTCTGGCTTTATAGGGAATAGAAAGTGACTTTGATTTGTATAAAAAATCTCGGTAAATTCCGTTATATTTATAAAAATTACTCTGTCTACAGAAATTTCTTACGATTGACAAGTGTACTAGGGGCCAAGGCTGCACTGAGGTCGCCGCGGAGGGACAAGCAAAGCGGAGAGCCAGTTGGGCTCTACCTTCTAATATCCCCTTGCGATGCCTTGTGCCTGGCTCGTTTGGACAAACATCCTCTTATCAGTAAAGTAATATCCTTGCCAATAGAGTTCCCTATGAGATAGCGATAGATCTTTAATAAGTCGTGGGCAAATATTGCGTAGCGGAGTTCTCCGCATTGGTTCCGGTCCTCGCATGGGACAGTAGTCCGAAATCGAACGGAACGGCGCCGAGCTAATTTAGCCGTTTATATAGCCACCGGCATTAGCAATCATCAACGGGAATCGTACTTATTACTCGGCTGCGATGGTAATATTGTGGACCAAACAACTTTATTCTTCGTTCGGTCCAAGCGCGATTCTATCACAAATGATCAATAACCTATGAACTACCTACCTATCGCAGCCGTCGAGCGTTTCTGATCTTCTAAATATTTACCTATGGCCCAGACTACCGAATCCGAACTCCCACCGGGCGGTAGGCTCTACATCACTGCGTCGGAAGCCCGGAAGTTTGTCGAGAACGTCCTGTCTGCAAATGGCGTTCCGGCAGAAAACGCCGCCACCGTGGCCCGATGCCTCGTAGCGGCCGATCTAAGAGGGGTGGACACCCACGGCATCAACCGGGTCCCTTCGGTGAGTAAATTCCAGAGCTGTTTATTTCCCCTTTAGTCAATCTCATAAATGCAACTTGCCCTTTTGAGAATTCGCGTGTGCACATTGCTCCCGAAACATGCTTCGAAACTATCGAAAAGCAGCAATTACTGACTCTGGATGTTGCAGTACATGACTCGCATCCGGCAGGGCGTGCTCGACGCCGGCGCAAGCCCGGAATTCTCCAAGGTCACGCCGGTGGTCGGGCAGGTTGATGCTCGGAACGGCTTCGGGTTCCTGGCCGCGTCGCTCGGCATGCGCGAGGCCGTCGGAATGGCCCGCGAGTTCGGCATCGGCATGGTGAGCGTCAAGCACTCGAACCACTTCGGCATGGCCGCCTGGATCGTCCAGCAGGCCATCGACGCCGGCATGATGAGCTTGGTCTTCACCAACTCGAGCCCGGCACTCCCTGTATTCGGCGGCCAGAGCAAGCTGCTTGGCGTGTCGCCCCTTGCTTGCGGTGCACCGGGCGGTAAAGAGAAGCCCTTCATTTTAGACATGGCGCCCTCTGTAGCGGCACGTGGTAAGGTGTACAAAGCCAAGAGAAGGGGAGAGAAGATCCCGCTGGACTGGGCGCTCGACGCCGAAGGGAAACCCACGGATGATCCGAGTGTCGCTTTGGAAGGGGTGATGCTGCCGATGGGCGGTCCGAAGGGCTCAGGACTAGCGATTATGATGGATGTATTCTCGGGCGTCCTTTCAGGTAAGCCTCCTATTATTCTCAACGAGTCCGTTATTATCCTAACCTGGCGTTAGGCTCTGCTTTTGCGGGTGGAGTCGTTGGCCCTTATGACCCAACCAAGGTGTCGGACGTTGGTCATTTCCTAGTAGCTATCAAGCCAGATCTGTTTATGAGTCTTGATGATTTCAGACAACGAATGGACTTTCTATATCAGCGTGTTATAGGGTCGGAAAAGGCAGCTGGAGTTGAACGAATTTACTTCCCCGGTGAAATTGAGCAATTGACGCAGGAAGAGAGAGAAAGGACGGGAATACCATTCGTGCAAGCTGAGATTGACACTTTGAATGAGGAGGCTAAGAAGGTGGGAAAACCTCCCCTAGTGGTCAAAGGTCCTTAAACAGATAATAGCATGTACTCTTGACTAGAGCAACAATTCAATGGACTGTACACAGGTTGTGTGATTACTTGTGTGTCCCAAGACGTGGATTATTATAGTAAAGCCCAGTTCCGTTTTATCTATTCATGATTATGAATTATAAGAGCTCTGTTACGTACGAAGGCGTACGAGTATTTATATTATATGAGTATAGAGTATAATATCGGGAAAATATTTCCATGTAATAAGCTCATCTATCCCTTTTCATACAGAGCTTTATCATGCTTGAAACTCATATAAACCTATCTATCACCGTGTTCATTACGACAAGCACGAGGTAGACCTACTCTCAACACAGTATCGGCATAGATGATATATAAGTCCTACTCATAGAAAATGAGACGGGTCACAAAGATAGCATTCCGAAGTAACGGCAAAGTTGATTTCATAAGATTCTATTAAATATGTCATCGGATGATGCTTCTGATCCCTTTGAGATGGAACGTTAATTAATCGCATACAATAGTAACATCAACATATTATTCATCTATGATCCAAGCACGTATTGTCAAAAATCAGGGGAACCACGCAATAACTTCAGACTCGGCACCTCATGAAGTGGGTAAGCAAGTATACCAATCAACCCTGATATTCCGCACGAAGAAAATCGAAATCAACCCCCTCATCCGCCTGGTTCACAGACCTCATATACAACCCCTTGTACCCCCTGATCCTCTCCCTCGCGCCCCACGGGTGCGCATCATCCCGCCCCCCAACCTTCGCGCGTCTGCGCGCCGCCCGTCGCGCCTCGATCTCCGCGTCCTCGATCTCGACCCGCAGCACGCGCCTCTCGACATCGCACGTGATTACATCGCCATCGCGCACGACGCCGAGGACGGAGTCCGGGTCCGCCGCCTCGGGCGCGACGTGGAGGACGACGGTGCCGCCGGCGGTGCCGCTCATTCGGCCGTCCGAGACGCGCAGCATGTCGGCGACGCCGCGCGCCGCCAGGCTGCGCGGGATCGGGATGAGGCCTGCCTCGGGCATGCCGCCGCCGACGGGCCCGATGTTCTGCAGCACCAGCACGCTGTCCGGGGTCACGGCGAGGCCCTCGTCGTCGATGCGCCGCGCCAGGTCCGCGGGCCCCGCGAACACGACCGCGGCGCCCGAGTGCGCGAGCAGTCGCCGGTCCTTGGACGCGCTCGCCTTCGCCACGGCGCCCCGCGGCGCCATGTTCCCGCGCAGCACGACGAGGGACGAGGCCGGGTACAGCGGCGACGCGAGCGTCTGGATGCAGCTGAGGTTCTGGGGAACGGGGATGAGCTTTTCGCCGTCGAGGGCCTCGCCGAGCGTCTTCCCGCTGATCGTCAGGGCGTCGAGATGGAGGAGCGGTCGCAGCTCGTGGAGCAGGGCCGCCATGCCGCCGGAGTTGTGGAAGTCGGTCATGTAATTAGAGCCGCTTGGCTTCAGGTCTACGAGCAGGGGCGTGCGTCGTCCGACCTCGTCGACCGTGTCGAGGGTGATGGAGCCGGCGACGTGTGGATGCCGGTTCACGATGGCCATCAGGTGCACTATCGCGTTCGTCGAGCCGCCGATAGCCTGTAAGACGGTTATGGCGTTGATGAATGACTCCCGCGTCAGCAATGATTGGATTTTCAATCGGTCGCCGGCGGCGATGGCGGCCACGGCGTTTGCCCCGGTCTCTTCGGCAATCCTGAGTCGAGCTGATGATACGGCTGGCGCTGTTGCACCTTTGAATGGCATGAGGCCGAGGGCGACCAGAATACAGGCCATTGTACTCGCCGTTCCCATGACACCGCAAGTGCCGGCCTATATTTTATTTTGAGCATATAGATATCTCACAAACACGGAAAAGACTACTACTCACTGTCGGCGCAAGCTCCTCGTTGAGGGCTGCAATATCTTCTATGTCAATGACGCCGGCTCTGTAACTCGCCCAATTATTCCGACAGTCAGTGCAAGCGCCGATTCTAGTTCCCCGATGACTTCCGGGCATCATCGGTCCAGTAACGAGATGTAATATCGGTTTGTTTGCTGATATGCCGCCCATAAGCTGTGCCGGTGTCGTCTTGTCACATCCTATTGGGCTGATCAACAACTAAACTACACCTATGGGACTCATCATAGATACCTCCTATCAACACCACGGCATCCACAGGTTGGGCCCTGATCATCTCTTCCGTATCCATGCTCATGAGATTCCTGAGAAACATACTTGTGGGCGATGCGAAGGACTCGTGAAGGCTGATGGTGGGAAAGTCAATCGCCAGTCCTCCATTGAGCTGCACCCCTCTCTTCACGGCATCGATAAGTTGTGGGATGTTCGCATGGCATGGATTGAAGCTCGAATACGTATTCACAATGCCGATGATAGGTCTCGACAAGGCATCTTCAGAATATCCGAGAGCTTTTATGAAGACCTTCCTGAGGAAGAGAGAAAAATGAGTATCACCATATGAAGTCAGACCCTGTCTCATTCCCTGGCTAGAGTCGATAGGCCTTGACAGATCGTAGTCACGATTAAGATCCACTTCATCTCCGGGCGATTTAGCATCATGTTGGCCAGTCGAAGAAGACATTATGATTTCTAGATAGACTATGTTAGGACTCGATTCCACGAAATTATCACTAACTACTGAAGCTTATAATAGGGAACTTGGGATTGGTCAGTCGCGATGGTAGAGGGGTGGAGATTGAGGAGTCGATGAATATGGAGATTCCCTGTCCCAGTGATGACAACTTAACACCACTGAACGGAGAAGCGCGGAGTTAAGAGGAATACATATATAGCTTGAATGTAACTTAATAGCCCACAGTTCACAGTAGAGTTGTTAAAAACATCGATCCCCTTTTCTTTCACTCCCCTCACAAGCAATTCTACTAATACATAAAAGCCTTGTTGTCAGCAAGTTAAGCTCGGAAGGAAATGTCGCCCCCAAAATCAGCCTTAGCTAAACCGGATCTCAAGGTTAGGGTGTAAGAGCTGCTATGCTGTGCTATTCGCATGGTAAGGGCTTAGAGCTTTAGTAGAAACGATATTCTTCAGTCAACAAGAAGAAAAATATCATCCGGAAAGCGGTGGCACGTGTGATATCGTCGAGGTTGCTGCAACTCCTTCCAAATCTACCGAGGCTCTTGTCGGTGCTTAGATAGCAAGCATGGTCGTATCAATATTCTTATTCCTAATTTCGGTCGATCACAGCCGTGCTGTCCTGCTACCTTCTCGGAAGACATCTGGAATGCTTAGATGGATATCGATCCCAATGTGTCTCATTGAGTTATCATCGTGTCTTACCAAATATAAAGGAACAAGATAATAGTGGTACTATTGTGTGTATATCCACCATTGCAAGAATGTGTTACATAGGGAAATCTCAAGTTAATTACAACACCGTAAAGGGCTTTTCCCCCCAATTTATAAAGGGAGCAGTTGTTATGTTTGCTTACGAGGTGTTCGTATCAACGGTGTGTTTCCAAAGCTTGATGGACACACCTTATACGAAGAGCTGAGCCGACAGGCTTTAAGATGATGGTGTCTACGCCGCTTTGCGGGACATGCGAGATGCTCAAGTTCCTACTGAATGGGCAAAATGGGAGATACATGGGATGTCGCACATGCTGCTTTATTACCCGGAGCCGACGAGTCCAAGTTTATATAACTGACCAAAAAAGTGGTTGATGGAGAGGGGAACGACATCATCCACTGGTCGTACAAAGATATGATCTTGACTCAAGATTCTTCAAGTTCTTCAAATACGTCGACATGTACGCCGGACTGTTAATACATCTAGAAATTTTGTTGCCAGATGTACCTTGTATTTAGCTACCTACTCGCGATAAATATAAAACCACATCAAGTATACCAAGTCTTTCGACATCAGGCAGTCTACTTATCTTCCGCTAAACGGCTGCGTCAGTCAAAGGTGCAAGTTTGATATACATAACTTGTTCCCAGACAGCCCATATTAGCAGATCACGACAATCACCTATGGCACAACGAGAATCTAACATTGTGTAGATTTGTAGGTATATTGCCGTATAAGGTTAACTGGATATATTTCATCAAGTCGTCGTCCCTTTCGGGTTATTCTTCCTAGTCTACATGCAAGTGCGCCGAGAACCAGATGTTTTTCTCCTGAGAGGACGGGAAGGTGGAGTAAAATGAGTTCGGAGGTGTGGAAACCGTCATGAAAGATGAAGATGTTTTGTGTTTCCCCGCCGCATCATCAGCCCGAGCGGAAATGGAAACTTCAATTCCCTCGAGATGCCAATGTCTATCAATCGTGAGATGAGCATTCATGTCACGTACCAGAGTCTTGCCAGACTCTGGCGAACCCAACCGGTGCCCATCCAAATCCCACGACAAGATCCCGCAATAGTAAAGAGAAAAGCCACTTATCTGGAGGACATGGCCTTAGTGACCAGCCTCTTCAGGGCCAGCTCCTTCTTCTTCAAGTCATCGGCAGTCGACTCCTCGATCTCGAGCTGACCCATAGCGTCGCTGAGAGACTGCTCGATCTTCTCCTTCTGACCACGCTTCAACTTCAGAGACATGGTCGGGTCAGAGACAATCTCCTCGACACGGCTAATGTACGACTCAAGTTGCTGCTTGGCTTCAAATCGCTTGCTGAAAGCCTCGTCGCTGTTCTTGAACTTCTCGGCATCTGCAAGTGAATGTTAGTCCTGAATCACTCAAGCCCAAACGGGCACGGAACTTACCGGTGATCATAGTCTCGATTTCAGTTGATGAGAGTTTACCAACGGAGTTAGCGATGGTGATGTTGGCGCTTCGGCCGGAAGTCTTCTCGGTGGCGGTGACCTTGAGAATACCGTTGACATCGACCTCGAAGACGACTTCGAGAACGGCCTCACCAGCCCGCATGGGAGGAATGGGGGCCAACGTGAACTCTCCCAGGGAGGTGTTGTCCTCACAGTTAACACGCTCGCCCTGGTAAACAGGGAACTGCACGGTTTGTTGGTTGTCGGCAACGGTGGTGAATGTTCGCTTCTTGATGGTAGGCACAGTCTGGCCACGGGTGACGACGGGTGCGAAGATATTACCTTCCATAGCGACGCCAAGGGACAGAGGAACAACATCCAACAGAAGCAGGTCGGATGTGTCGGCGGAAGTGGCCTTTCCAGAGAGGATACCAGCCTGGACAGCAGCACCATACGCAACAGCCTCATCAGGGTTAATGCTCTTTTCGAGCTTCTTTCCGTCGAAGTAGTCGCTGAGCAGCTTCTGGATCTTAGGGATACGAGTGGAACCGCCGACAAGAACAATCTCGTCAACAGCACTCTTCTCGACGGCGGCGTCCTTCAGAACCTGAGCGACTGGCTCCAAGGTGCCGTTAAAGGCTTTGGCGTTCAGGTCTTCGAAACGGGCGCGGGTGATCTGGAGGAAGAAATCATCACCATCAAATAGCGAGTCAATCTCGATAGTAGTCTGGGCACCGTTGGACAGGGTTCTCTTGGCACGCTCACAAGCAGTCCGGAGTCTACGAAGGGCTCGTGGGTCGCCGGAAATGTCCTTCTTGGTCTTACGCTGGAATTCCTTCTTGCAGTGGTCCAGAAGGTTGGTATCGAAGTCCTGACCACCAAGATGGGTATCACCAGCGGTAGCCTTGACAGTAAATACACCACCCTGGATGTTAAGGAGAGACACATCGAAAGTACCACCACCAAGATCGTAGATCAGGACATTGCGCTCCTTCTTGGTCTTGCTGGCACCTAGGCCGTAGGCAATAGCAGCGGCAGTAGGTTCGTTGATAATACGGAGGACGTTGAGTCCGGAAATGGCACCGGCGTCCTTGGTAGCCTGACGCTGGTTGTCGTTGAAGTAGGCGGGGACAGTAATGACAGCCTTCTCAACCTTCTTCCCGAGCTTGGTCTCGGCAATTTCCTTCATCTACAAGCGGAATGTTAGAGCCTAGTGTAGTTTATTAGGGCGCAGGATCGCGGCACTTACTTTGGTGAGCACCATAGCAGAGATCTCCTGAGGAGAGAAAGTCTTGGTCTCACCCAGGTACTCAACCTGGACGACGGGGTTGGTGCCCTGCTCGACTACCTTGAACGGCCATGATTCGATGTCCTTCTTGACAATAGGGTCATTGAACGGCCGACCAATCAATCGTCTGTCGCACGGGGAGGTCAGCTCGATGCAATTCAAAATGAGATGGTTATGGACAACTTACTTGACATCGAAAACGGTGTTTCTGGGATTCATAGCAGCCTGGTTCTTGGCGGCCTCACCAATCAACCGTTCCTTCTCGTTGAAGGAGACGTATGATGGCGTCGTGAAACTACCCTGCTCGTTGGCAATGATCTCGACATTGTTTCCCTCGTAGGTGGCAACGCAGGAGTAGGTGGTTCCTATTACGCGCAGCAAGGCGGCGGTGGTTAGCAGGTGTCCATCGTATATACGTATATACAACATGGAGTATCGAACCCCACGATGAGGTTGTCGCAATTCGATAGTGCTGTAGATCTGCGGGATACCGCAACTTACCCAAGTCGATGCCGATGGCACCATCATAGACTTCTTCCGCCATTATGAAGGTTGTGGATTGTTGCGTGGACGAGGTGGGAAGACAGTCTCGGGAATCGATCAGTGGGAAATTTTGCTCAGCAGTGCTGGTAGGGCGGCGCAAAAGTCAAATACCCAAAAAAATATTCTTTTCTTTTTGCCCGGGCAAAAAATTTCAAGTTGTGCCCGGGCGGTGAGAGGGGAACATCCCACCTTGACTAGTCTCATTCGGCTTAGCCTAGCAGCTGCCCAGTACTCTACGGATCTGGGAATTCCAGGGTCCCAACAAACGCCCCTCTTCTGATGTACTCAGTACATTAGGTACCTACACGCACTTCGACTACTGCAACTGATTACCTAAGTACATACACATAACTTTGGCTCACCTTTATTATATTATTGACCCTCGGCTTTGTTCATTGACAATGCCTACAACATACAAGGTAGCCAGGATAGATCAAGCACTCATATAGTACCTGCGAGGCTGAATATATACACCTATGTATTTACCCTTGTCTGTCCGAATGTCCATCTGTTGGTTCAAGGATAACCTTATGTACTTACATATACTCACCCTGAAACGGATTAATATCTAATTTTCGGTCAAGGATACAGAGCAAACACAGCCATATCATACAATACCTGTATAATTGCACACTTTCGTGGGTTGTATATTATAAGCTAGATAGCTAAGCCCCTATCTCGTGCCAGAACGCAACGCAACGAAGAGACCTCAGCCCAGCCCTTGAACCAAATTGAAAGACCTTTTGACAATACTCGTACACATCCGTAACCCGCCTTGTCCCATTGATAAGCAGTGCGCCGAAATGACTTGCGCGACTCCATGTTGAGGAAGTCAGAAAGACTAGTGATCTGACTGCATTAAACGGCCATGCCTATGATTTTGCACCAAACGCCTCTTGAGATACTTCTGAGCTAGTCAGAGGTGCGAAGGTCCAGGCTGGGCAGCGTCGTGCACCCGAACTTGGGCTCTGTGAGTTGCTTCCCCCAGTCTTTACCATCTGTGCCCTAGAAGCGGCTGAGGTCGAGAAGGACAGGTTTCTTCTTGGATCTGAAGTAGCCATGTCGGCTCCCCTGACTGAGCAACCCCCCTAGCTATTAGACAGGCGCTCAACCTGTGGTCGCAACTGCTCCGAAAAAGGAATAATTCTACAGCTCCCGGAAACCCAAGAAAAAGCGAATACCCATTATTGATGTCTAAGCAAGTTGAAGTGCACCACGAATTTCTCTAGCTCCATGTTCAGACCATGAGGGCTCACTTCACCTTTCGGAAGTGCCGCAACCACAGAAACTTCTAGACGGTTGATTCCAAACCGTAGTGTTGCATCAAAAACGGGCTCGTTTCTCTTGTCAAACGGAACTGATGAGGGATACAAGCGTAACGAATCATGTAGCACATTTAGCTTCCATTCACGCTGCTGTGCCTCTAGAAATGCTGCCACCTGAGGTCTGAGTTGCAACCGAAAGTGGCTCGCAGGGGCATTGAAGACAAGCTCTTGCTGAGTTTCCGTGGGGCTAGCCGGTATAGTGATTGAAAGCCGGCTGTCAAGCTGCAGGCTTGGGTGAGAGGTAATAACAAGTTTAGGCATCAAAGCATCCGATTCGTCTGTAATTTGGTGAGTTTCAAAGTATGACCTTGAAGTGGTAAGCAACTTACTGATTGGGCGCGGCCGATACTTTTGGGCCTCGAGAATATCTGCAGCCGTTTGTTTTGGGGCAGGCGGCAGAAGCGGAGTTGCACCGTTAAGCATGGGACCCGATGGATGCATGGCCATCGGCGTAAATTGCTGATATGTCGTGGTGACAGGCTGAGGGACGATTACGGGCGATGGTCTCGTAACCTCTTCTTGCTTAGCCAATGCTGCCACAGAAGGACTTGGAGGGCCAGCAGACGCTGACATGCTCCTGGCCTTTTCGAGCTGGCTTAAGTTGATTGAATTTGTCGTAGAATTTCCCCCGAATGGAACTCTGCCCACGGGCGTGCCATTGCGGGTAGCGGCGTCTCCCTCCACAGACTGGCCTGTCGCTGGAGCCGGTGATCCTGTCGCGCTGGTCTTTCCGCCAACGTGTATGGTAATCTTCTTAGGATGTACAGGAGTCTCCGAGTTCTGCGCTACCTTCAACTTAATCTTTGGCTGTGGCGGTTCGGGTACATGTAGCTTAGCCTCGTTCAGGTACTCGTAGAACAATTGCTGAAACGGTTAGAATTTAGGAAGCCATGAGGCGATATATAGTAGACGTTACCTCGAGTTCCTGGGCCATAAGAGAGATCTCGCTACCATCCTCGTTATAATGATAAGCATTCTTCCATATCAAACTCGCCTGGTCCTCAAAAGCAGCCCAACCCTTAAAGTCACTAACATGGGTTGCCTCGGACCTGCCATGTTGGCCTCGTACTTGCTTTTGGAGTGCTTTAAGTGACAAGGGCTCAGCAATGATCTCATAGTAATCCTTCAAAGTTCTAGGCGGAAGGAATACGAATGGTTCGAAATATGGATAGTCACCACTGCATGCATTGTGTTAACCTATGCCGGACGTCTTAACCAAAATTGAGTGCTTACCTATCATCTTTCTTTCGGATTAGTTCCTCTACGATTTTCTCTTGTGCCTGTTGGAAGTTGAGGCCCTTGAACGGCACGTTCTCATAACGAGTATCGGCCTTGCCAGGTGTTGGTCCACGTGTCGCTGCCCTTCTGGCATGGGCGACAGGATTCTTCGGCGGTCGACCAGGCCCCCTTCTTCTCCTTCTCCGAGTCGCTGGTCCCGAGCTACCGTCGTCATCCTCATCGTCTTCTTCCTCATCCTCGTCGAGGTCCTCCTCTTCCTCACCTTCAGGCTCTTCATCTTCAGGCTCTTCACCTTCAGCCTCCGCATCGGCAGGAGCTTCTGGCGCAGCCTGAACGTCAACATCCTCTTCTCCTTCAGCATCCTCTTCACCCTCACCATTATCGTCGTTGGGCTCAGGGGTTGGGGGTAAAGGGGTAGCGACAGCTTGATAATTGCCAGATTTATATGCAGGGTTGAATTTAACCATCAAGTTGCTAACAGCTTTGCGTACACGTTCCGCATCACCAAAAGCCACGGAGGTTCGTTCATTTGTTTCCTTAGCATTCGAGACCAGGCGTTTGAAGTCGCTTTCCAACGTAGAGAGAGTAGGGTATTGGTGATTTTTCAGCTTGCGCTCGATCACCTCTAAAGAGAGCGGAAGGCGTATGATCTTATAGTACTCGGCATTTTCACTTCGTGGAGGAACATGCTCAAAGAAGGGTGAAACGGGGCGGCCGCTGCAACGTAAAACGCAAATTAGCTATATCATAGATAGAGTGGGACAGCCGGTGTTGCGTAGATGTGTAAAAGAGAGTGCTGGGAGGGAGGAGGGACTGGGGCCAAGGAATGCGATGAGAAAGATGCGTAGAATAATATATCAACATACTTCTTATCCGTAGTAGCTCTAATTGATTCGAGGATGTTCAGCCCATAAGCTGTTGTGGATTCAGAAGTTTCGCCGTTTGAAAGATCACCGAATTCCTAGGGGAGAAGAGATCGAGTTAGTAGAAAATTGGGGAAAGAGGGTGGAAGAAAAATGGCAGAGGTGTCCAATTTTGCAGGTTTGAGTGAGTTGATGTTTCGATGATGCATAGAAGAGGAGGATGGGGTCTATGCCGATGACATTGGCATTATATGTCCTTAGTAGTAGGTTAGGTAGCTTCGCACTCCAACCCGCAACCCGGCTCCAGCTTCAACTCATCACATTACATCTTCGACAACACGTTATGCACTGCTGTACATTGAGCACAACCAAGCTTTTGCAAGGCCTACGCGCATTTCCAAAGGCAAAAAAATAGTTGGATAGAAGGAAACAACTCACTTCTTGCAGTTTGCGACGCTTGGCAGCTCGGTCAGGAGTATCACTTCCTGCCTCGGCACCATGGACGCCGCTCGCTTTTCGCTTGTTCTCCATTGGCCCTTACAACACGACAAGCCAGGGCGCATCCAAGTCCTATCTGAAAGCGCGCCGCTTATTTATCAAGGTAATGTACAGCCAAACAAAAATTAATGCTGTGAAGGCTTTCTATCGGAATGATGGTGTCGCAGAGCTGGACACGATGTGGTGGCGACGACGGTTGTGGGTTCGTTCTTGAGTCGCGCGGGCAGTAGTGCAGTAGGGGTTCGTCGTTTTTTTTGTGTTCTTTTCTTCGCCGATGTTGTATTAAACGGCACAATCCACGAAGAAAAATTACTTGCAGATGGTCGCAACGCCGAAAAAAAATTGCTGCAATTCACTACTAACGAGTGGGTAGCGGAAGTAATGCGATTTTAGAAGATGATTGTTTGGTGATTTATATGGATGCACAGCAGTATGGGGAAGTTTCGGCGCAAAGGTTGATTCCTTCAAAACCAACATGCGCGGCCAACCATCAAACAAGCCGCGCCACGTTACGCCACATGTGGCAGTGTGGTGTGCTATTCAGGCAGGTACGAGTACCGAGGTACGGAAATACGCAGGTACATACACAATGTGCATGGGCACAATTGAAACCAAGCTGCCAAGCTGCCTAAGGTTGTTATCGATTGCCCCTCATCGCAAACCTCATAACAATGTCAATGGTCCGTGCGAACAATTAATTGGTCTCCACTTTTGAGAGCACTGTTTACCTCCTGCAAGGTCAACTCCACAATATACGTAGTAGAATTTGGGGACGGTCAAAGGTTGACCTAATCTTTACAACTTTATAAGAGTCGCGCCTTCCGTCCCCCCAAGGGCAAAACCGAAACCTGGCAATCACAACCACCTCGAGCCGTGACTTCTCCCTCTATCTCGCGAACTCGCCTCAGGTTTCACCTGTAACCCTTCAAGCGACCTAAAGTTTTATTAACCCGTTTCACCTTTTCGCAACAGTCGGAAGGCCGCCCGTCCAGCTTGGAAGGCGACGGCACGCTTTCTCCTCTCCCTCCCTCACGCGACACCCGCCTCCTCTACACATCGCCACCCACACGTTATACCTCCTCTTCAGTCGTCCATACCCCAGCTCACGCCTAGACTCTGCCGCCGCCTGTTGTTTGTTCAGCAAGCTATACTTAACAGACAGGCGCCGCCGTCGGCTCGTGACAACAGACTTGACCACTTAGTTTGACTGTTCCATCAGCCACGATGTCTATGGACATTGACACTAGTCGACGCAACAAGGTCCCCCGACCTCTTAGTGATAATGAGCGGGCGCGACTCGAGGAGTTCATCGACTCGATTCACTACTCTGCACGGTACAGTTGCGGTGACTTTAGACCCAGGATACCAAGGAACGTTGCTGACTGGACTTTTCAGGTATTCGGACAACGATTACGAGTACCGCCATGTCCAGCTCCCCAAGGCCATGCTGAAAGCTATTCCTAAGGAATACCATGACCCCTCCAAGGGCACATTGAAGCTGTTGTGGGAAGATGAATGGCGTGCGCTCGGCATCACACAGGTATGTTGCTCCAGCATACCTACTCCGATCCGGCAGCAGATATAGGAAGGAGGACTAACGAGGTCTGAACCATGTAGAGTCTGGGCTGGGAGCACTACGAAGTCCATGAGCCGGAGCCGCATATTCTGCTCTTTAAGTGAGTCGTCGTCCAACACAACAATAATTCGCAACTACTAACCTAATCTACCTATGCCAGGCGACCTCTCAATTACCAGCCACCCCAGTGATCCGCAACGCAAACCGCAAGTACATTGACCTACCGGACCCTTTGAGGCTCGCATAGCTTCCCATACCCGTGTAGACTATTCTAGGACGGGTCATTACTGCATAGCGGCGTCTGCATTTTTTTTTTCGTTAGGGTATAATGATTCGCGACGATTTATGGCCATCCATGATCAATACGACTTCTTTCATCTATTTCCTCTTTCCCGTCCGATTCGAGTTTCGCATTCCGTGAGTTCTAGTCGTATATATGCTTATGCAGCAGCCTCGATTTAGGGCATGGTTATACGCGGAAAGCAGTGGTGACTGTCCGTGTCTGGCTCTGGGGCATGTAGGACAAACTGCTTGCGTTCGCTAAGACGTATTGATTAATCCTAGTCATCCCAGCTACGAACACAGTGAATCACTATAGAGTCAGTTAGTGACTGGGTAAGCAGTAAACCTATTTATACCATCTTGTTCAAGTCGAGATGAATGCCTCATTTATCTACTCCCCCAAAGTTGCATTTTCCCTAGAACTTGATACACTCAGCAGTAACTATGTGCACAGATTGGTACAAGAGATATTATTGCAAGGCCATCATAACGACCGGGCCTAGGAGGGGACAAATCTGCGATGCGTTGGTAAGGACTTTGTTTGACTACACGGTGGACTGTGCTCACAAGAGATCTGGAGGGCGGTGTCTGGGTTGGCAGCACAATCAATGGTTTTACCCAGCGACTGACGGAAATAATGAGCGATGCCATAACCACCGAAACAATTGAATATGTCGATAAGACCCTACTGAATGGGCTCGCCCTCTTGTGGGTGAATGCACTATCCCCAGACCCCGGATTGAGCCGCGACAAAGAACGAATCTCGGTAGTATAGGGCTTATGGGTGTCCTCGTTATGGACGGTATGGAATGGCGAGGTTAACGGAGACGATATGGATGGCGGGCTGTTCTGGAAACTCGGAGTTCCTAGTGGGATATAATTCCTAGCGATGGCTGTTCCGCCGCAACGCCCTAGAGGGCCTCACGATGGATGGATGCATTTCCGTCGGTTGCCCTTGGCTTACTTATGGAGGTCCATAGAAACTTAATAAAACAGCGTACCTATTAACGAGATGATGCGAATCGTGAGAGAATGGGATATTTCCAGGTTATGTAACAGCCGTCTAAATTTGCTTTTGTCACATCATTCTGAGGCGCCTAGTAAAGAGGTTCTTGCCCAATTCAGCAATGATTGCAATGCTAAACTTGCCGAGCATGCCACCTTTTTTTCCTTTTCCTCTTGCATATTACAGATGCCATGAACCCTGGGGATGTATTTTTATCCACGTACTTTGGTTGGTTGGCTGAACTCAGCCCGACCAATGGCGGGAGTCTCCGACTAGCGTTTTACCAGGCCAGAATAACAGAAGTGTGCAGGTCAGGTACTATCAACTTACAGTGACTTTATATAGGTTGGCTATCTGAGGACTTTGCCATACATATGTATTCATGAATTTATCAAAATGATTCTTAATGAATAACGCACTTTATGGCCCTAAAAATACGTATAGAGAAAATAGAAACATTAAAGCATCTAGATATAATTAGGTGTCTTAATCAGGGAAGATATGCTAATACAATATAAACACGTGATATATGTACATGTAGTATACATAGTTTAGCCTTTGCCGGGCTGATTACCTAACTGAACCTGACTTAGAAATAAGGTAGATTTTCTAGATCTTCCTGCTGCCTTCTCTGCATAACTGGAGGGTCTTACTGTACATACATACATGGATGTAAGTCGTATGTACGATGGACAGAACCTGGGACAATACCCAGTACCTAGGTACAAGCTGGCGTCTGGCTTGAACTTATTCATGTCACCTCCAACTGGAAGCCTCATTTAATTCACCTACATATGGTATGTACAATATACAGTACATACTCTACATGAATTCGTATCAATAATTACCACCTGCCCATAATCGTATGACATCGGATTCCTCTTGAGATAATCAAAAAGAACACGTTGACATAGATATTCACTATATATATATTTATATATATTTTTATTTCAAACTACTTTTCCACCGGATTCTTTTAGAGATGTTCTTAAGCAGATCGATCCATAGTGCCGAAGGGTTGTATCCATTTGTATCCGCAGTTGTGTCACATCTGGAATTTAGCCACTTGTTCTTATTATAAACCATCCTTTTTGCTTTGCTACCGACCCAGTACCTACTATCAATCCTTTCACGCAATTACCTTGAGAAAGGCCTGCAGAGGCCGGGACTATCCTTCTCCTCTTAATAACATATTTGCCTATAAATCCGACGATCCTGCTTCCCGTTATGCGATCCGCCAATCTCTTCTATCTGTCTCTATTTGCGCTTTGGGGAGCACCCGGGCAGTGTAAGAACAAGGAAGCCCAAGATGATACATGCGCAGTATGTCGCCCTCATTGTATAACGTAGTCAATTATCTCTGTCTTACCCCCGCCGTCCTGGCTGCGGCTCCGTCGCAGTACCAATTTCTTATTTCTAACCAAAATGGAACCGTCCAGATCTCTCCGCGGGCTATCGTATCCGATGCCTGCGCCTCCTATTCTACCCTCGAGAGACTGAACCACAAGGTCAAACCTGCTGTAGACCATCTTACCAAAGAGACCGACTTCTTCTCCTACTACCGCCTGAACCTCTTCAACAAAGGATGTCCTTTCTGGAACGACGAGAATGCCATGTGCGGCAACATAGCCTGTGCGGTGAACACCATAGACAACGAGGAGGAAATACCTAAAATATGGAGGACAAGCGAACTGAGCAAGCTGGAGGGCCCTTCGGCGAAGCACCCGGGAAAAAGGTTACAAAAAGAACGACCACAGAGGCCGTTACAGGGTCTATTGGGTGAGAATGTCGGTGAGAGCTGTGTAGTCGAGTACGACGATGAATGCGATGAAAGAGATTACTGCGTGCCAGAGGACGAGAGCGCAAGCGCTAAGGGCGACTATGTCAGCTTGGTCCGCAACCCTGAGCGGTTCACTGGATACGCTGGTGAAGGTGCCAAGATGGTTTGGGATGCCATCTACAGGGAGAACTGCTTCCAGAAGTCTTCATTCCCGCATTCGGCCTCCCTCGGCATCAGCCCTGTGGTCTCGGGTGCCGCCGCGCAGGACTTCCGTAACGTGCTCCAAAGCGCGGAACGGCAGCAGATGGTGGAACAACACGAACAAAACCCCAGTACTACCTTCGCCCAGACTGGACTGGAGTACGAGGACGAGTGTCTGGAAAAGCGTGTTTTCTATCGTGTAGTATCCGGAATGCACGCGAGCATTAGCACTCATCTCTGCTGGGATTTCTTGAACCAGACTACCGGTGAATGGCAGCCCAACTTGAAGTGTTACATGGACCGTCTACACACTCATCCCGACCGCATCTCCAACGTGTATTTCAACTACGCGCTCCTCACCCGTGCAATTGCGAAGATTGGCCCGCACTTGCAGGACTACACGTTCTGTACTGGCGAGCCGGACCAGGACGCCGCCACGAAGGCTAAGGTCCTCGCCGTGACAGAAGGAGCGGCGTCGGTGCCCCAGATCTTCGACGAGAATCTGATGTTTAAGAACGGGGAGGGCCCTTCCTTAAAAGAGGACTTCCGGAACCGATTCAGAAACGTGAGCCGGATTATGGATTGCGTGGGCTGTGACAAGTGTCGACTTTGGGGCAAGGTCCAGACCGCCGGGTATGGCACGGCGCTCAAGATCCTGTTCGAGTTCGACAATAACAGCCCCGAGGTCCCACAGCTGAAGCGGACGGAACTCGTGGCCCTTTTCAACACATACGCACGACTAAGCAGCTCCATGAATGCCCTTGTCGGGTTCAGGGCCATGGCTGAAGCTGAGGAGACCGGTGGGAAACCCCGAATCCCCGATCGAGCAAAGAAGCCACACGCCGTCGGCATATCCCCAAAATCATCGTCTGAGGTTGACCCGCAAACCGAGGAGGATGATTGGGATGTTGAGGACGAAGTCCCACCCCAGAAGCAACGCGGCGAGCCGGGAATGGCAAGTGAAGCGTTTTACGACGAGCTTGACAGAGTCTACAAGGTTACCAAGTATGTCGTGAAGAGCTGGGTCACATTCCCCAAGACCCTGTAAGTTGCCCCGATAGCCGCGAAGAGTCCATCCAGTCCACATGATCACAGATACTAACGACAACGACAAAAAAGGTTCTACATCATGATCTCGGAACTAAATCGGCTTTGGGAATTCTACATCGGCCTACCGGTCACACCCCGTACCTGGGAGTTTAAGCGGCCTAACGTCGACGAGCTGTGAAAAGCTTATATTACTTGCATAGTCGGGGCGCTTTGGGAATGTGGATATAAATCTAGGGATTCAAACAAAAGCAGCCACACCCGTCCGTAAGGGACGGGGATGTGGCCGGCCAACCGGCGTTCTTGCCCCCTTTATTCGGTAGATTAGGTACTATTACTGCGGGCATCAAACCACATCATCCATACATAGGGCGGCGTTTCCAGGAGTCATTTTTGTATATGATACATATTGGAAGGCATCGATGACGGATTTTGGAAGGTCCTGACTGTCGAATGTATATATGTAGTTACCGAACAGCATCCCGCCCGGGGTAGCCTATTCGGCGGATATCAGGACACAGAGAATTGTATATGTACCAACACAACAACTCCCAGCCCGCTCGCTAATAACTCCCCTTCTTTCTTGTTCTTCCGCAGCCATGTGAGATGTGGACAGATCTAGACTCACCATTCCCCGTGAATTATCATTATGATTATGATTATTATCATCAAACACCAAACAACCCCTTTAACCCACTCCCACTCCTACCACCACCACCCTCCGCATCCCCATTCCCTCCCTCGCTATCGCTATCATCCCGCCTCCCCCGCCGCGGCAGCCCAACATGCGTAACCGCATTCCCGATCTTGACCTTGACGCCATCGACGCGGACACACATGTCCCGCACGCTCTCCGCGACCCCCGGCACCGCGAACGCCGCCTCCGTCGCGCGCACCAGCTCGTCGGCGGGCGGCCCCAAAGTCCACGCCAGCGAGATGTGGAACGCGGCTGCGATACCCTCGTCCCCGTCACCTCCATCGTCCCCATCTTCCCCAGCGGCGGCGGAAGCGTACAGCGGCGGCTGCGCGAACGCCCTCACGACATCGTTGCAGCGGTCCAGCAGGCGCGTGAGTTCCGGGTTCTGCTTCTGCTTCTGCTTCTGCTTCTTCACGGCTGCGCCCGCGCCCGCAGAGGATGAAGAGGCGACGCGCAGTACCAGGAACGAGCGCGCGGACGCGGACGACCCGCGGTGCCAGGATAGGGAATACGGGGAGACGGCGAAGGGGGAGACGCCGCTGTGCCGGAGGTGGCTGGTCGTCTGCGTGAGGAAGGCGGCTTTCTGCGAGGTGGGGAGGACGATGGGCCGGGAGAGGCTGATGTGCAGGGGGAGGGGGGCGCCGAGGTCTGAGGTTAGGAGGGAGTTGAGGGGGGTTGTGGGAGAGGAGGAGGAGGAGAACGAGGTGCTGGTGATGCCGGATTGGATGGTGCTGAGGAGGGTTGTTAGGGTTGTAAGTTGCGAGGGTGTTGGATGCCCTGCGTTGGAGGTTAGTTTCTGTACTTCTTTGTAATGAGTATGATGCTTTGCGTATAGTGGTATATTTATATATATACTTGTGTGAGTGTGTAAGAAACTATACAAATAAATATGTGAAAGAGGGAGTGAGCAATAACTTACACTCAATATACAAGTGGCTTGGCCAGCTGCCTACTCTATGTGGATTCACCCGCTTGCGCCCTTGATGCAACGTCGGATCATCAGTTGTGCTCATGCGCACCGTCGACGCGTATAAGTCGTGGAAGGCCGCGGGTAGTGGCGGGAGAGCTGATTCCTCCGGCTCAGCACCATCCTTATATGATGATGATAGTGAAGTCTTTCGTCTCTTCACCGCTTGCGCTGTAGGTGCTTCTTGTTTCGCCGTAGGTTCGGACTCAGACTCAGAGTCCGAAGACGAATAGTTTACTAGAGCCATCTAGAGCCATTTGCTATAAATTTGTCATATATAACTTTATGGTTTGAGCGGTTGTGGTAGCTTGCAGCTTGCTTTAGCTTCAAGTCTTCCACGGGCTGTTGGCCCCTGCTTTGATGTAGTGTGGCTAATAGAGTGAGTTACATGTAGGTTCGATTCCTAACAGCGCTATTGGTACATGTACATGTATTCGCTCTATTAGCTCATCTGATGTCATGCTTGGCTGGACCCACAGGGCTGAGAGTGACAGTGAACTCTCAGTGTTTGGGATTGATTTATGTACGCTACAATGTGCATCCGTATAGCTGAATTCTATTCTCTTATGTATACATATATTGAACCTAAGAGGAACAAAGGGCACGAAGATAGTTATATCGTAAGTACGAATTCTAATTCTCCCCATCTCGAAAGAGTGAGTTCTTTTCGGTACCCGCCGATCTACGAGTACATATGTATCATGCGTACATACGTCACTGCCCCTGCAAGTGGGCCTACATGTATCATATGTATTTAATGCCCAACAGTCACTCCACTGGAGCGAGCATTGAATTATAACTTGAATCAACTCTAACACTACAGTTAGTTGTCTAATGTTGATATAGGGCATAGGCAATTGATTCACTTGAGTTACAGATTGAGAGGCTTTATACTAACCTCAATGTTCTCTCTTATAGATCTTGCTTAGGTATGCATATATAGGTACTTATGTACATACTATCATTCTCAATTGCCGGTTGCCGGTTGCCGGTTGCACTTGCGTCACCGTCCATCAAAATGCCAAGACATCCGGAGGTATGTAGAGCTACACGTACATATGTACATACCTCATCAGCTACGTACAGTAGTGGGGAACTAGCCCCTGCAGCGATCGAAATAACCTTAGCTAGCTGTTCCTAGTTACATCATAGCCACGAATACACGCGTGCAACCCGCTCAGCCAACGAATCATCCCATATGTTCCGAGCCGCACCCGACGACTCTCCTACAACTCTATCCTACAAAGACCCCCTTCATCTACCACCTCCAATTTGACTTCCACCGTCAATCCCATTGTTCCAGTTCGAATCATCTAATCGAAGAGATCAAGCATTTGCAAGACCTGCTTACACATCGCCAACATGTCCCAACGACCTCTCGATGACATTAAGCGGGCTACTAAAGCCGCCAACCGGACTCCACATCTACGCAAGAAGAACTTCACCAACCCCGACATGATAGATGTCCTTGACGAAACCGGAATTGGCGGCGCCTACCACCACGACGGTCCCTACGATGCCACCCTCGCTTCCAGAAATAAGGACAAGAGATACGCCCCGCTTGAGGCTGTCAAGTACGGCAACATGCAGGCGCTTAAGGCTACGCCCCATGAGTACGTCCAGGATTCTCTCCAAAAACACGTCCCACTCCAGGGAACTGCCGTCATTCCGCCCGGCCACCGCGACTTCAGTGGGCACAGGATGGACTACGAGGAGGGCGACGACCTTATGCGGGACCCGGATGCCCCCGGCGGGCCGTATAAACGCTGGGACCATATCGTGAGTACTCTGATTTTCCATGGCTTCCTTGGATTTTCAAAGATAATAGGAGTTCCTACGCCCCGCTGGGATCTCCAAAGTAAAGCTCGAGGATTCGATCCTTCGACTTACTTCGTCTTCTTCCTCTTTCTCCACTCGGAAATGCCTTATGGCGTCCCTTACTAATTCTTACAACCCGCAGCAATACCACCCCAACGACCTCAAGGGCAAGGGCGAGCCCTCGTACACAATCGAGGAGGACCGGAAGCGGCAGAAGAAGATGCACAGACACTCCCTAAACAGCAACGGCGCGTACGAGATGCAGCCGCAGCCGCATCCGACGACGGCGCGCACCACGGCCCGCGCGTCGTCCGGCGCCAAGCACCTGTACCACGGTGTCGCGGTCCGGGAACGCAGCGCGAGCGTAGGCTCCCCCGCCGGCGTCGCCGGCCCCTCGACGAACCCGAAGTCGAAGCGTCTGAGCGACGGCCTCAAGCGGCGTTTTGGTAGCTTGCGGCGCAGACATGATGACGACGACGACGCTTAAATAAATTTAACTTTCTTGTTTCCCCCTTTTTTCCTTCACTGGGCTTGGCGCCTCGATTTTGACTCGGGATCCTAGGGGCTTGCTTTCTACGTAGGTTGACTAACCCTCGACTTATGTACCGAATTGCTCCCGCCTGGATTTTCCACGTGTTGGTCGGTGATATGGCGTAGTGTGGGGAAGTCGCGGGCAGCGAGGGTTTCCTTATCTTAACGATTGAGTCTCCGGCGTTGCGAAGCACGGCACACGTCTCTGGTCTCCCATAAGACCCGACTGATTGATGTTTGGAAGGACACTGACGGATATCACCAGTCCGATTCCAGGCTTCACGTTTGTCTCTTAAATATGTATGTGGACAAACGTGCGATGTGACGGTGGTACCTATATGAAATACACGACACGAGCTCCTTGCCGTAGCCGAGAGAGCCAGGGGGGAATTCGATAGATATCTAGTAATGAGACTCAGCGGCATGGCTGGATCGGGTACCTCCTTTTCCCTCCCTCTCCCTCTCTCTTCTTTTTCTTTCGAAATGGCTGCTCTCGTGGATAGCCGGGCGGATGGACGGACGGATGGACGGACGGATGGACGGATAAACGGATGGATGGATAATGGACACGGTCGGTCGGTCTCAACACGGAGAGAGGGAGAGAATGCAGAATGCTCTACGATTTATTTAGAGGCTCGAGGCAGACAGATAATACATAGATGGATGGCCTTTGGGCGGGTACTTACCTATGTGTAGGTCGTCTGGGTGGACAGATAAACTGTTAGGTAATGGCTATGAATATCACAATTATTTCTTGTCTACGACATATCACGGACGTGGGAGAAGGGACTGACCACATCCATCCGATTTCCCATTACGTTTATTTAAGCTACTCATTCTCTAGTAGCCTATCTACCCTGAGTAGTCAAGATACCTACGGAGAGTCGGCGGGACGTTGCTTCTTCCCTCACCGTGCGGCTCGCAGGCAAGAAAAATTATAATCGTACACTGACTAGCTTGCTGCTTTGTTCATCCCACATGGACTCCAGCCAGAACAATCCCTCCCTCTCTCATGAAGAGATGCCTGCCAAGATACAGCGCTGGGTACTGTAGACGAGTGCTTAAAGGTACGCCAGACCATTAGTACTGAGGACCTCCCTCAACACATCCCGCACCTCCTCAACGCCGGAAAACCCGACACGGCCCGCGATCTCGGCGCGTCGGCCCGCACCTAGCTCGTTCCAACGGCTCAATAGGGCTCCGTCGACGATGCTGCGGCCCATCCCGGCGTCGACGCCGGGGGGAAACCGCCCCACGGCACCCGTCGACGCGGGCGCGCGGTAGTCCTTTGGGTTGAGAGCCGCGTAGTGGGGCAGCGAGGACAGGAGCTGGCCGGTCAGGAAGGAGAGTCGGCGGTACTGGGGCTCGGAGAGGGGGGTCAGCGTGGCCAGGGCGCCCGTCGGTGAGGAGAACAGGATTATCGACGGGGGCGCTGGCGGATGCGCTTCTCCGTTTACCCCGTTGGTTCCGTTCACGCTTTGGGATAGGTAGTCGGAGCTGGCCGGTAGTGTTCGAGGGAGTAGCGCGCTACGGGTTGGAGCATGAGCACCTGCAGAGAACGTAGTACGGTGAAGGAGGAGATGACCTTGCAGGGATTTGGGATCTGCCTTCTGTTAGTACGGCTTTCCAGATACCTGGTATGGAAAGAGAGAGAAGGGGGGTGGAGGAATACATACGCTCAGGATCGAATTGTAGGACATGGATCCCGCCATCTGAATCGCACGTTACGATGAGAAGTTCGTCCCCATCCGGCAGAAAGTCCGCTGTCAGTAACTCCAACTTCGTAGAGCTCTTTCCAAATAGCATCATCCTGTACGGCTCTTCCGTGTAGCCAGTGAACCAAACGCCCTTGACGGCATCGGCCATGAGACAGAGACCGGTTCCCTTGAGTTCACGGACCGTGGTCACGTAGCAGTTCATATCCATAAAGGCGACCGGAAGGAGAGTTCCATCTTCTTTCAGACCACGAACCATGCACTTCTGGCCTTGGGCAACGAGCATCAGACCTTGAGTCCCAATCTCGGAAAGAGATGTTACAGCGCCACGAGGAATATCCTCCTTCGCGACAAGTTTCAGCCTCTTGTCAGTCTCCGGTCGTCCCGGCTCCGGTATGACCGTGACAACGTCATAGACGAAGACTCGACCCCTGATAGGAAGATCTTCACCACGAGATATAGCTGTGCCGATAGCAATGAGCTGTTTTCGCTCATTCGTGGACTCAGAGACTTCTAGATTAATTGTTTCAATGCACATGACTGTCTCGCACGGCTCCATCTCGACGGTGTCGACGACAGTCCACGTGCTTGGGTTGATCAATTTAACCAATCCGCGCTCCACCGTCGGCTTAAACGTCAGGTCCTTTTCTAACTGCCACTCTTTATGGTAGTCATCTTCCTTGGGTAGCTCGAACGGTTCGACGGCATCGCACCCCACAACAAAAGTTCCAGAAGGGGGGTGATGGGAGATGGAGTGGGTGTCGATGTTCAAAGGTATCTTTTTGAGGGACATGCCTAACTCCGCATACGTACTGCTGCCATTTGGTACTTGAGATACTCGCGCGATACCTTTGGAATCCGCATATATAAAACCACGCTCACAGCCTTCTGTGTGAAAGGGACTCATTCCCCGGACACCACCACCTTGAAGCCCAAGAACTTTGGGCAAAGTCTTAGACGATCGCAAGATAAAGCTCGGGGAATTTCCCGGAAGAAACACAGCCTTGTACCCAGCAATGTTGTCACACCGTCTCATTAGAGATTCTCTCCGCTGCGCCTCGTCGTCTTCATCGTCTTCCGCCTCGTCTAGATGTTTTGCTAGAGTGGAATTGGGCAACTTTTGAAAATGAAGCGATGTGGTGATGTCCTGCGCCGCCTCTGAAGATGTACGAAAGGGCTGATATATAGTCACGTCATCGTTTTCGTGCCGGGCCTATTAGCGGTGAGTCATACGAATCCAACGAGGATTGTAACTAGCTTACAATCAAATATGGGTACGAAGATGTCGTATCTCCAAGGTCGGCCACTAGAATCTCCTTGATCAGCTCTTTAGCAGTTCCTCGCCTTGCTGCATAGTTCGCCGAGAGGACGGGAGGTGCGAAACACAAGCCTTCTGCAACGTAAACAGGCTTTGAAAGATCGGGTAGTGCATATACCTACAACAGTCAGTAAAGTCATTAGGAGCTGAAACCGTGACTTACATGGAGGGCACCGGTCTTGCTAAGCAACAACATGAAGATGCTGTCACCGGGCTTTGCAACCTTATCCGTCCGAATCGGAGCGAAGACGCCTGATATATCATCATATAAACAACCGGTGGCCCATTTGGTGGAAGAAAGTGTAGCATCTTTATCAAGTTCCTCAAGCTCGGAATTCTTGTAGATCTTAGCAATGAAGATACTTGTATCATCTCGGATCAGCAAGAGAAAAGGATCGACTATACTAGCACTGTTGACCCTAGGTTCAGCACCGGTTTCCTCGTCTAGCATCGGAATGATCTGGCTTAATCCAAAGTCTGCCCTAGTGTGTCAGCAAGAAAATACAACGACTATAGAAAAGAAAGTCTTACCCCCATCGTAACAGTGGACGGCAGTTTTGAGAACCTGTATTATCTTCATATGATTGCCCATAGTACCGGCCTCAATAGTGAATCCAGCAGCTGGATCAAATTCTGTGCCGGTCAAGGCTTCGAATCCGGCTCCAGTCAAAGCGTACACATCCGACGTCTCGTATCCGTCTAAGTCAACTTTAGACACTATCATAAACTTGTCATATTGAGCGGATATCTCATAGTCTGCGCCCATGGAGGCAGCTCCCTTATCGCCCTGCAATGATTTAGGTATTGGTTTCTGCGCAGCCATGGTCCAGAAACCTCTCGCTTCCGGAAACTCAAAACGACCTATGACTCTAGGCTGTATTTCTCGATTTAGGACTGCAATAGAACCAGCACTTCCCCTGCCTGTTGCACAGACGAGGCTGAGATCGCTGGTGACGCCTGCCTGACCCCTATGCTCTTCCTCGTCAGATGATAGACTTCGCCCAAGCGTAAAGTCCCTTATGGGCGCAATGCTGACGAGGTGATCATGTACACGGAAGACGAGTTCCCCCGTTTTCCCGCTCTGGATACCGGCGGCCTGGGACGGCTGTTTGTTTTGCGCGGCCTCTTCACCATATAGATCGTCGTCATCGTCCATATCCTCCATGTCTTCGTCGTCAATGTCGAAATCTAGAGAAGCATCTTGGAGGCGAGACTTCTTTCTTCCAGCCTGAAATTGCTTCCGTGTCCAGCCAATGACCAACGAATCGGCACAATCGCTTCCTGCAAACAAACATGCCTTGCCCAGTCGACTTAGCGTCGTGACGGAGCTCGGGATGATGGTGCCTCCAGATTCTGAAGGTATCAACCGAAGGCTTAATCCGGATACAATCCGGCCGTCGATTCTAAATACGACTAGTACAAGGCGGCCATCATTAAGCACCATCAATAGTTCGCCATTCTCCGCAGAGAGAACATCGATCTCACATCCTTCTAATCTCAGATTGAGATCGGATTGATCGACTAGGCTAAACGAGGTAGCTTGCTTAGCGAATGAATTCACGCCGACACCATGAGACTTTCCAGCCTGGTCAATATGTATCAGCTCGTTTGTGCCAACTAAAAGGGCACCCCCAATTGGCGCAGGGAGAGCCACAACCCGAAACAAGTCTTGCGGGAGACCATTGACCGAAAGAATAGTTGTAGAGGCGTTTTGCTGGATGTCCAGAGTGAATACCATGTACGTTAGCTGGTCCTTTCGGCCGAGGACCAGGGAAGGTGATGTGGTTGAGGATAGTATGCCAAAAGTTGGTTCTCTATACTCGTGGAGAAAGGCAAGATGCACAGGAAGGATGAGGCTAGGATCAAGATTGGGCAGTCGAAGGACAAAGGAAGTTGAATATGGTGTCTCTTCATTGCTGCTAGTTCCATTTATGAGCGTCGTAGACGACTCCTTTACTGGGCGTGGACCATCCAATTCCTCATCCCAGTCACCCATATCTATGTCTTCTGCGGTAGATTTGAACTGGATGATGGCAAGACTTCGCGCGCCAAACTTCAATGCAGCACATCGGCTGCCGGGGTCAGCCGCAAGAAAATTGACATAGTTGCTTAGGGGAGCAGCCCACGGGCTCCCTTGAAGGTCATCTTGTTCATAGTAGTGTATAGAGGTGGTATTTATTGAATGTTTTTCGGGGTCCCATTCGACCATGCTAAGCTTAGCATCCCTCAAGGCCAACAGTAGAGCCTCCCCACCAGATGCAGATGATGGCGACTTGATACGCGCAAGCCCCGTTATAGTTCCGGCCAGCGAAAACTCGGCGACAAGCACCAATTTGGTGTAGTTAGATTTGTCCGACTTGACAAGGACGGCGTCACCACCGAGGAAAGAGGACTCGAGGCCTTCGTCATCGTTGATTCGGGCGTCGTAATGTTCGTTTGACCTAGAGGATTGTAATTGAGCATTCTGCGCTTTGTCGAGTTCGGCAGACACTGATTTGGTAGTGAAGATTTGGAGTAGCGATGCCTTTGCGACAACGAGGTTATGGCTTTGCGCCGACGTGAAGGCCAGAGACAAGGAGTGTGTGACACCCGTAGGGGGCGTCAGCTCCGTATAGCACTGCATTGTGGACTTTGTTGCCTCATCTCAGAAGGTGTATCGAACGGGGAATGTTGTTGGAATTGAATGGCAGGAGGCGCGCAAGCTGAAGTAACCAAGTAGTGAGTTGAAGCTTAAGCGCGTCGAAAAGCCAGCTGGGGCATGTAGCTACGGAGATAACGGCGCTAGACACGATAAGACGATAAGACGACAAGACGCGATAAGATTTGATATACACGGGCGAACGCAGCCGTTTAAACTGCATAGGCTCCTCTCGTTAATGGAATAACAATAATCTGTAGTATATTTATTCGCTAGTAAAGTAAAATGCTTCAGTAGAACAAGTAAAGAAGGTAATACTAAGATGAATTAAATAACAGCAACATCATAATGATACCAATGCATGCAGTCAGGCGCATTCACTGCACAAAGTCACCATTAGTTGCAGGGCACTTTAGTTATCCTAAGTTTATGCATATAATCCGTGTTGCCTACTCGTTACCTGCATGTAGTTTGAAGGGCAATTCAGTGGGGCTTCTCTAATGTCCTCATGAGCTTGGGTATGTACCTACCGGTTACCACATCTGCTTCCCGTCATCCCTTTACTTACCGAATAAACGGCAACAGGATTGTTGAGTTTCCTGTATTGATAGCTTTAAAGTTATGATGAAAGGCCTCACTACGGCCTCATTACAGTGTATCAAAGCTGCAGTGGTTCCACAAAACAGCCGGCTGAGCCCCCTTGACAGAGACGACATCTTGTTGGAATCAGCCATCTCTTAAGATTCCGCCGGCCTCCCCCCTATTTGCTGTTCATTACTAGCGCCATACATATGGCAATCAGCATCTAACAAAGATCTTTATATCAGTATAAAGATGGCAGCAAACGCAGGCTTTCGTTTCTTCGACCTTCCGCCTGAGCTGCGAGATGCTATCCTCTCATATCTGCTCGTGGCAGACTCAGATTCTAGCATCGTCCTCCATAGCCAGACGCTGAGTCGCTTGCCCCTTTCCGGGCCCACGAGCGCACTGAATGTTTTCTACGTCAACCTACAGATGTACCAAGAGGCGTCTACCATCTTCTACTCTCGAAATCACTTCATCATCAACGCTCAAAGTCACCGTTTGCCTTCACATCTCACTAAGCCGGGTGGTTTCCTCCACGAGCAAGGTCGAGATGCGCGGAGACGAGTGCAAAGCCTTACTCTGTATCTCACAAGAGTAGGTGGCGAATTTGAGAGCATATTGGGACCAGCCCTCTCCGACATGGTCTTATGCGGAAGCCTGCGCCAGCTCCGAGTGCGCCTAGGACCACAGAGTTACCGTGGCAGAAGTTGGGAACCCGATGCGGATATGGTAAAACGACCTCCATTTCAAGCTTTGCTGAGACTACTGGCTGATCCGGATCTGGAAACGGTCGAGTTATTAACGTGGTGGGCGCACTGCCCTGCTCTTTGTCCATTCCATTCGAATGGAAGCTCCGAATCGGTCAGTGAGGACGGGTCGGCAACCCTGTCGGATGCTTCTTGGATTCAACTGGATTGGAGAGCCATGGTTGATGCGCACGGAACCGGGCAGCAGATCGTGAGGGTTGGCCAAAGGTTTTACTGACGTAGCTTTGAGAGAAGAGACGATCTGTGAACCGTTGCAGTCCAATAGATGATTCATATCTTGAATTCTGGGAAATCTTGAAACCCTTCGCGATGACAGTGGCCAATTCATTTGAGACACTATCGTGCTACTTCGCTCCGATGCAGGCCCAGTAGGAATAACATACCAGCATGAACGGTGTGCTTGTTAAGGACCTGGGTAATAAGACATATCTAAAGCAGTGATATGAATCACAAAGACCCTCCGATGAGGAAACATGGAAAATATGCTAGAGGCAAGAGATGTGTCAAACCCTAAGCGTTGTCGAATATTATTGCCTAGATCCCTTTCCCGACTCTCAATAATGCAGCAAAGCAGTATCTGCTATACATACACCCAACCCCGGGGACCATTACGGTTTCCGTTTCATCGACGATCATGTTCAACTCCGCGAGAGAGCTCAGTATTCTATCCAGCCATCGCCAAGGTGATACGGGATATTATGCAGCCAAGTTTGCCAAGTTAGAACCTAGTGCCGGCACGATTCAACTAAAGCAGGCCCCGTCGATCACCCGTGGTAATCTCGGTTCTTATCGTGCGCTATGATTTTTTTGGCGTCTCTGTTGAAGCCAGACAGAAAGATGTCGGACAAGTGCTAGTGCTGCTTGACCGCGCCAAGAGCTTGGCCCGGCAGCCACGAAGCGAGTCGACGAAGTGATAGGAACAACGCCGGGCAGCCAAGAGAGAGTTATGATTAATCTCCTTCTCGGAACAGAGCAGATAAAGCAGTCGGCCTCTATTCCAGATCACGCAAGCTAGCAAGCTACATACACAATATGTAGCTCGATTATGTGCACGTCTGACTTACATACATAGTTCCCGTCTTGGTATAGCCTTGGCGGTGTTTCCATCGAGCGGTGTAGAAAGCCGCCCCGTGCAAATGAGCGCAACCCGTCCTACGGCCACGGCATCTTCAATCGAGAAAGCTGAACTCTCATCAGGCTCGCACGTTTTGCCCCGGTACCAAAGAAAGGATCGAGAAAATTCACATGTATTACCAGCCGAGGGTTGCGAGCACCGCCGCCTCTACGTATGTAGGTACTCGCCCAGACGGCACACAAATCGTAATCCAGCTCTATAATCCGTCTACGCGCGTAATATCTATCCAGTTCCACGGGAAGTCTAGGCGCCGCGTCAATAAAAGGGATCCCCCCGATCTCAGCTCGTATCAATCAATCTTATCCGACCCTCGAGGAGTGCGACAGAGTAATATCGGTGGCAGTAATCCTACAGGAGCGTCTTACGTGGGCCAAGATTAGTCTATGTAAGACACATCAGGCTGTGTCAGAACTCTCTTTCCCCCAACTTATTCTGTGTTATCCTTTCTGCCAAATATCACTAGGCAGCCATGTTCAGTACGCAAATGTCAGTTCTACTCCTAGGACCGTTATCGCGCAGGGGGGTGTTCGTACGTAGAACACGTCAACTCAATGTCATATTATTCCGGCATGGAATTTTTATGTCTCAATGTCGCCATAGATATTCGATAGAGGATAATTGGGAGACCTATTTTGGTGTGCTTATGCCGAGGACCGATGATAGCTATGTGCCTACCTTGCGTTATTGACCCTGATAATGATGCATGCAGACTGCGGAGCCCCGGAGCGCCTCTTGGAGTGAGAGGCATTAAAATTATCTTTATTGCAGGCCAAGGCTTGGTCTAGATCTTTCGTCCCAGACCTTATTAGTATATATAAGAGCTGGGCGATCCGAGACAAATGTCGCAAGCCGTACGTAGTTCGAACCTATTGCTGTTTATCATTGCTGCTATACTACACATACGTATAGGTTTGCGAATGCAGCCAAGGCACTCACCGACAGCACATCTAACGAGAGGGATGCATATACTACTACTAGTATATAGCAGATCTACATAGTATATATCAGTTTACCGACCACGTACCAATCAAGAACGAGCGGGGACCATCTCAAGCTCGACTAGATAGGCAGATCCACGCGTGCCAAACAAAACAAACGTGCAACATGGATGTTGACCGCATCCGTTATTAATAAATTAAACCAAAGGACGCATCTGGAAAGCAGAAACAGAAACAGAGCCAAGCCCTACGCTTGCGACATGTCTCACATCTCTATCGATTGTACGTGTAAGACGGGATGGATAGATAGACCGCCCGCAGGCCGGGTCATTCTGCCGACGTTGTCTCTGATATTCGCATGAGCCAACCACATACTATACATACCTCAGCAAGTAGGGTGGGCTTCGTTATATATGACAGGTACTATGTATGTGCACACAGAACCGAGTGGTATCAGACTGGCGACTGTACCCACTCACCACATACACAGCCTGTTCATTCCAGAGGTAGTAGTAGTGGTAGTGTAGTAGGCCACACATATATCACGAATACACACTCAACCTCGGTCGCCCGGGCGCCCGGCTTAGAATGAATACGAATCAGAAAAAGATACTATATATCGGACGGACGGATGGAAAACGCATCGGACGACCTCGGCTTCCGTCGCTTGAGCAGTTTCCTAGTTTTCCTCTTATTTCTGCGGCAAGCAGTGTCTGCGCAAGCGTCATCACCGTCAACCTATCACCTAGACAGCTAGACAGAGCGTGCTCGCGCGGACTTAAATGCGTAATAAGTACGTAGTATGTAACTCGGTGGACGGGGCCAGGCCAGCGGGGCACCGAGACAGCGGATAGCTGTGCGTAGGCTAGGTAGAGCCAAACCTGGGTCATCCTGACCGCATGTGCATACCTAGTACGCACATGCTTGCATACGTATGTACCTCAGGGTATCTATCTGCATACTATACCTTGCGGGCTTGATAAGCATTGGGACCCTGGAGGACGCATACATATGAACTTGTCGGTGAGGTACCGTACGCATGTAGAAATCACGTTGGTCAGACATACTGTATAAATGTCCCATCATATGGAAGGGATCTGTTTCGTTGAGCTGATATACATGTACATACATATGTATAGGTAGTTCGTAGATAACCTTAAAGCGATTCATACCAAGGTCACAGGTGCATACCTCTCCGGCTGACGGTCTCATCTATTTTAGTTATCGAAACATTTGACACGATGGCTCGAAACATAGTGTGAGTGGGGGCAGAAGGGAGTAAGCTCTAAAACAACTTAACAGCTTAGATACTATGCTATTGCTACCTTACAAAGCCGCGACGTCATAGCTTATCTACAACGTTAAGTGCTTACCGAGATTGATAGGGCAGAGAAGTAGGTATTTACTACCTAGTATGATATATGTATGTAGGTTTCAGGCTTCAGCTCCCTACTTACATGTAGGCTGGTAGGTTGTGATACCCTACAGATTACATAGACATACTTCCCATGTACATATTGTATGTAGTGTATGTTCATACTTCCACCGGCTTAACGGCTTGGCATTGCATTAATTAGCGGGGACGAGATCCCGCACAGGTGGGTTTAAGGGTCCGTCAAGCTTCCCTCTCCCTCCCTCCCTCACTAACCTAGCAGGTTGTGTCAGCAAAAAGCTGGACAGGCCACATAAGCCTTAAATACTATAATTTCACCTAGTTTTTAAATATTATAATTATACCGCCACCTTAATAGTTATAAAATTGAAAATTTCAGGGTATAATCTTTAATAGTTATTTTATCTATAGAAAAATTTTCGTAATTTAATTATACTGTTTTAAATTATAATTATTTAATAAACTTTTTATAAAGGTTTTTTCCTTATATTATCCCTAGTTATAAAATAATATATAAAAAAATTAAAAAAAATTATAAAAAGATTTTAATTTATTTTATATAAAGAGCTTTAATTTAAATAATATATAAAATAAACTTTAATTTAAAATATTAAAAATTCGGCGAGTTATTATTAATTTATTTAAAGGCTTATATTAAAAAATAAAGAAAAAAATTAAAGAAATAAGTTTAATAACTTTTTTTATTTTAAAATTAATTTATTATCTTTAAAATTTTAATTATAATATTATTATTTAAAATTAAAACTAAATATAGATTTTTATATAAATAGCTTTTATAATTATTTAATTATTAATTTTTAAAATAATAGTATTAAAATATAATATTTTTTAATTATTTAAGTTAATATTAATATAAATAACTTACCGAATTTTTAATATTTTATATTAAAATTAATCTTATATATTATTTAAATCAAAAAACCTTATATAATATAAGGTGAAAAATTTTTTATATTTTTTTTAATTATTATATATATTTTTAAATAAATAAAGGTAATATAATAAAAAAACATTTAATAAAAAATTATTAAATAATTATAACTTAAAATGATAAAATTAAATTACGAAAATTTTCATATAAGTAAAATAACCACTAAAGATTATACCTTAAAATTTTTAATCTAATAACTATTAAGGTGGTGGTATAATTGTGGTTTTAAAAACTAGGTAAAATTTTGGTATTTAATGCTTGTTGTGGCTGTCCAGCTTTTTGCTGACACAACCTGCCTAGTAGGTAACATGTACCCTGCCCAAGCCCGTGCCTGGCCGCTCTAATAATAAAACCCATTATCAACGTTTTATCTTGTGATAGTGGGGTCCCGGCCGTTTGACAGATAAACTAGACTGCTAGACTCTCATACCTACAAAACAACCGTCTTGGTATTCTCTTGGCTATGTGTGGCGACACCCATCGGACATGTTCCCCACGTATAGACATAGTCGCGTACATAGCCATACACACCCACCCATTTGATTGATAACCTGAGTGTGTACTGTAGAAGTAAGTCTACTGTATGTATGTAGCTGTGTCTGTCCTCATGTAAGGGACTGCGTCATATTTCGCACGCCCAATAGCGAGGTGCGCTCGAAACGGCTCTCAAGCAAGGCGTTGCGTGCCAAGGAAGAAGCTGCCAGTATTACTTCATGTGGATGTTGTATGCGGCCTGCCACCTGTCGTTGGAGGGGGGTGAGGAAAACGGAAAGGGCATTACGCAGTACATGGGAACCGGCAAAAGGGTGTGATTAACGCGTTCGCCGTGCTCTAGCGCACATAGCTTACTGGTCCGCTGACTCGAGCTACTCACGCAAGAGCAGGGGGACTCTTCAACACGGTGGGCTGATGGTGGTTACAGAAGGGACAGGACAAAGGGAAGCAGACACAGACAGACAGACAGATATGGGTTTCTTTGCTTTTCTTTTCTTTCCCCGGCATAATTTTGTATTGTTGGTTGTTTTTTGGGTATAGGTAAAATCGTAAACCTTCCTATTGGATCAGAAGGAACCCCATACATAGAGATAAGACCGGCTCCGCCAATGATCGCCAAGAGACAACCCATCCCATCCCATCGTGGTGTGTCTAAGGTAATATGAAAAATGTACGTTAGATATCCGTCCGTTTCCCATCCATCCCCCGAAAAACGCCACTAGGAAAAAGAGCAAATAATTCCCTCCCGCCGTAGATGAACTCCCCACCCGCCGTTACGTAGATCGTCAGTTTTCATCGCTTAGGTAGGCTTGGCTTATAGCGCCAATTTTTGGGCGCTCCCCAAGATGACAAGGCAAAAAAAAGGGCAAAAGGCGTCAAGTTAGGTTTTGTCCATTATACCACGGCGACATCGTGGTAGTCCTCCTTGTGCTCGCCGACGTGCTCGCCGTAGTGGACGGGTCCGAGTTTGAGGAAGCGAAGGCTGCCAACGCTGCTCAGGCTGGAGCTGCGGCGGGAGCTGCGTGGTGCTGCGGGCTTGATGCTCTCGGCAGTCGGGTATGAGGAAGAGGTTGTGGGAGCAAGAGAGAGGAACGTAGATTGAGGCTCCTTGCGGACCTGGTGAGCGATGTTCTGGCTGACGGTAGACATCCTGTTGGTATAATAGAGTAGTTTGGTTGTACGGGGTATGTGTGGTTTGATAATCGGTAAAAATATATATGGTGAGTTTGTTGCGGTGCTGAGGTAAGAGTTGTCTTAGGCTCAACAAAACTTTGTGTAGTGCTCACAAAAGAGTTTGTCTTTGTCCGAGAAGGTTAGATGTTGGGGAATAAAGAATACGGAAGAGAAGAGAGTCCTCGAGGGATGGGTGGGCTCTTTATAGAATGTCCAGGTCCAGCTAGCCCCGACACACTCGCGGGCCCCCCACACACTTGAATGACTAGTAACTGTGTGGTTACCGCAGATTAGACCATCGTGCGTTTCTAGCAGCTAAGTCGCCAAGACCTACCCGAATGGTCCATCTTGGTTGCCGCAGCGTGCGCGGTTTCATTCACGTATCCGCCCTGGCAATCCTGGATTTGAATATGACACAACCCATACTGCTTTGATTGGGCTTGGAAAGATACTCCGTAATGTATGTGGCAACCCATTGTCCGCATCTCCTTCTTGAGGGAGGGGAAGCCTAGCAGTGATCTCCGGGTCGTCATAAGCGGATTGCACAAAGGCAGAAAGGGCACGCACAACGCACACGTGGGGTGCGCAATTGGCAGCGAATGGCCGGACACAAAGCAATCGGACTTTGCACAAGGGCAAATCTTTTTTGTGCTATCTTATGTCCGAGCTTCGGTCCATCCCGGTTTTGGCTGGGTTACCCAGCAGCCGAGCCAAGCATGGTGGGAAATGGCGCAGAAGCCGCCGCGATCCTCCCTGAGGCTCGAGATACCGGTCGGCGACGTTGTTTGATCTTGAGAAAGTGTGGAGAAGTGCGATGCGGCTCCTTTTAACCTTTTAAACCTCGACGACACCCGGTCCCTCCGGGCCTTCACGGGCTTCACGGCAAGGACTGCACTGTTGTCGGAGGTTGAGCTGGCTGCGATTGGGTGGGCCAAGCCACTAACGGGATTGTTCGGAGAGGGCCTCAAGACCTGAGGGTCTTCGCGTATGTACGTAGTGAAACCGCCAGCGGAGATATCGGGTTTTATGTAATATACTCGACTGGAGCAAAAACCGCCTGTATTGAAGGCTGTATACGAATCCCCATGCAACAAAACGATGTACCTATTTAGACAGTGAGTGACACAGTCACCTTGTAGTCTTCATGAGCAGAGAACTTATTCAGAAATAGCATGAATTTAAAGAGCTTGAGACGAGAAATGATGCTGAGCAACTTTCGACTTGGTATAAGTTCCAGGCGTCTAGGGGGCTTTAAACTATCTACACACGAATGCCCGCCCGACTATGCCCGATGTTCAAGTACAACTAAGAAGTTCAGGTTTGGAATTCAGTGGTAGCAGATATAGAAGGTATACAGCTCTCGAAAATCCCTTGTTAACAAGAAAGCTAAGTATGTCATCGGCGCGCAAGATAGAGTTGTGAACGGGGGTAGGTGGCTTAACTGGTCGTCCATGTCACTTCCATGGCCGGTACGGCAATAAATTGCTTCTGTCTCAACAAGGGTATGATAATAGGTAGTTGTCGCCGCTCTTGAAGTACTGTCGACTTTGCGGAATCGCCTACACACAAGGAGTCGACCCGCTCTGCGAGAGAAATCCGACAGATGTATGTATTGGAGGCTACTTGACTATGGGACCGAACGGATTGCGCTATTCATACCTTTGTCACGAGGTCTTGAAGGATACGGGATGATTCCACCGGGATTTTCACGCGGGACGTGACGACCCTGTTGGTCAGCATCTCCCTCTTGCAGATGAAGGAGGTGTGACTGATGCAATTCGGCGATGGTAAGCACAGAAAACGTTCTACTGCGGAACGTACTGGTTCCTCTATGGGGAGCCAACATACCATCGATCCTTTCTGGCGATTCCACGTGCCCCAAGCGGATCGAGCGGATATTCTGGTGTCGTCCTCACCCTTAATTTTGCTCAGTGGGCGGGCGCTCCCATGATGCCTAAGGCTGTATGTAAAATCAACCGAGAGTCTCGAGATCACCAGGGGCTTCATTCCAGAAGGACAATTACTTGGAAATCTATGGCACCAACATTTAAGCCATAAACATCGTTGATAAGGAGACTTGCAATGCCAACAACATCGCGTATTACGAGTAAGCTCGTGTTGTCTCTCAACTTGTCGTCGATGTTATCTGCCGTCACTCCAAGTTACTAGCTGTCACGTATCGAACAGGGGCTCCCCATTCTTTATCCCGCGTGTTATAACGAATGTTCGTTGGGCAGGAGCCGAGATGGAGAAAGGAGGGTCGGACCAAAAATAGGCAACGGCATTGAGGGCTTTGGGGACCCCTAAATGCAGTAGGTTCAGTTGTTGGTGGCTGTTTTAGGTGAAGTGCCGACAGCTCACCGGCTTGTTGGTCTTGAATCCTACGTATGGGATGGTTTAGGCAGATCCCTATTCAACCACAAAGTCACTCCCACCGTCGCAATTTATGCGAACACGGACCCCGATAGTGAGGGTTCGATCATACAGTCGCTTGATCATGGTTCCCAGCCAGTTCCCCTTTCGGGTTGAGGACAAGGGGGCCGTTAAGTTGGTACCGAGCAAGCCAGACATGCGCGAGACTCTCAACGCATGTCTTGCGAGGTGCGGTAGGTTTAGGCGACGCATCCTCACCTGATCTCACGACTGATGGGCGGTCCGCCACGAAAAATTTCGTCTCTTCAGTGTCGATTAGACGTAGCAACAACTCAGACCCGATGCTTTGGGCCGGCGTAAGCGGGCGCTTATTTTGGCCGCGCGGCATAGCGATTGGCTGGTTCCATGGTATTCACACGCTCAGCCGCCATTAATCTTAAGTTTGTGAATACTATTCCAAGCCGAAGGCTGACTTGAAAGTTATTCTTAAGTGTCGGGGTAAATAGACACATCGAAAATGTCTCTTTCGTCTCCGAGAATCTGAGAAACGAGCCTATTATGGTCGGTTTGGTACATCAAACGGGGGTGTTTATCTGATGAAACGATTAATTCACGGTTTCGTCTGAATAGAAAGGTCTAAGCGAAATATTACCAAGGGTTCGGTCCTTTGACAGTGACATATTTTCTGTAGGCCCAGAAAGTGTGCTTCTATGCACGCCGGTGTTGCGAACCGCTGCCTGGCACGTTGGGGAGCTGTGGCAATACCACGAAAAAAATCTACACATCCATCTATCTTCAGAAAATGGAATAAAAACTACCGCACCTGGTCGAGTGCAGTAAGCCACGCTCGTCATTCGATTATCTAGGTGGGCAAACAGGCAGCTCGACCAGTCTGGGAGATAAGGTATCTCTAATCCATGGGCCCAGTCTGTCCATTCATAGGCCCATCCACGCCATTGACACTAACACGCCTCGTTTGAAAGATATGAGCCAGCCACTAAAGTAGATATGAGGACGTGAGAGAGAAATTGCGCGTGCGTGTGGATGATGTTGGTGATATCCTCCGGGTTCTCTAAGAGGCGTTCTTGCAACATTATCCCACAAGCCGTGTTAGTTGTCCAATGCCGTATCTCGACGATTGTGTGAAGAGTCATACCGCTGTGGATAACTCATCATCGGGGCCGCAGATGAGGTCCGCCGCGTTAACACTAGTTAATACAGAGAGTTCCTAGAGCTTGGAATAACACCGCTGAAGATCAAGAGACAATGCCATGGTGTTGGGGATCGCTCAGGGACGGGCGGGTCGAGATTGGCCACTCTCCGAGCCACAATCTTCGGCGGCCTCCATATTATAAGTTCGGAAGAATGGATGGTCGCATGAATGGCCGGCCGTAGGGCTGCTCACCAGGACTTGGTTGCCTTACGAAATCTACACCGCCTACAGGTATCTTCTTCACGCGGACGACGGGGCGGATTCTCAGCGTGGTAATTCTTCGTTGATGACTCAACGGCCAAGGGCTATGTCCAGAGCGCCATATTCGGACCGAGACGTAGAGATTCGTGTGGTTATACGTAGTTTCTTGCTTATCGTAGTGGTTGCGTTGCGTGTAAGTCGATCTTGGCTATTGAGAGACTTCTCACCCGAATCCCAAAACGTAAGAGGGAGATAGTCGTATGTGGATGAACTAGGCCAAGCTATATCTGGTCCAGCGGCCAACAGAGGCATTTCAAACCCGAAGTTCATCTAACTGGAATCAGATGTGAATCAACCACTTCGGTGGCGAAGACCCAGCTCTGCTATGTGGGTAGTTCTACGGCGAATTCTCGCCGAACAGGAGCTAGTCAGTATCCGGCGATGGCAGAATCGAATATGCAGTAAGCCTATCTAGTAAAGAAGAAGGGGATCGGGTGCGATGATGTCAAGCCGAGTTGATTGCAGGCAGTATGGCAAGCCCTCATGCAAGCTATACCTTTCCCCTTACTTCATGCATGCATCTACATACTTATTTACTCAGGGGCTGGTTATTACGATCAATTATTGGGCGGTTGTGCCATTGCCTTAGATGTACCGCCTTGCCAATGCTTACCGCGCCGGTGAGGTTAAACGGGAAATCTGAAGCCTAATGGACGCATGGCATCCTAGGCATCCCAACGGAGAGACTTGTATAACAACCGGGATGGCCCGCTCGGTTAGTTCAGCAAGTACCAAGATTGTGTTTCTTGTTTCCTATACTTGGGGGTACGAATACAAAGCGCGGCCATTGGGTGATACGTAGGTTTGAAATCAATGGTGTTCTAGTGATAGAGAGACGTTGCACTACCTCGAGTGTGTGTAAGTGTGTAAATAACACAACACAATGTTTACGAGGGATTCGTTCGGAACGCTGAGGTAGTAAGACGTGACAGCCTTGGTAGCTTTCTGGAAATCTGGTGGAATATATTTTGATGAAGCCACGAGGTTTGAAGAACGTATGCTTGGTTTTCGCATGGGTGGCCGTATGCGGCTGGACGGAAAGACGCACGGCACTTGGCTAAGAAGCCAAAATTCGACCTACTATTATTTTGAGCCTTTAAGGTGAGAGTGCGGCCTATCTGACCATGTAGGTAGGTACCTCCAGGGCTACATACCGAAGTTACTGTAGCTAATAGAGTAAGTTAGGTTCGATTCCTAACAGCGCTATTGGTATTCGCTCTATTAGCTCATCTACCGAATGTCAAGGCAGGTCGGGTGTGTCAATGTAGGCATGGATGGATGTACAGGTTACCCCCTGTTTTATTGTTCAATTCCGCGGTGGAGAGGTACAGCGGAAAACCACCGCTACAAGGTATACTACAAGGTATTGTTTCAATATTGACAAGGCCAGGTAAAGTATTCTAAAGCCATAATTATATAGACAAGTACATTTCTATAAGATCGTGCTTGATCGTCCTAGGGATTTTTCAACAAACGCATAAATTCACTACAAGAACCACTAAATAACATTAAAACAGGGGGTAACCTGTATGTGCATCATGCATGCTGCGTGGTTCTAAGTACCTAACCTTGCTCTGTGTAACATTTGAATACATGCAGGGACAAATTGTTTGTGTATCGGGTAGGTAACACATGGATCATTGCCCCGTTCTGATGTTGAAACTGTTGGCAGAACGTGAAGGATAGAAGAAAAAATAAAACAAAATCTAATAAAAAAGAAAATAGAAAAGGTTGATTTCCCCATTGGGTTGGGGGCTGTTGAAACAGGCAATATGTATGTACAGTTTAAGTTAAGACTCGATGGATGTGGTTCTTGGATATGTACGTTAGGTATTTAGGTAGTATATGTGGTTTGGGAAAATATATATGTATACTAACCTTTAGGTAGGTTCCATCCATGGATGTGTATAAGTACAGAATACCTCTATGGATGAGAGCCACGCCGAAAAGGTGGGCCATAGTCCCCTGCCCCCTGCCCCTGCTCTCCGGGGCTTACTTGTGCATACACCTCTGCTGCCTCTCACATACATAGGTAGCGTCAGGGGTCCTATTGCCCACGTTGGTACCTATGGACATCACGGGTCTCATCAGTCAATCCTGATCCAATATGTGCCTGATGTTTGGACAATGCATGCAGTTGGCTAGCATGAACCAAACCTTAAGGAACTGAAAAGCAGGTAGGTAGGCGTCTAACCATTGAGGTCCACTACCTACCTCCTGCCTCCTAACCAAAAACATATGTCCATACCTTTCTGAACTTTTTACACTCCGCCCCGGCATCCAGATCGTCCATCTGAAATATTCAATCTCCAAACGGCCCACCCGAGCTCTTGGGACTTGGCAAACAACTAGTCGTGGTAAAGTCTACTTATGTAGTCTCTACTATACCTTCTACTTGAATGAAGCATCTCAAGTTATAGTTGGGGTACTGAATTAACCGATAACTCCCTGTCTTCTCTGTGTTTCTGGATTTTTGAACTTTCAAGTTGGGTGATCCCGAACACACGAGCTGTGCCATTGTGAGAAACACTCGACCGTCGACTCAGCGCGGCGATGCGGTGACACATGTTCACAGGCCATAACGGATGATGAAATCAACACCCAATGGTTGCCTCTAGTCGACAAACAATCGCGTTCGCACCGGGTTCATTGCCTCCCACCCCCCTACCACCTATCATCGAGCCCAACAAGCTTGCACGAGCCCCTTTAAGTGAATCTTTAATACTTCTTCTACCTAGGCACACTATCCCTGGCTGGGATTGGCCGCGCGAGTGAGGAAATCTCTCGACGATTTATCCTATGCCAACAAACCACAAATCGGACTGGCTCAAGTGGACTCGAGTCAAGGCATCTCAACTCAAGCCACCGGTCAATTACTATTGACCGATTTCTTGTCGGAACGTCGCAATAATCCCTGTTCTCTCAACGGGTAGCCCATCCATCCCTGGTTGGCTTGGGTTCTCGGTCTGCGTAGCGGCAGTCCCTCCAAGCAACTCTTCTTGTCCTATGGAAGTACTGGCGGATGACGTTTATGTCCAATGATTCCAAGAGTAACCCCCAATCCCGAGTTCTCCACCGTGTCAAGGATTTATCCGCAACTAGTATAGAACTCATCTAAAGGTCTGACATGACAGTTGACGGCCACATATCAGAGTTCCAACTGCAGAAATTATATTCCACTTTCCTATTCCTTCAAGTTCCTCCATTGTCTAAATACATGTTGGCACTAAAGGAGTACCTCCATCGCGGTCTGATGGTGACGTCTAATTTCCATACGCCACTTGTTGCCTTACTTAATGAAGGAACCGCTTACCAACAGGCACCTGGAACTTGTAGCGTCGACGAAGATTACAAGGTAGGCAGCCAACTCAAAATACCTACGAGTAAGTAACTGACAGCTCTATCTAGCCGAATCCGTGGCAAACAAGGGAGGTGACATATCTGGCACGTTCACTCATCGAACGTAGTCCGCGAGGTCGTGTCACAATATCTATAAATTGCCCGCCGTCCTCCCATCATGATGCTCAACTCGTTCCTCTACCATCACAGACTGCGTTCGGTATCTTGCCTTAAGGTTGTTTAACTACTCCGCCTTCACCACATCTCGCTACATAACCGCAACTACTGATTCGAAACCGTTCAGTTTACCCTCTCAAAGCGAAGACGTACGTCCAGAACAACACTTCCTTACTTTACTGTAACTTTCTACCCCTGAATCATAATATCTAGATTTGACCCGACGCTGATCGCTAAGTTCTATTAGATTCAAGGCAGCCCTCAGGAGCATTGTTCGATCAAGTGCAATCCACCATGTGTAATCGTTATCCCATTCAACATTCGTGTGGCCACATAGTCTATAAGGACGTGCCCTGTGCAGAGAGGCCAAACCAGTTTGGGGTATGCAGCAAAGGCATTATTATGAAGACAACAGGCTCCGACGCATGGCCGTGCAGCGCTTGCGGCTGAAACGTAAGCACGAATCGCTCATACTTCTGCTATTGCAAGTCAGGTCTTGCTGATTTTCTCTCCGTCCAAGATTGATGCTGGAGCTTGGTTACGGGAAGCGGATTGTTCATGAGACAGCTTTATGTGGGAATAGGAGCTAAGAGCGTTTTGCGAGCAATCGCGCTTAGATATTTTGGTTTTCTTTTGATTCATGTTTGCTTTCAATTGCTCTCAAAACGGCCCGGCCCGGCCCGGCCCGGCTTTGATATCTGAGGGTGCCACACTCCCTTGTGATGTTTTCTTCTTCGGATAGACGGACTTTGGTGTGTTGTTTCTTTCGAACATCTGTTTGAGAATTTTTATTCGATTTGAACCCCACAACTGCAGTGGACTGATTTTTGGGGTGCTTGTAAGATTACTGGATGCATTTCTCTTTAGGATAAAGTCAACAAGCTCTTGCTTTCTCTCTCTCTCTCTCTTAAATTGCATATGACCCAACCACATCACCGGGTCACCGAAAGCCTTGTGAGAAGGCACGGCATGGCAGAGGACGGCTAGCGAAATGCCATCAACTTGCAGTTGTAAAACATGACACAACCTGACATACGGGAAGGAAGCATACTGCGGCCACATCCGTGTTCAGCAGCATGGTTCCGAAGGTGGGTAGTATCGTGGTATATGCCCAATGCAGGGTCTAAAAGAATGCAAGTCCTTCTAACCGTCAAGTACTTGATGAGTTGGGCTACGATGTGCAGAACAACAACTAACAGAGAAGTATTTCGGAGAGCCAACACGGGGTGCACGAGGACTATAGCGACGCTAAAGTTGCTAACAATGAGGGGGTTACAAATAAAAACAACAATACCTAATGTCAAAGAAAAATATTGCGCCGCAACAGTAAGAGCAAGTCCATGCTGTGTTGATAATAATGCAGATAAAGCTAACTCGCATTGCCTCTTGCTCATGTGATTTGATAATTGGTTCCCCCCTTCCCTCCCTCTCCTTGTCCCTAATAATAAGAGACGAATATTAATCATGGTAAATTCCTACTATAGGCTGGTTAGGTACCTTAAAGGGGAAGGAGGGGAGGGGAGAGGGTTCCGCATAGAGTAAGTTAGGTAAGCTTGATAACCGAATTAGGTAGTATGTAGTCTAACTAAGGCCATCCCCTCATCCCCTTTGCATATCTCGCTTGCCTCCCCTTTTAATTCAATTATCAACTATTGATCGTTCTGGATCGGCTCGCATACCCCACACCACCACACGCCATCTCCATCCCTTGCTCAACTCAACTCTACTTACTATTGGCGAACCAAGTTGATAGAATTTCAGCCCTTTGTGCCTACTCATCTGCGGCTGCTCGTCCAATTGCAACCCTAACTTGACCAACGGCGACTGTTCGGCTGTCACAATCGCGCCTAATTGACGTCCTTGCCGTAACCCTGCATTTTCGGCCCGGCCATCATTTCTACTTCTCATTATAGCTGTTTTCGCTCGGCCAACAGTCATCGTGCCGTTGCGCAAAGCCACGCGATTGTCATGCACGTTGGCTCCTCACTCAAGGTGCAAGGTGAATAGCATCAGATTACACGACATTTTACGAGCTTTTAGTTCCGCTGCGAGGCAACCTGCCATGTCGCCAACCTTGTCTTACCCACATGTCGTCGACTGCCACTCACCTAGGTTAAATACGTACGACAATGGATGGCTACGTTCATGAACCCAATTGGTACCACGCGCTTAGCGGGCAACGCGATGCCTAGATAACCTTGGAACCAACAGACTCCAGACTTGAGATACCTAGCAATCTGCCTAGTCACCTACTCGGATTTGCTTCCCAAATGAACATCGGACAAGTAGTCACGGCGTTCACAACCGTCTTGTGTATCGCACACTTTTTTTATATGCCTACCTGTGTAACCACAGCACTCGAAGAGTGTTCAAAAACACTAGCCGCAACACATAATACGGCACCGGTCAAATAATAGTCTGCACTGACGGGGTGAAACACGCCCTCCTGCACTACCCAAGTGTTGTGCACGGGAAGGGGCAAAAAATAAAGTAAAATAAAAGATAGAGCACTACTTGTTACAACCCATGGACCCTTACTACGTGCAACCTCCATTATGTTGTTGTCATAGATGATAGATCGCCGTAGCGGATTCCTTCCCGCTGAACCTGGTATCTCCATGTCAAGACGCTAGAACCCCTGCGTCTATCGTTGGCTCATGCACGAACCTTGCAACCCACAACGTGCGGCGCCTATGTATTATTTAGGCTGCCACCCACCAATGAGATTGTCTAGGGCGGTTGACACAGGCTTCGAGGGCGCTTATGGCGCTAACAACTCAAGGACAAAGGGGACTACCTTATTAGCGTTCCCCTTCATATTGAAGCCTGGAATTGGAATTTCTCATAGTGACACCTATGAGTCAACAATCCCTTTGATTGCTGTTGGTCGGGGAGGAGAAGCATTGCGGCTGAATACCTCCCATAGGATGGTAGGGTGTTCATGCTAGGACATCAAGTTACAATAAACTCCGACCTACAACCAACTCGTCAATCAGCCTTGGAGGCGAAAGTCATTCTTACAGTTATCAAGCTTCCAAGGTCCACCTGGGAGTCGAAGCTCTTGATGCTTGTTCCATGCAACTCTACAGGGGCCAAGAAAGCAAGGGAAAGAAAGCGCCTCAAACTTTGCCGTTGGCGTTTGTGGCTTTTGTGGGGATAACACCCTATTAAGTGCCATCAACGGCTATCGACCGCATCGTTCGCCTGCCAGACGCAATATAGATCTCACAAAGAATGTGCAACAAGGGCACAGCGGATTCGAAGCCCCTAGCAAGTCTGTTATTGGCGGACAATTACTCTCTATGCGGGACATTACAAGTTCTCTGTGCTGTGCAACTCTTCTGTCTCGTTTTCATGGCGCATCCTGCATAGGTGCTCGTTTATGTGGCGTTTGCGCAACATACTCATATAATGCCTGAGCTCAATTGCGGGTGGGATAATACCCCACCGATGTTCGTATCGGCGGTGAATCGAGCGTCAGGGGGTTAGGAGAGTTATCACTCCACAAACTTCGTTCTTGGGAAGTCCTCATGCATAGCTTAGCTCAACCCCGAGATTACATCGCTACTTCGACTTTGACGACAAGCAAGGTTCCACCCGCACATTCCATAGTTGGGGAAGCCTGAAAAGCTCAACTAAGAGGCTTTCCGGGCGATCCTCACTATCCTTGTTTAGCCTGATCGCTGAACATCGTGTTAGGGTACGCGTCGGTCACCCTTGTGTGGGCTCATAGAATGCTATCCCAGTGGATTTCTGGATGGCAACCTAGCAAGCGTAGCTTGCAGATTGCCTCGAGCTCTAGCTACTTTAGATCTGGGACCTCACCGTGAGGATCCGCGTCGATCTCGTCGATCATGTAAGCCTCTCCAGGTCTAAAGACTAACACTTCTGAAAGAGGAGTACTTCATAAACCCTGTGCTTTACAAATTATGAGGTCTAGGTTCGACGATTATACCGTAATCGGTTAACCTTACTGCTACACGTAACAGGTGGATGTCGTCGTTACTTGCAGGATGGCTAAACTGACCCCTGGCCCTTATCACACAGTACACGTCGAGCAACGTCTTAGTGTCAGGCTACAGATACCTAGACTTCAGCAATCACTGCCGGCAAGACTATATTTGTATGGTAACTAACATGGTCATGCTCCGCATTATCGTCACTAGAACCATCGGCGCTACACAAAAATACCAAGGTAACAGCAAGTATCAAGTCACATTCCTAAAGTTACTTCTACATCTCGTTGGAACTCATGAGTCCCAACAGCCCCCATTGCAACTTACCATATTTATAGTCAAATACGACCCAAGAAACCATTTACTCGTCAACAAAATTAACACGTATTCCGTTGTTATCTCTGTTCTGGATTGACATATCGGGTTCAGTCTAGAGGTTGGTTTCTACCCAATAGGGAAAGCACTGATATGGCTTAATCAGCGGGGAGCCCTTGGAAGGATCTCCGGTATACATATCGTCCGATCTTGGCTTCTCTAGCTTCCTAGCTATAATATGCTGGGTTAGGAGGAGAAGCAAGAGGAACCGCTTACGACAGCCGGGACGCCAACGGTTCCTTCTCATCTCATAGCAGGCTTAAAAGTCAGGCATCACAGGAACTGTGTCTTTGTCTTAATTTGGTTACCACCTCGTTGGGTAACTAACCACATTGATGAGGTTGCTAGCACAAACTCCTACATTAATGTTTTTTCGAAGTCTATGGCAGCCTTCTTTTGAGTTGAGTATATGCTTTACCTACTGTCTGCTTTCAATCAGGCATTCGAATGCATCTATTCACCACAGGGATAAATATCTCTCATTCACAGACTAATACTTGCTATAGGACACCATATTTTGACATGAAGCGAGTTTGTGTTCCGAATGAGTTCATACTCCAGCTAAAAATGCCTGGCAAAATGGGAGCGATTCGTATAAGCGAAACCCTTGGATGAACCTGCAGAACCTACGCTCCCTAATGTGTTTATGTACACGATGTCTATCCCTTGTCTCGCCTGCACATCATTCCTAGTCAACTACAGACAGCATGGACGATGGTTGGTAAGGACTCATTGGTACCATCATCCTGTCATCTCGTCATCGTAATGATAGCTTCAAGCTGAAGTACGGTCCAACGCAACTATTTATCAGCTCGTGGACCCCAATGAGGCTCCTTCGAGTTGAATCCTTCTCGTGCTCCTCAAAATGTCTATCGTTATTATATGGCTTGATCAGCTTCATCGCTTGCCGCACCGCGCGAGCACTTAGTGCCAACAGCTGAATTTTATGAGGGAACAGCGTTGACCGAAGTCTACCCAACTCACCCTAAATGCTTTACTTGATTCAGGCGTTACATAAATAGTAAAGTAGGGCTATTGGTATGCAACCCTCTGTGTCATCGTTAGGCTTGACTGTCCATCCTGTCTCAGATCACCGGGTCAATGTCACTACTGGTAAGTCAGGGACAATAGGTCGGGCATAAGCGCAAAGAAGACCAGAGCTGAACCATGATACTAGTCGCCGATACCACTCTAGATAGACTTGCGTATGCGGCCATGTGATTGTTGTCCCATCTAGACACATGCCCACGCAAATTTTTGGCTGAAACATGATTGTGGTAAAATTTCACTGTAACCGGGCGAGTTTATAGGTCCAATTTCTTCACATATATACAACTCTACATGTAATATATGTTCGAAATAGAAGTTTCGAGTTTATGTAACGGAACGGCCCCAAGCTACCTACACCACATTTCCATCCCACAGCCACCCCCAGGAACACCACCCACACATACACTCACGGAGATTTCGAATGGGCCCCAACATATCAAACACATGTCCATGTGGAGAATCCCACTTACGGCCGTATACACACATACACGAACACATATACACGGACATATACGCTGTGTGATCAGAGAAAATGAATAATTCCAGATTCCGATCCGGTACGGTCCCGTAGTACGTACGCCTCGCTCGTACGGACCCCATTTATTAACTATAAACAAGTACGGAATCTCACCCGTCCGTCTATAAAAAAAGGAACAAGACAGACGTGCGTACGCATGCAGCCCTTGCACGCACATCTGTCCGATCCTGCCCTTCCCTGCCCTGCCGTCATCGAGAGGAACAGATGACCCTGACCTCCTGTACGCCATGTATACATATATACATCCTAAGGTAGCGATGATACATACATACTACCCAGATACTTACTTATGTACTGCTAACCTACTCACCTATCTACATGTAAGGTAAGGTATATATGTACGTACATACAAGTACCTAGTAGGCGCCGGCCTCCAACCCTCCATATCCCTCCACACCAACCCAACACAACCCAACCCGAACAACAACGACGCTAAGGCAAGGTCGGCACATGAAACAAGCGCAGGAACCAACGTGACGTGCCGGATCCGCCGGCTGATCTCACACACACACACTCTACCTACTCTCTACTCTCTACCTTAGTAGTCTACATATGTACCTAGCCTAAGCAAGTACCTTGGTGTTGTTTCGTTTTCTATACGTATCTCTCTCACTCGCCGTGCCACCCACCAACCCGACCCCCTAGGAGGTACGTATGGACTTACCTATGTATGTACCTACCTACCTACCTACCTAGGGATGTATGTAAGTAAGTGCCAATCCACCACCACCCATGTACACAACAGCAGCAGTAGCAGCAGCAGCAGCAGAAGCACACGCGCGGCAGAGAGTTCAGCCGCACGTGCGTACCTTACCTTATTTCGTCAAGCAACGGTGGAAGGAAGGAGTGTATATGCGTGTGACTGTGATTGTGAATGAAGCTTACGTTATGCTACCTATAATCTAACTTGCCTACTTTGCCATGCCACTAGTTGAAACGGACGCATCCGGTCACTCGAAACACTTGATCTCTCGTTTGTGTAGGGTAGGGCGACCGTCGGTATTGAGTGAATCATCATCGAGGTAATGATGTATGAATCAAGGCCCCTGCTGTGAGGCCCCAAGTCTGAGTTAGGTAGGCTAGGCTGAATACGATGCGAAGCAACCTGTTGCCTGCTTCAAGTCATGGTTTACCCATCTAGCAAACACGGCACGTCATGATCCCTATCTATATGTACGTAGGTATCACTATCAGGAGAGAGGGGGATACTGAAGAGAGGGAGATAGAGAAAGGAGGCATGGGAATCCCGGGGGAATTTTCAATCTTAGTCTGATATCCATTTTTATTAAAAAGGCAAACAGCCCCTAACTGCGACTAACTGAACCCTGCAGCCCTGACGTTTCGGTAAAAACGAAACCCGTTGCGGCAAACCACCTACCTGCCTCTCGAGCCCGGCGTCGTCTGCCATCTGCCTATCATACGCACTTTCGTTTTGGCCACACTCCCGCATTTCTCGTCGCATCTGAATCGTCCTGCTTCCCTAAAGGGCCACCTTGCTTGGTGGGAAATCAATCTGCCGCCTCTGTCGCCCTTGCGCTCTCCTTTCAGATGAAGTGTTAAACCTGCCTCACCCTTTGCTAGTGTACAATAAAACCTAGACAAAACAAACCTTTTTGCCTAGATGTTTTCTTTTCTTTCTCTAGTCTCGCGTGAATACCGAAAAGGTTTTCTCTTCTCTATGATGCATTAGGCCTCCATTGTGGGCCGTTAGGAATGGAAAAAAAGAGCGAGAACTCCCAAAATGCAAGTAACGGGATCCGCGAAACGCCTGTGGTGTGTATTATTCAACTCAAAAAATCCGCACGCAATAAGGAATAGCGCGAGTACTAAACTACTCGTTCTTGGGAGAGGTCGGGGAGCTGCAAAGTATTGGTCAGCCTCTCTGCGAATGAAACTAGGAAACTGACACTTACAACTTGGGGGTAGAACTGCCACCAGGACCAGGAGTCCTAGGTGTGAATTTAGGGGACTGTATCAGAGTTAGTATGGGAACGATTGCAATCAAATCGATTGAGACAAACCGATGGTGAGTACCCAGGACTAACAGGCGATCCCTTATAGGCTGGGCTCGTGGGAGAATAAGAATTCGGCGAAGTCGGTGAAGTCGGCGAGAAGCCCGGTGACACAGGCGAATAGGAAGGCGATGTAGGCCCCACGTTAGCGGTGGGAGATGTCGGGCTGTAGGTGGGACTCGAGGGAGAGTAGTTTGGTGAACTAGGAGACATCCCTGGCGAAGTTGGCGAGTAGTGTCGTGGAGACGACGGGGAAGTCGGAGAATAGCTCGGTGATGTCGGACTATAGCTAGGACTAGATGGGCTTGTTTGGAACTTCGGAGAACTTGGAGAGAACGAGGGAGAAGATGGGCTAAACCGCGGCGAGCTATCATATCGTCCTCCTATTGGTGAGGCAGGTGAATAACCGCCACCTGGTGAAGTAGGCGAGTAACTTCCACCACCGTAGCTGCTAAAAGGAGAAACAGGTGAAGCACCACCTGAGAAGGGGCTAGTTGCTCCCGCCGGACTTCGTCCCCCATACGGGCTGGCACTACCAAATCCTCCGTATTCTGTTCCAAAGCCGGTAGGAGCGTCGGAAGTGTTAGCAATAGGCGAGAAATTGCCCATAGCCATTGACGGTGACGCAAGCGACAATCCGTAGCCAGAATCCGCCATCGGTGAGCCGGTATCATAGGGTGTCGCAGCACCCTCCATTGGACTTCCCTTGATGGTCATACCCGGCATGAGGCCCATCCTAGAATTATCGGAGATGACGGTATCGAGCATCTTTGGATCCAAGTAAACGTTGAAGTGGCCCGTGCCCATCGGAGCTAGCTGGCCGAGCATGATGTTCTCGGAGATACCTCTGCAGTCGTCCAATTCACCGGTTGCTGCGGCCTCCAAGAGAATCTCGACAGTTTCTTCGAATGAACATCTCATCAGTGCGCCGGTGTCAGCTCGGTTGATGCCATGTCGAGTAACCGCCGCGATACTGCCTCGGTAGGTCATGACATCAACCAACAGAGCAAGATGACGCTCATTGACGTACGAACCGTCAAATGCCAACACTCTTCTCAGCTCGTTTAGAAGCGCACCTCGCGCAGCTTCGATTCCGAAGACGTCAACAGTTTGCCATAGGTCGTTTGTGATTGTTCGCGTGTTATCTACCCCAGGAACTGAAAGAACCTCTCGTAAAGCTGTGCCTTGAGTGTCGAGGTACCATTCCTCGCAAAGTGGGTCATCCTTGGACTGTATCAACGCGCCGCTCTTATCTTCAGCGATCTTGGTTCCTTTGTTCAAGAAGGCTCGCTCGATACCCTTCACTCCACGAAGCGTCAAATGCTCGAGAAGATGATCAGCTAACCGCTTGAGCATGACATCATCCTCAATCGCCTTGTCCGTGTCATCCTTGTCTTCGGGCATGGCACGAATACGGATAATTTGATGATCTGCGTTGTTGTCACTACAAATAACAGCAAGATCATTTGAATAATCCTCTTGGAGACGTGCAGTGACATCTTCTACAGTAAGACCTTTGTCAAGCATCTTCTGACGGTCCAAGACAAAACGAAGCAACCACCGCGACTGTCTATCAATGGGTGCGTGACTGTCGTCGGGAATCATGTAATACGCTTCGACGAAGTCCTTGTCTTCAGGGATGGTAGTTGACTCAATATCGGGATCGTAGTAAATCTCAGTAACTGCTGTGACGGAACGCAAGTTGGTATGCTCCACCACGCTTCGAAGTCTCTTCGCTTGCTCTTGTGAAGCAGACCCATCCAAGTAGACCATCATCGAAGGAGTTTTGATGTTGCTGGCGACATTAAGAATTTCCTTCAGACGCGGAACGCCAAGAGTAATATTCTTGGAAGATATACCGGTGAAGTGAAAAGTGTTGAGGGTCATCTGTGTCGCAGGTTCGCCAATCGACTGTGCAGCCAACACACCAACCATCTCACCAGGATTGACCATCGATCTAGACCATCGAGTCTCCAACTCTCCAATGATATGACGGAATGATAACTTGTCTAGACGGTGGTGGACTGCAAGATGCTTGAATGATAGTCGCGAACGGAGCAGAGCCTTAAAGAGCAGTGACGCGTTTTCGTCAGCCTCTCTCGAGACATCATCTGAACCACGAACGACCACCATTCTGTCCAAAAGGCTTTTGACAACGGGTATCACATCCTGAGGGGTAAGGTTGCTTCGTTTCGTGTCATCCACTTTCAATAATTTCTTGGATGACTCGATAAGCCGACCGACGTTGAGGGGAAGTTGGAAAGCATCCTCAAGCTTCTCAACTCTTCCTTTCAAACCTCGAAGAAATTCACGGTCTTTGCAAATCGTTTCATACTCCATATCCAGAAGCTCCTGAACATGGGCGTCGCCAACAAGATCTTGTCCATACTCAAGCGCATCGAGTGAAGATTGTCGAACAGCTTCCATGACGTCCATGCGAAATCGGGCTTCAAAGTCGGTGTCTCTCAGAACCCAGTGATCCATACCCTGTTTCTCAATGTACATGGCATCTTTACCATCTTCACCATATAGAAATTCGATAATATCACCAAGCGAGTTACGAACGGTACCGTCGTAACGGGCGCTGACATCCTCAAGAGCTTTGACAAGACGACGTTGAATATAACCGGTCTCGGCCGTCTTGACCGCGGTATCGATGAGACCTTCACGACCAGCCATGGCGTGAAAGTAGAATTCCGAAGGAGTTAAACCACGTAGGTAGGAGTTCTCGACAAAACCACGAGCTTCGGGTGAGTAGTCATCTTTAGTAAAGTGAGGCAAGGTTCGGTACTTGAAACCGAAGGGAATACGCTTTCCCTCAACGATTTGCTGTCCGACAAGGGCCGTCATCTGCGAAATGTTGATAGACGAACCCTTTGAACCAGAGCGAGCCATGACTACAGCGTTGTTCAAGTCCTTAAGACTATTCTCAGTAGTGGTGCCTGCCTTGTCACGAGCGGAGTTGAGCGCCTTGGAAACCTTGCTTTCGAAGGTTTCTCGGATGTTCATACCCGGAAGGGCTTCCAACTCGTTAGCAGTCGCTTGGGCTGTGAGCTCAGCTACCTCGGCCTTCTGCTCGTCGATGTGAACCTGAACTTTCTCGATAGTCGCCTTATCCGGAATGGTATCACCAATACCGATGCTGTGACCGTTGTGGAAAAGCCAGTAATTGACGACGCGTTGACAACCATTGAGAAAAGCCATGGCCCCTTCAGGACCGAGCTCGTTATAGCAGAGGTGGACGATACCGCCACCCGCCGCACCAACGTTCTTCTTGGTGAGAAGGCCAAAAAGCAGCTCGCCAGATTGGACGAGCAAACCGTCATCCTTCAACGGACACCAAGGGCCACTACCTGGCTTTGTGTATAGGTTAATCTCCCGAGGAATAATCATGCTGACAACCTGCTTTCCTGTCCAACGCGGTCTCGGCTTTAGAATAGCAGGCTGGGGTATTATTCCGTCCCAGTTGGGAACCCAAAGCATAATGTTCATGACGGCCTCCTTTGTCATGAATACATCACGACGACACATCTTGTACACTCCTGCTAGCGTGTCCTGGACGATACCCATTAGTGGTCCATTTCTCTGGGGCGACACGATGTTTAGGGGAACCATGCAAAGTTCCCGGACCTCAGCACGAGTCTCTTCGGTTTGCGGAACGTGTAGGTTCATTTCATCACCGTCGAAATCTGCATTGTACGGCGAAGTGACGGACAGATTAAGCCGGAAAGTTGAGTAAGGCATGACCTTGACTCTATGACCCATCATAGACTCCTTGTGGAGCGATGGTTGACGGTTGAAGATGATGTAGTCGCCATCCTGAAGGTGACGCTCAACTTTCCATCCATACTCGAGAGATATTTGACCAGCGCGCTTGTGGTGTCGAAGATCGATTCGCGTTCCGTCTGAGCGGATAACATACTTGGCACCAGGGTGCTCGTTCGGACCATTCTGCACCAACTTATGAAGGCGTGATATGTTGTATGGCGTAACGGTTTCGGGGTACGTTAGGATTCTCGCTATGCTTCGCGGCACACCGACTTCGTCCAGCGAGATATTGGCGTCTCCAGTGATAACCGTACGAGCGGAAAAATCGACACGCTTGCCCATCAGGTTACCACGCAACCTACCCTCCTTACCCTTTAGACGGGATCGGATCGACTTGACAGGGCGACCGCTCTTCTGAAGGGCTTGAGGCTGACCAGCGATATCATTATCCATGAGGGTAGCGACATGATATTGAAGCAGCTGCTCGAACTCGGCGGAAATATGAGCGGGCGAACCTTCCTGAATGGCTTGTCGAACATTGCCGTTCGCACGAATGATATCGCCCAATTTGTACGTCAAGTCGTCCTCATTTCTTAGGCCTTGCCCAGTGCCATCCATGGAGATGCTAGGGCGCACCGGGGGCGGTGGGACGGGCAAAACTGTGAGGATCATCCACTCCGGTCGAGAATAGTCCTTATTCAAACCCATGTCCTGAAGGTCTTCGTCGGAAATATGTTTCAGAATGTTGAGCGCCGTCTCGGGCGTAATGAGCCGCTTCTCTTTGGTTTTCTGGCCCTCTTCGTTATGAAGGTTGTAGTGGGCCCATAGCTGAAGTGCGGTCTGGCGAACATCGGGTTGCGAGTTACCACAACCACCATGGCCCTGAGACTTAGGCTTGTTGCCCGGCTCATACTCCTTGTCATCGTCCTTTGGTACCTCGTTGCTACACTCCTTCTTGCCTTTGCAAATGGTCCAAACACGTTGGAACCGAGTCTTCGCGTCCCGCGTGTTCACGGCAGCCGCGAATTCTGGATTATCCTGAAATAAGCTAGTCAGCATCAACAAGGCTCGCGTTATCCAGGAAGCGAGAGCAGGAGACTGACTCTATCTTCCAAGACTTTACTGCAATTATGGCAGACGATCTCGAGGATCTTCTTGACCTTCTTGATGAATCCAGGATGATAGACAGGCTTTGCTAGTTCAATGTGACCGAAATGACCAGGACATTCGGACATGTTCTCCATGCAGGTCCCGCACTTGACTGAGCGGTCCACGGAGCCCATACGAGAGTCGTTCAATCCATTGACGCGCGGTTTCGTTCGAGTCTCGTCCATGGTCTCCGGATACATAACATGCACGACACTCATGTTCTTGACCTCCTCGGGTGAGAGGAGACCGAACTGGATCTCCTCCACAGTCTTGAGGGGCGCATCCGAATGCGCGAAATGGAGGTTCGCCATTTTGGATGATGGGTAAGTGGGGAGGATAGGTCGAAGTGAGGGAAGGGTGAAGGGCGGGTGAGGATTTTGAGAGGCGTAGCGCTTCGTCGATCGTGTCTCGTAGGCAGGAAAAATGCTGTTGCTTCAGTCGAAAAAAAGCAAAAGAAAATAGATTATATACTGCTAGCGAAGCAGGTGATGAGGAAGTGATGCAGCCAGACGGAACGATGGCACTGGAGGGCGTTGCCAACCAGGCCAAAGGCCCGAAAATGACGGGTGGATTTCACTCCAGGGCGCGCGAATCAAAACGGGGAGCGCGATGATGGAAAATCGCTTCACTGACGTAATTGCAGGTATCGGATGGTCGCAAGAGTAAGGCTGGCGCGATATCCGAGGCGCGTTGTGATGTTTCGTCAATCGTGAGTTGGTTGTTGTGGTTTGGGAGAAAGCCTTCTCTGCAGGGAGTTGAGAGAATCAAAGAAGGCAAGAAGCCGCCACAGATCTACGCTAAGCCTTTTTCGGCCGATGGAGTCGCGGAACTTTGTTTCTCCATAGTACGGGACGCGACCGGTACATGCTCTTGTACTTTTCCGTGGCGCAAACTTCACGCTAGAAACCAAGTACACCTGGGCATGCAGCAAGTATTTGCGTACCGATCCCAAGACTTGATCAATTAGGTTCCTTCTTTTGTACCTTGGTACCTAGGTAGCTGCAAACTCGCACATACAGTACATGTATGGGGTATGTACTCTAGCCGATGAGTCAAGCAATGCACCCATCGCATTCCACAGTGGGTCACCATGCAAGGTTGCATCTGCCAAAGTGCACTACCAATCGATTGGTCCGGTTCTCAGAGCCTCGTCGCAACCTACGAATACCTACATGTACGTAGTATATCTAGCATTGTGCTATTACCGACTCCTCAAGCCACTACACGCATTATAAGACGGGAAGGCACCAATAATTGCTACATATGCCATTTTCCAGCATTTTCATTGTCGTATCATATCACTTCCGCCTACCCCTTGTTCCCCTTGCGGCCACAACCTTCCGACCTCCCGCGCCTTTTTCCTCCTCCACGGCCTCGCCCTCCTCGCCCTCGCCTAAGCTTCTACGACGGACCGTCCCGGTCGATACCGCAACAAACTCCTCCTCGCTATCGCTCTCGCCAAGGTTGAACAAGACCGGCATCTGGAATCCTGCACCCTCGATATCGTCGTCATACCCTTTGCTCGGGTCCAAGGTCAGGACGTCGATATCCTCGTCCTCCTGGTCTAGCCTGCGCTTGTTGATCTCCTCTTGCGGGTGAATGTCAAACTCGTCCTCCTTCTCTATGTACTCCACATTCTCCTCGACCTCGACGAAGTCCGGTGCCAAGGCCGACCAGCGCTGAGGGCTGGTAACCGACCAAATGTAGATCCGACCCGTCTCGAGCCCGCAGGCGGCCAGTAGAGCCCTGTGTGGATGCCACTCGATGACGCCTTGCTCCTCCTTCGGCCCCTCCAGCATCCGAACTAAACTTCCGTGATTTCGCTCCCATATATATAGCTCGTGATTGTTGTACGTCGATGCCGCCACGTATTCTCCGGTAGCGCTGAACGTGACATGGTTCCAGGACAGCCTGTTAACAACATCTTGGAACTTGTGTTCGAGCGGCATTTGTATCGTGTCTGGGTCGAGGTCCTCCGCTGATAGATTCGGCACATGAAAGGTTCTGATGATGCGATCCTGTGAATTGACTAGTAATTCTCGCCCTGATTGTGTTAACCGTAACGTTGTCACTACCGAACTGCATATCTTCTCTGACCATATAATCTCGTGCATGTTGGCGTCTATAATATTAAGCCGGCCTTTATTTGTGCCCGCGAGTATATGGTCTCCCGTGACAGTCCACACCGTCGCGGTCGTCATCTGTTTTGCATCTTCCTTCGCTTGCTTCTCCTTCGTAGCTGCATCGGCATCGGTGTTGGTCCGTCTCGGTGCAGAGGGAAGGGTGTGTTTGATATCGCCGGCGCCACTCATGTCAACAAGTGATGGGGCTTCATCGAAGACGGATGCGACAAATAAATGGCTGAATTGTGCCATGGTCAGCTTTAGGCGAAATGAACCGACATGGTCTATCAGAATACTCACTGGTTCCAGGGATGTAGGTCTGCCGTGTAAATAGGCGCGCGGAAACGCACCTCCCTATGCCTCGTGCCATCTTGAAGATCCCACAGGACGGCTCTCCAGCCTTGACAGGCGGAGAGCAGGTACTGGCCACATCTGGACCAACTTAACGAAGTAATTGCCGCTCTATGGCCTCTTAACTTCCGCGCCACGCCCATCGTCTCGAGATCCCAAACTACCACAGTTCCATCGACGCGACCGGAGGCCAAGTGATCGCCCTTGCGATTGAACCGTAAGCATGTTGTGTGGCCTGATCGGATCGTGTTTGTGATGTTCTCGGGATAGTCCTGGAGCAGGTAGTCGTCGGAGAGCAGTAAATTCATATTGGCGCGCTCATACTTGTATTTATAGTTTGTGTGAAACTTTGTAAAGACTTGGAGATAACAAACGACAGCTTACAGGGTTCAGAAATCCACAGATTGAAAAGTTGTAGTTGGTTGATCATCCGCGCCTGCTCTTCGTGGACCGTAGCCTTGCAGCAGTAGTTACACGCAAGTTACAGGGATGTGCGGGGGGTTGGCGCAGGGGACGTCCCGCCGATCCCCCACTATGGAAACTGACCTAGTGGCTGCCACCACTTCCAGTCTGCCTACACATAATAGTCATGTCTCCCTCATGATAGAAGAAGTTGGCTGGTTGGACCTTTACTGTCAACTGCTTATTTATTTTATACCGAAAGGTCTTCACTTTCTTATACTATAGCCAGTATACCTTTGATCAATTCAATCGTAATGGCTAATTCAAGGTAGATGTCTCCTCAGACTTGTCCAGATATTATATGTTCGACTAACACTCACGTTTAGGTTTGAGTACGTGAAGGACTTTGAGCAAGTCGACAATATACTACCCAACACCTGGATTGTGGTACGAATAGATGGGAGAGGCTTCACAAAGTAATCTTAACTATCCGCTTCAGTGCCAGCGTATGTCCTGATTTACTGTGCAGACTATGTGCTAAGTATGGATTCGAAAAGCCAAATGACCGCAGAGCCCTCGACTTGATGAACGCCGCCGCCAAAGCTGTTATGACTGAGCTCCCTGATATCACGATTGCATATGGGGTCAGCGATGAATATAGGTATTTTCCCTTCGCGACCTTAAAGGGATAATGGCTTATACTGAGCTTTATTAGCTTTGTTTTCCACAAGACTTGCACATTATTCGAGAGGAGGTCCAGGTAGGTCTCTCATAAAGCCATCCATGTCGAGCGAGTTCTTATGCCGAGTACGTAGCAAGTTAGTTACAACAATTGTGTCGACTTTCACGTCATACTATATTTATCTATGGCCCACCTACTTCTCAGATACACCGTTGTCACCCCCTCTTCCCAGCTTTGATGGGCGTGCTGTCTGCTATCCCGGCGTACAGAACCTTCGCGACTATATGAGCTGGCGTCAAGTAGATTGTGAGCCGTTCTTCCCTGTTTTGTGAAGCCCCAAATGCTAAGAAATAGACAGGCCATATTAATAACCTCTATAACACTACGTTCTGGTCGCTCATCCAGATAGGCGGGATGGAAGCAAAGGAGGCCGAGAAGTTCCTTGCAGTAAGTTGTCTCCCCCTTTCGCCGATGAACCAAGCTTATCAGAATCTAGGGAACCCTCGCGTCCGACAAGAACGAGATCCTATTCTCGAAATTCAAGATAAACTATAACAATGAACCGGAAATATTCAAGAAAGGAAGTGTGGTGTATCGAGACGTAGGTTTTCTCTGCACCAATGAATTCATCTCCGCGCTAACCATGGCTAGTACGACCTCGTTGAGCCAGGGAGTCATGATGCAGCGCAAGAAGCTGATAGATTGGCGGCGCCCGTGCAACAGTCCAAGACGCAGGACGAGAATGACAAGAAGCGGCGAGCGAAGGCGAGAGTAATGGTCGACCATCTAGATATCATCAGAGACGACTTTTGGGATAAGCGTCCATGGTTGCTGTCAAATAAGCCGGGGAAGATCCCCAAGCAGACATGATAAAATTAGTCTTCTCGATGCCCACCGTTTCAAATACCATAGAAGCAGTCTGGTTGTAAAGGTTCCATGATGTAGGTGCTGCATCTCGCGCAATTCATGTCTCTTAGGAAGAGTGTATGCAGTTGGAAGTGTGTCCGTTGAGGACTTAAGACAGAGATTCCAACCGCTCTGCCCAAAGCCATCTTAATGATACGCCTATTCATCCACCAGAGGCCCTTAGCCGTCTCTTTTCCTCTTTCCGCTTGCGTCTCGCATCCCTTCTCGCTCGGCGCTCCTCCTTGGTCTCCTTAGCAACCCCGGCATTCCGCTCAGCCTTCTTTGCCTTCTTCTTCTCAACCTTCTTAGCAACAACTCGCACCTCCGCCTCCTTCTCAGCTTGCTTCTCCGCCTTTCTCCGCCTTTTCTCCCTCCGCCTGGCTCTCCTCTCCTCCTTCGTCTCCGTGGGGTTCTGTTCGCCGGGAGCAGCAACGGGCGTCCCCACACCGCTATCCGGCGGCGTGGGCAGCGCCGCGGCGGCGGCCGCCACATTCCCAAGCGTGCCCGCCATGACGCCGCCCCTGACGAACGACGTGTACAGGCCCTTGTTGCCGGTATACTTGGCCGCGGCGCGGGCGGTGATCCTCTCGAGCGCGCCGCCCTTGAGTGTCTGCTTCATGGTGCCGCCCCCGGTGTCGATGCCTTTGAGGGCCTGGTCGAAGGCGTTCAGCCACCAGGCCTCCGCCTTGTGGTCCTTCTTGCTGCCGAGCCCGCGCCCGTCGTCGTTGCGCCTGATCAGCAGGTGGTGCGTTAGCCCGTTGCGGTCGTCGGTCGGATGCAGAGAGTGCCCGGTGCCCCGCCATCCTTGCGAGGTCAGGATGGCGTGCGCGTTCATCGGGGGCGGGATTGTGATCGTCGGGGGAAAAGGGTGTGTGACCTGAGTATTATTACGAGGACGCTGAGTTCATCGAGGACGTTATGGGAAGGGAAGCGGTTGTCGTGAGGTTTATACGCTGCTCATCTTTGCTGAATAGGAATTCCACTTGAAATTCGTCTATCGCTGTCGAGAATTCAGTTTTCTGATTGTTTCAGTTGGCCCGTGAGGCCCACCTAATCAGAATATTGCTTTAAGACCCGATTTTGTTTTTTGCCGCGAATTATAAGGGGTGTGTTGGGCTGTAAATAAGATTCTGAATTTGGGGCCGAAGATATTGTATTAAGTTAGGATCTAAGCTAACTATTTAGTTTATAATAAGATTAATGCCGTAGCGAAGCTATAATATAGCTATATATACGGCTAAACTTTCCGAATACTTAACCGAATATAAGAAATTTATAATTTTAAATAGTATTATATAACTTTAAAATCTTTAAAGTAAATTTATTTAACGATTTAGAAGGCAATTTATGCCTTATTTATAAAGCTAATATTATATTTCTATATAAAATTTTATTCGTAAAATTTTACTTTAAAATTAATATAAGTAATAGGTTTTGAGATTTTTAATTTATCGTATAGCTATAATATCGAACGGAATTTAATATAGGAATTATATTTAAGAGAGCCGAATTATAAATATTTTAAATATTATAGGTAAAGAAAAATAAATATAAAATTAACCGAATATATTATATAATTAACGCTAAAAAAACGGGAAAGTTAAATAAATAAAATATATAATTAATATATTTAAAAGCGAAAGTATATATTTTTTAAATTTTAAGGTTTTAAAGTTTTAATAATAATTTATTAAAATAAATAGGATTAAAAAACTATTTTTTTAAAAATAGAAAAAAATTAAATATAAAATCGATAAAATATATAATATAATAAATATTTTAAAAACGAAAAATTTAAATAAATAAAATATATAGTTAACGTATTTATAAATAAAATATCCGGGAGTTTAATAATAAAATAAGCGGGTTTAAGAATTATTTTTTTAAAAATTTAGCGATTTGTTTTTTTTATATAGTAATTTTAAAGGATTTCGCTTTTATTTTTTTTAATAATTTATTTCGTTCAGTTTATATTTTATTAATTTTTTAATAAATAGTATTTATTATTAATTCGAGATTTATAATTTTAATTTATAAGTAATTTATTTTTTTTATAGCGGATTTATTAACGGTATTTAATATTAATATATAAAAATTGCGTTTAATAGATAGTTTAAAGATTTTAGCCGATTTAACTTTTAATTAAGTTTTTTATTTTATAAAAAATCTATAAGTTACCCGATTTCGGTTATTTTTATAGCTTTATAATTATTAAAATTATATATTATTTTATTTATTTTTTTAAGTAGATTTTAGTTTTCTTTAATAAAATTAGTAATTATATTATTTTATTTTTTTTAAAAACTTTTAACGTATAATTTATAATTAATAATAAGTTTAAATATTACGGTTTAATACCGATTTTTAAGGTTTTTAAATTAGGAATTATAATTAATTTTTATTGCTTTTAATATTAAACGTTTTTCGTTTAAAATTTGTTTAATTTTTTTTAATAATTATTTATAGTTTTATTAAAAACCGAATTATTTTTAGTCCTATTTTTTATTATTATACGGTTTATTTATTATTAAGCTTTTCGGATAATTCCGAATTTATATTTTAAATTTTCGATTTAATTTATGAAGTTTATATTAAATAGTATTATTATTTATTAATTAATTATTATAGTTAATTAAGCTTTTAATAATTTTATTTTAGCTATAGCCGATTTTTATCCGGATTTTAAAATATCGAGATTTCGGGTAAGATTCCCTATTTAAATAGTTAATTTAGAAGTTCTATTTTTTT
>JAJJKD010000077.1:0-191351 GCA_022376535.1 Xylariaceae sp. FL0662B
TTGGTTGCAATGTATCAATCGTCTCTTCAACGTACTTACCTCTTCCAATGAAACAGAAAGAGAAAGAACACGATTGCCTTCATTACCTACCTACATGTATGTGTACCTGCCTCGATTTAAGCCAAACTCAGATGGTCCGTGCCCAGTAAGTCTCGAGAGACTTTCGCATACACACTTCAGTGCCTTACCTGAAAGTGGCTCCCCCACTTCGCGGTTAGAACCCACAGGTAGGTGAGGTACCACCAATCTGCGACCAACCCAGGTTGCCTTCATTGTCGCAACAAACTTCCAGAGTGCCTACGCGACATCGCCGGCATCATCCCATCGCCACATATCATCAAGCTGCGACCCATAGCCAACGATTCGGGGCAATGGGTTTGTAACCTCCTGATATGGCGCCATCTGGGGATACCAAAGGCACCGGTCTCAGGAGAAACGTCCTGGATGCCGCCATAAAATCAGCCTTTGAGTATAACGAGGTTCCCGATAGTGTCGAAGAGTTAATACAATACCTAAAAGAAGAAGGTATACCTGAAAAGTTTCTAGAAGATGAACATACCATCTTCAACATATTCATCAAATATTCCAAGCAGTATTCTTCCAAGTCTTTGATCAACGGATATCAAGGTTCCAAGTCGCTCTCTCCTGAGAATCGACCCGTGACGCCGCCTCACAGTAACAAAAGCGAGCCTGGACTGGCTACAGAACACGATCCCGGCGCGTACTCACCGCAGGAGCCACGGAGTAGCGAGGAACTCATCACTATGGACGAACAAGTAAGCGGTTGTTCCTAGAATTTGTCGCGATCCTGAGAGTCGAATTGTCGCTGACACGCCCTATCGTAACGAAGTCGCCTGACACCTTCTTCCTCTATGTACATTCCGACTTGTCCGACACCGATTGGGCCGGCTTTACCGCCATCAAGTGTCTGGAAAAGCAAAACTATATCACCCAGAGTATCGCTAGCCGACTAAAGCGCTCTTCGGGCAAGGGAACGAAACATAGACTGATATGGCATGCGAAAGGAACTGGAATAGACAAGAAGACAAGGCGATCAACTTTCGTGGTGATCCCGGACGAAAGACTCGAGGTCGACGTGGCCATAGGCTCAGAATGGTGGCGGGAAGAAGACGAGGAGCAGGATGACACTTTGTCTAACCAACCCACGCAGGAACAGGCGCCGAGCATAGGTTGGTCAGCGTAATGTCGTGGTAAGTGGCCTGGCTGACATGTAGCAGATGGCAAGGTACAGCCCTGGCTCACCACGCAAGATCGACACCCGGCTATGACGCACGGTTCGGAATATACACAGGATACCTTATTGTTATCTCTCGTCGACCGCATGTGCACAATGCATACGGATATCGCCAAGCAAGCAACAAATGGTATTATAGCTCTCAGCACCAATTCCGCCATGGCAAGCCGGCCCGAACTTCTTCATGACCTCGCACTTCCCGGCAATGCTCGGCCTCTGATTAGACAGCCCCAGCCGCCACATCGAGGAGGGCCCACCTGAAAATCTTGGAGGCAAAGACAATTCAAAATCGACAAACGAAGCGGGATCGTCAGCAAACAACCAGGCAAGCTCGTCGCTACACGGGCCTATCACATCGGTAGTGTGCGATGGGCCAAGACGAGTGATCCATGCTGTGGCCAGGCCAGAGAACTCTGCTTTCTAGTACGGCTCTTACCGGTCGATGTTGACCGTGGAGAACTGAGCAGAACAGCCGGGCTAAAACAAACATGTCGGACTAGGCAGGATGGCGTGACACGAAGGATAACGCCAGTCGAGTTCGAGGGGACGATAGACGGTACGAGGTAAGAGACGATGCCATCACCTTTTATAACGAATGCATTGTGGATAGGACAAGGAGAAACGAACTAACGAAGAGTATCAGACAGCACTACTCAGCGACCCCTCGGGTCGCAACGAGTATGAATGCCCAACGCCCGTTACGGGCCCGTCTTCGGAAGAACGCGTTCATTGGTGCCAGCGAGTACCTATCATTTCGGTAGAGAAATTCGAGAGGAGAGGAAAAGTTTATACGTATTTCGATCTCGGGGGGGGGGGGGGGGGGGGGGCGTGGAAACACTGGAGCCCCCGTGCACTGACTACGTATGTATCTAACTTAGTGTCTCGGCCTGATGCCTAATTCTCGCCAACGTTACGGTTCCTACCTAGGTATATACGTATATACCCCAAGGTTCTCGTGTTCTCCCAAATCTCATACGGGTCCTGACAAGTACACACAAAACGGTGAAATCAAAACGGACACGGGCGTCGCCGGAATCCTCGAGTGGTCCAAGCTTAGATTATAGGCCCCGGTACCGGTATGAAAGTTAATACATCGATGGACCCATGTCATCAACTCTCTGTCATCAATACCTCTTCGTATGAACATACATGTCACCTGAGGTCGATGTATTACCTCAACACCAGGTAGCTGTCTCCTGAAAGAAGCTTGTCCTGTTCAGATCCGATTATTTCGCAATCCTCAGTTGCACAAGACATGACGGTTATGCTAGGTAGTAGCGTATTTACCAGTCGATATTACTATAGTTAGTAAAAACCCCTTTTCAACCAACCTACATAGCGCGTTCGTGCCAAGATAACGCGTCAGCGCGTACGGCAGGTTTCCATTTGACACTTTTCGCGGAATGAGATATAGTACGTGCAATGGCTGAACACATTGAGCACTCGATGGCCTCGGCTCTGAGGAATTAATCAATGCCGTTGGTCACAGTGGATATGGTCACAGTGGATATGCAATCTTATTGTCAGACGCTCTAAGGATTCATAATTACGGCAAAGGGGCAGAAAAAGCAACTACAGATTAGCTAAGTACCTACTTATTCGCCGGCCTGCTCGGCAGAGCCTCAACATCCAATTTACACCTACTCTACATTTCTCCCGGCCATCTTGCAGCAATATCTAAATTGCAAAACTCTTCTCCGTGTATGAAATCCCCCCGACTATCCCACTGCAAGTCCCGCCTTCTTAACCTTCAGATACGATGGACAACGAAGGGGCCGCACTCACTAATCGCCGCGTCTCAGGCACGGTCCAAGACCTGTTGGATAGTCTAAGTACCCGGGAACTCCTTCAGTACCTTGCGAATCGTGTTGACGGCCAATCCGTCGACGATGGCAAGATATCGATGCCCTCGCATGGTATCTCTAAGGAAGAGTTTGACCGTCACCAACAATCTGTCCAGCATGGGCTCGAGCAACAATACCAGTGTTCCAACACCATTCTGGGAAACGTCCAAGAACTCAGCAGCAGCGTGGCGCAGGTCGCGCATGCTTCAGTAGGCATCCGTGCCGACGTTCAAGCCACCCAACAGGACGTCGCTGCGACGAGTCTAGATCTGCAGCGGGGACAATGGAACTTCAAGGCTCTCGAAGACTCGGTAGAAAAGAATATGAGCAAGACGCACGCCGAGTTGAAAACCCTCCGAGAGGAGATACGCACGCTTCGCAACTACATGCGTGCTTGCCAAGATGACAGCTCCCCCCGATTCCCCCAATTCAGAAGATTCCCACCGGAAATCCGATCCATGATCTGGGATTTCGCTATCCCGGGCAAGATTCTCGAAATCCGAGAGCTTAAATGCCCAGCTGGCCAAGAGGATGACGCAATCGTTGAGGCTGAATACGAATTTGTGCCGAGGCGCCCACCACCCAGTATAGCCCAAGTCTGCCAGGAATCGAGGGCCGTTGCTTGCCGCAGTGGAAGGCTGGTGTCACTCAACAATCTTCGACCCGAGACTGATGCTTCGGGTAACACGAGCTCATGGTGGGAAGACAAGCAATGGACCTGGTTCGATCCCAGTAGAGACACCCTATATCTCAATCTGCGTTGCCACCGCCTGGGCCATAACTTCGCGTTTTCCGGACTCTTGGACTGTGCTCGCCACGTCGCCGTCGGAAATAGCCTGCATGAACGATCGCTTTATTCCCTGCTAGACCAAGACATCTGCCCGCACCTGGAGTCTATCGATATCGTCGGCGCCGTCCTCGTGCAGCCCGAGCTCAGCAATCCAGAGCTGGAAATCGCCCTCTTTGGGGGGGAGCGCCACCTTGCTATCCCAATGGTCACCGGCGACATCGACGACGCGCAAGCCGCCCTTGAGAAACTATCCCTCAAAATGACCCAGACCTACCCTTCACTCGATGTCGGGCTGATCAAGGACTTTTTCGACACACCTTCCGACACATTACTGTTGGTTGAAAGAGGGTCCATGATAAGCTGGGAGCAATTTCCCAACTATATGAAGAAAATATGGGCTCGCAAGCACGGTCGAACTCAAGTCGTGCTGGACAGTGTCAGAAGGCTTAGGAGGATGGTGGACAGTTCGGCCATCCGTCGGGTCTGGTGGCTTACTCGAGGCTCCCGTGACGCTACCGGATCTATGTCCTGGATGCCAACGATGAGCTGGCGGGAATCTTAGTTAACACTGACTGGTGCTATATGGTAAAGTCTAAAAATTCCTTTCTTTCCACTGGAGGCACTGAAATGTACAATTAACTGGTAAGCTTCGGCTATGGACTGAAGCTTTTTTTAAATAGGTTCCCCCCGGGGGGAGGGGTGCACGCAAGGCTGATATCTGCTTTTTACATCTATTATATCTACATAATATTCAGGTAGTTACGCTAAATTCTTGGATCGATTAGGAGAACTTGGCATAGGAATGTTATAACTATTGAGTAATAGCAATAAACATGGCTTTCTGTTGGATGGGCTCTGTTATATGTACGTACGAATTACGATGGAATCGCGATTTGTGGTGATAATCTGTTGTTATTAAATTAAAAGGTAAAAGTTGTAGGCTGTAATGGTAGGGATTTAGTTATTACTATTAAGGTCTTATAGGTTATATAATATAGTTATATAATTATATTAAACTTAATTTAAACTAACTTATTATAGATTTAACTATAGTAGTTTAATTATAGTGGTTTAATAATAGTGGTTTAATATTAGGCATTTTTTATTTTATTATTAAAAAACGCATTTTTACGGCTTTAAATTTATTCCTTTTCCTTTTATATAAATATCCCGTTTTTTTTTATATATAGCCTTATTATGTAATATATATAACGTTATATTATCCTTATAACGTTATTTTATTTTACTTTATAATATAATAGTTTTATTAATAAAGGTTTCGATTTATACGGTAAGTCGATTTATTAAAATTAGCTTTTTAAAAGCTAAATTCGGGGGTTTTTTTATAAACGCATTTAATGGATTATTTTTACTATTTATTTATTTAATTTTTAATATTTTTTATTATTTATATAATTTTCGAAATAATATTATATTAATTATTAGCTTTTTTTTTAATATTATTTTTAATTTAATTAGGTATTTATATAGTAATTTTAAATCTATATAAATAATTATAAATATTTATAATAATTTAAAAATATCGGTAATTTAATTAATCGTTATATTAAATATAATAATATTATCGAAATTTAAAATTATCCCGTATAATTTATTTGTTAATATATTTTTAGTAATTTTTTTATATTTAATTAAGTTTTAATAGATTATATTACCGTAAATTGTAAAATTTATATTTAATTAAATTTTAGTTATTAATATAATAATAAACCCTAATTAAAAATTTAGGTTTTTATTATTTATAAATAATTTATTTATAAAAATAAATAATTTAATAATATTAAAATTTAAAAATATATATTTTAGCCTTTTCGTTAGGTTATTTATTTATTATTTAATTCGTTTATTTAGGGTATTAATATCTTTTTTTATTAATTATATAACCTATATTGCTATTAATAGGTTAAATAAAGCTTTTAATTAATAAATTAAAGCTATATATATTCCTTTTATATATTAGGTAATATATTATTATAATATATTAATTATTAATTTATCGATTTTTTATAGTTATTAATTTTAACTACGTTAAGTAAATATTATATTTTTTTTTATAAATTAAATTCGGCTATTATTAAATTCGATTTTTTATATAGTAATAAGGTTCGTTTTTAGTTTTATATAAAATCCGGCTTTTTTAAATTTATCCTTTTTTAGTTTCGAAAAATTTTCCGTAATAATATTAAAGGTATTATCGGTTTATAGTTTTATAATAGTAAAATTTTCGGCATTTCTATAAGTTATTAATAAATATAGATTATATATTAACGTCTTTATAATTAGTTTCTTTTTATAATATATATAGTACGTTTTAAATTAATATAATTTTAATTCTATAAAGCTATATAGGGGTTTAATGATTTTAAAATAAATATTTTTAGGATATTTATTAATAATCTTTTTTAATAATTATATATAGATTTTTTTTTAAACTTATCGTTAATTTAGGTATATATTTAAATAATATTTTATAATTCTTTTTTTATATTATAGATTTTAAATAATAAAAATATTAGTATAAATATTAAGCGTTAATTTATTTATTAAATAATCGGTAATTATATAAAAATAAGCTCCTTTTTTTTATTTTTATAGCTTTAAATAATTAATCGTAATTTTTTATATAGTTTAGTTATTTTTCCTTTAACCTTTTATATAAGCTATATATTAAAGATTTTTTTAATAGTTTATATTTAATCGAATTTTATAAATTCGAATACCCCTTAAATAATAAGGTTATTAATTTTTATAAAATCTAATTTTTAAAATAGTTTTTTTAAAGCTTTTATAACTTTATTTCGTTTTAGTTTAATTACTAATTCGAAATTAACTTTTTTTTTATATAATAGGAATACGTTAAATATATAGTATATAATAAAGGTATAGTTTATAATAGGGTTTATAATAGGGTATTTCCGGGGTTTTTTTTTATTTTTTTTATAGGTTATTATTTTTTAAAGGCCGTTATAGGTTTTTATATCGGTTTTTTTATTGTTTTTAGCCCTATAGGTTTTTATATCGATTTTCTTATTATTGTTAACGTTTTTAACGCTTCGATAGGTTTTTATATCGATTTTTTTATCGTTATCGATATTTCCGGCGTTTCGGTAAATTTTTATATCGATTTTTTTATCGCCGTTAATATTACCGATACTTTAATAAATTTTTATATCGATTTTTTTATTCCTGCCGATATTATCGGTTTTTATATCGATTTTTTTATAGCCTTTATTACTTTTTATTAATTACGATAATATTTTTTAATTTAAATATATTAGAATTTTATTAGTTCGTTTATATTAATAATAACGTTACGGTTTTTAAAAATAGTAATTTTAAAAGGTCCAATTTATTTTTTTTTTTTATATTATTATTTCCGTTTATAATAAAAATATAAAGATTTTTTATATTATAGGACTGTTTTATATATTAACTATATAATTTATATCGATTTTAAATCGTATTTTTTTTAATATTTTTATAGCCTTTTATATAGCTTCGGTTTATTTTATAATATTAAAAAATAATAGGGAATCGGTAATAATTTTTAAATAAATATTAAATATTAATAATATTAATATAAAGCTATTAAAGCCGGCTATATTATTAAGTATTTTTATAACTATTTAAAAAATTATATTTAGATTTATATAATAGCCGATTTCGTTTTTTAAGATTTTATAAATACGTTTTAGGGGTTTATATACTTTTTCGATTTTTTTAACTATTTAATAAGCCTTAATAAGTATTTCTTTATATATAATGCCGATAATCCGTACGTTATTTTTAAATTCCTTAAATATAAAGTTTATATCGGGATTATAAATAATAATATCCGAAAAGCTTTAATATATATAAATCTAATACCTATATAGTACATTTTATATATCTTTAATTAATAGGGATTTTAAAAATATTACTATTTAAAACGATATAGCTATATTAATAATATATAATATATTTCGGTTATTAAAGTAAACTATATTTATTACTATTTTATAATTAAAGTTATATTTATTCCGGATTATAAATTTAAACCTTTAAAGGGTAGAATTATAAATTTAATAGTAATAATAAAACTTTTAAATTTCGTTAAAAATTAATATATTAACGTTATTATATTTAATTATTTTTAATAAATTATATAACTTTTCGGTCTATAAATATCCGAATTAATAATATAGTTAATATAGTTTAGTTTTTATAAAATAAATAATTAATTTATTATAGTTAATATTAAAAAAGGGGTATTTTTATTTTTGTATTATTAAAATCGTTTTTTTATTATTTTTTATAATAATATCGAAAATATTATTAAAATAAACTTTTAGCTTATTTATATTTTATAATAATAATAAAAATAATATAAAGGCCTTTATAATATAAAATTTAATTTAATTTAATTTATTATTTATAATTATTATATTAATAGCTGTTAGTTAATTTTAACTTTTAAATCGAATAGTTATATTACCGGGGATTTAATCGATTTATATATTTAAATATTCCTTAAAGTATATTTTTAATTATACTTTTTTTATTATTAATATTTTAATAATATCGGTATTTTATAAGATTTTTTAATATTTAATTACGTATAAATTATTAAATATAAACTGGCTTATTTCTATTATAGTATTTTAATTATATATATTTTTATTAATAAGCCGGTAAATAAACGAATAATTAATAAAATATTATACTATTTTTTTATTTTTATTATAATTATTTTTATTGTTTTATTAATTATTGTTATTATTTTCGGGATCTTTTTCGAATTCGAATAAATATATAGTAAATTCTTTAAATATAAATAGATTTTTTAATATCTTTATAGCGTTATAGTATTAATTTTTAGCTTTATTTCGTTTAAATAGGGAATGTTTTATTAATTAATAGCTATTTTTTTTATAGATAAAGTATTTTTTTAAAATTATTATTAATTATTATCCGGATAAGGTTTAAATTTATTTTATTATTTTTTTTAAAATAAAGGTTTATAGCCGTTATTATTATATTTTTTATCGGTAAAGTTTATATTATTTAATTTTTAATCCTATAGATATTATTAATTTATTTTACGGTTTATCGAAATTTATATATTAAATTAAAGGTTTATAAATAGGGCTTTAAATATCGGTTTTATATTAATAAATATATATTTAAATTTAAAAACGCCGATATAAATACGTATAATATTATTATAAAAATGGATTTTTTTTATACCTTTTTTTAAATATACGTTAAATAAGGATTATTTTATCGAATAGTTTTTTTAAAGATTTTATTTTCGACTTATTCGGGCTTAAATTTCAAACTTTATTATATATTAAAGTAGTTTAGTTAATTTAATAATAAATATAGTTAAGGTTTATATTAAAATAAATATATATTTAGTTATATATTTCGTTTTAACGATAATTTAAACCGATTTTATTAATAAAATAAACCTTAATATAATTTATAAGGATATTTAGAAAAATAGCGTAGTATTAATTTTTAATAATATTAAATTTTTAATATATATTAATAAAAATCCTTACTTTATTTTTTAATATATTATACGGTTTACCTATATAGTTATAGGTTAATTTTTATATTTTTTAAAAGGTAATATATATAGTAAATTTAATTATACCGTTATATATAATATATTAAAAAAGGAATTTATATACCTAACTATTATAAGTAAATAAAGTTTAGCTTTTAGGTATAATTAATAAAATACGGGAACCTTATAGGTTAAAAATAGGTATAAGTTTTTAATTATTAATAAATAGGGTATTTATTATTTAAGGGTTAAATATTAGGGTACCCATTATACTTTTATCGGGGATTATAATTTATATACCCGATACATTTATAATATAGGAAAATTAACGTATAAATATAAAAATAAAAAGTAACGATATTATAATTAATTAAATAATTATTAATATAAAATTTAAAGTATTTAAAATATTTAAATCGTTAATTATAAATAGCTTTAGGAATTTATTTACGTTTTTTTCGTTTTTTAATAAAAAAATATCGTATTCTGTAAAAGTTTTTAATAGCTATATTTTAAAATAACAATTTATTTTATTAAAATTACGGTTTTTTTATTTTTAAAAGTTTTCCTAAAATTATTTAAATATTTATTAACCTTTATATAAAAGGTTATTATAGGTTCGAATTATATTATTTATAAAGATTATATAATATTTAAAATTTTATAAAAGGTTATTAGGATCGATATTTTTATTAAAAAAATCCGGGTATATATATTTTATTTATAGGTATAATAAAAGTGGTAATTTTTATTATATTTTTTCGAAAATAAAGGTTTTTTAAATATTAAAATCTAATAGTAATAAAACTCCGGTTAGGTTAGCTATTTTAATAGTATAAATAATATATTATAATTAAATAGTATTAAAATTAATAAGGGTATTAAAAAATATTAAATCTTATTAAAAAATATTAAAATCCGATAGAATTTTAAATTTATCGATAGTTAAAATATAAAAATATTTATTATTATTATTGTTTAAAGTATATAGTATTTTCTTTTCGGCAAAAAGGCTTACTATTTTATTTTTTTATTAATTAAAGTATTTTTTATAGAATTAAATATATAAATATCCTCTTTTTATTAATAAAATAAGATTTTTAATCTTTTTATTATATAGCCGGCTAAATATTTAGCTAAAATTATAAAATTAAACCGGATTAAATATAAAAGCCTATTTTAAAAACTAGCTACGGTCCGTCTTTTTACCTTTATTTATTTATAATTGCCTCTATAATTACTAATTAATATTAAATAGGCTTTATTATATATACGTATAAATTATAATAAAATCGCGATTTATAATAATAATCTATTATTATTAAATTAAAAGGTAAAAGTTATAGGCTATAATGGTAGGGATTTAGTTACCACCACTAAGGTCCCGCAGGTCATATAACGTAGTCACGTGACTACGCTAAACCTAATCTAGACTAGCCTACCATGGATTTGACTGCAGTGGTTCAACTGCAGTGGTTTAATAGCAGTGGTTCAACACTTTCGAATAATTTACATGCTATTCTATGTCAACACCTTGCATTAGCAAAGTGGACATGATATCACCTTAACTTATGTTATATGGTACCACCTCTAATATCTTATGAATATATGGTGTCCATGATATTTCACATTATATTCCCTTCTACTACACAAGTATAGCCAAGGTCGAGCAAGTCTCCATTGAAAAACTCACCACCGTAAAGCTTCTAGTTACGAACAATTGACGATAACTGTGAAATAAGTGATATTAAAGATTAGTGGATAATTTTTTACTTCCGTAAGAGGAATATTTTCTTCCTATACCGACGCCTTGATTTTCGTGACATTCCAAAGCGCGGTATAAACTCTTGCTAATAATAATGTTTAAAGTAACTAAAATAGTGGCCTGCGGAAAATCTGTAGGGATCTCGATAGAATTCTATGCGTCTGCTGGTATATCTTAAAAACTTATATATATTAAATCGACAACCTCTTTATAAGTCCTTGTTTCCATGTTAGATTTACACATGTATAATTATCCCTTGAATTTGCCCAATCACTTCTAAGGTCTTATTAAGTGTTTCTCAGATCCATGCCTTAGGTAGGTGAGGCCTGTTGAATGACCCGTAACATACTGCACGTCTTAAGATATACTCCCTGGCGTACTATTTCAAATTGCCTCAGGTCAGAGAACAAAATAAGATCATGTTGATCTCAACTATTAGCGGTTTATAGACTTTAGTACCTCGTGTGCGTTTACTACAAGACCCAATTTATAATTGAGAATTGTTTCTCTTATAATTCTAGTCCAAATCCACAAATCCACATCAAGCAACCTAGGTAACTCCCCAACCTTTCCATATCGGATAATGCACCCTTATCCACCCTTTCCAGCCAATATGATACTATAATTTGCATCATCTTGGTCAGAGATTACTCCGTTGATTCTATCTGTCGCAAGAGGAATCCGTGCACCCATCCATTATCAAGTTTCCAGAGAACAGAACATGGCTAAACAATAGAGCATTTCTAGAAGAGCATGGTGAGCTCCAGCAAGAGTACCTCGAGTTATCAGAAAGATACGGCAAGCCGCAGGCGAACTAACACATATTTCAGGGATAATCATGTCAGTACTGCTTGTTGTCATCTCACACTACGCCGAATCTTTCGAATAGTGAGGTTTTGCACGTCGATTTGTTAACGATTAGTGGCATAAGCGGGCTTAACAGTAGCTTATTCGGTGGTCTCCTAATAGAGGCTGAGACCTTTCCGAGGGACGATGGGCAGAGCTATATAATACACAAAACGCCACGAAATACTATCTGCAGTACAACAAGAATATATTATAAATAGCCACGTCAGCTAATAGTGAGGAGGTACTAAAGACGTGGAGGGCGTGAGAATACCACACTAATGGTGGTTGGGATGAATCTAGGGGGGATATATAAGCAGCGAGAGACATACATAGACCTATGTATAGTACGACAATTACTCAGAACATAAGATGCTACCTAGCGTAGGATTGATATAGAAAAAGCGTTGATATAAATTCATTTCAGGGACCAGCCACAAAGACATAATCCTAGGGGTATGATGCTGTAATCAGTTGTATTGAAATTTAACATAGTAAAATATTGGAACTTATCTAAGCTTAAAAGTAATTGTATGCCTGGGTACTAAAGTAGAGAAATCTTTAGTAGTCAAGGACGGAGGGATAAGATGAAAGATGTCTACCGAAGACAGGACAAATTTATCTATTACGACAGTCTAGTATATCAGTCGGCTGGGTCAGGTGGAAACATGTATTCAAACTGGGACTTAACAGGCGGAAGACATCGCATCCCATTGGACGAAGTTCACTTTGTCAAATTATGGCAACCGTAAAGAGGGTTCTCTCTTGGGTAAATTTATCTATGTAGAAGCTATTATAAAGCAGTTTAGTCGAGCTGAAAGCACGAGTCAAGATACTAGAGCTTAGTTAACTGTAGCTTATTACTTCTTGTTCCTCACCTTTGCTCGCCATCGCCCTCTGTAAACTAATAATACTGTTTCATCAGTACATATAGCTACAGATGATACACGAGGACCTAATACAACGCACGTAATGCATCCCTTGTTCATGTCTCACCTTTTCGCCGCCTAGTAGGGAAACTCTTCCAATAATTTCGAACCAGATGAGGCGCGATGTTTCTCTTCCTTTCCCATGTCTCCTTCTGGGAAGGCGACCATTGGTCGCCTTCCCAGCGTACTTTGAAAAATCTCACCTGGCTCCGCGATACACCCTTAGGACGGTGATCAACCAGAGCCTCGACATCGTACTCCGCCCCACTAATTTCGGAATCTGTATCGTCAGTAGCATCGTCAGTAGCATCGTTACTAGTGCTGTCATTGCTTGAGCTCGACTTGATGCGAACGCTGGGGTTTAGTGAACGGCTAGGGGAGGCTGACGTGGAACCGCTTGAAGGTAAATAATCCTGGTCTGACATATTAGAAGGTAGCGTTGATGGCTTACGCCTCGTAATGCGCTTCGCTGGATGCTTGGTAGAACGTGTTCTCATTCGAGATCGAGATGACGGACTTGCCCTAGGACTGCTCTCGATGGCTGGGTGAGAACTAACAGAGCTATTAGTATTGCCATGATGGTGACCGGGAGATGCATAATATGGGAATGGTGCCTGCTGAGGAAACTGTGGCGGTGTAAACTGGTGAGTTGGTTGTAGATAACCGGGCTGCTGCGGGAACACCATCGGCGGTGCCATGAAGGGATAGGGTATTTGTGGCATGTAACCTATCGTTGGCGACATCGCAAACGGAAATGACGGGACAGACGTAGGCGGCATAGCTGAGAAACTAGGCGGCGGCATTAGCAAATTTGGGTCGAGAGGGACAGGCCCCATAGCTGTGGTTGGCAAAATACCTGTATCAGACACCCACGGCAGAAACCCAGGATCCATGGCTAACTGATCAAACTCTTGCACTGGCATTGACGGTAGGTTCGGGTTCAAAAACGAGACAGCAGCATTGTTAAAGCTACCACTCTTGTTCTTCTCCACGTGAGGGTAGTATGACCATGGCACGAGCGCGGGATCCTGCTGACCCATCAGGGCGGCAAGACTCTTCATGCTGCCGCACTGAAGCTGAGGCCAAAGTTCGACATTATGGGGCCACGTAATCGTTCCCTCGTCATTCCCGTCCCAACCCTCCATTACCAACTCTAAGCCCATGATTACGGCCCAATTATGCTCAGGGTACGGCTCTCGGCCGGGCCGCGTCAAGGCCTCCCCCCGCATCGTCTTCAGGTCCCACAGCCTTGCGAATTGTGCGAGGATCGATTCGGCGTACTGGATCACGCGATTGAAGTGTCCCAGGTGGCGTTCCAGCTCGGTCCGCTCGGGCACACCGATGACGGCACTCTCGCCTTCGTTGCCCTGGCCCTGGTCTCCGACCTTGACCTGATTATCGCCACCATCCACCCGGGTCAGTTTCTGGGCTATCTGTATGTGATACGTGGTAGCGAGCGTCAGCTCGACGCCAACCTTGAAGAAATTGGCTGCGAGCGCGATGACGCCAGGTTCGGACTTGAAGAACGGTTGCAGGAAGCTTGTTTCGTCGTCCAGACCACCGTCGTCAATATAAACAAGTCGATGGTAGTTGAACCAATCGATACAGTTGCCAATCGAAGTTTGCTTGTTCCGTCGGCCATTTACCGTGATGGTTCCTGGAGTGACCGCGCCCCATCGACAAATCTCTCGGCGCTCAAGCCGGCAGCAGCCCCCATGCCACGGACATGCCTCCTCGAGCTTGAGTTGCTCGAGGCGACACGGGTAGTCGCACTTGCCGATAAACGGGTCCTGAAAAGGGCTGCGGACCTTGTACCCCGTGACGGGGTTGAGGGTGCTGAGAAAGCGAGTGTCATGGTCTGGGGTGGTGTGATGTGTGTACAGGTGGAAGCACATGTTAGGCGTCGGTGTTGGGTGAAAATCAAGGGCCAGACTGATTATGTGTATGTGTGATGTCGACTTACCCTTCTACTTATGCCGGAAATCCAATACCGTGGTAAGTTTGTCTGGCACCCCGAGTTAATATGACGGGAAGTTAGTTACCTGTGCATGTAGGTGAGTGTCCAAGGGAATGTCGGTTTATGGGCACTCAAGTGGTTAAGGCGAGCCTGGCAAAGTTATCTTTGTTCTTATATGGCGTTCCTTCATCTCGGCAACAAATGTGAACAATCCCTCCCATTTATTGTTCAAATTCTCATGCTTGTTCAAGAACACAATCACCTTGTTCTTGTCCAGGTCAGGCGAATTCCTTGTTCCATGATCATACACTGGACTCAATCTCACCTGGGTAGCTTGCCCACGGCCATTCCTAGACAGCAGTACCCGCCCCCTACCAGGATACCGATTCGAAGAACGCACGCTGTCCAAGGCAATGCGGTTCCTCGCGCTCCAAGATTCCCTTCGTCCTCGGCTCCGATGCCTATGACCCCGGCGACGTCAGACCCTGCGTCTCGTTCTGCTGGCGTAGATCGGCAGCGAGCGCCATGGTCTAGACGCACATCCGCACGTCCGTTGGTCACCCGAGCATAACCACGCTCAACAAAGGGCTCAGCCTCGAATCCGTTCTACGACCCCGCAGGGAGCCGAGCTCGATAGGCCTGAAGTCAACGATCCGAACCCCGGCACGGTTGCATTTGAGGCTGACCGGGCGTTGTTGCGCTACTCTGGAACGGGGAGCTAGAGACGCGTACAAACGGAATGGCGCCATTGAGCAAATTATCTATGTCTGGTCCGTTTTCTCTTCGAGACATACTCACCTACGTAGAACACGTCAACCAGCGGCAGTTTATCTGGTGACGTGTTCGGATATTCGGAATCCGTGTGATAGAGGTACTTGGTAGGTAGGCTGGTTTGGCAAGGTGCTTGCGGCGCCTCCCTCCCAAGACCACCCATGCGGCGGCTTACTGTGACGAACCAGCGCAACTAATACACAACATTGCATACGTCTATAGTGTGGCTTCTGTGTAACCAATAACTACAGTATTGATCAAAGCACCATGGAGCTGCCCACCAAACGATGGTAGTATTGTAGAGCTTGGCGGGCGAGATCCGCAATGATAATTCCCCTGAAGGTAAACCGACCCGACCAAGCTTCGGTTCTCTTCAATGATCCCCCTTACACTTGTTGGGGACATCTGTGGAGAGGCGCGCATGATCTTGTGAGCTTGACTCGAGCGTTTGCGGGGTCTCGGGATAATTTGTATTATTGTTACTGCTGACACCAAATGGGATACCGAGAACGAAAAAGGCGGGTGGACGTTGCCAATGGTGTGCACAGCCTACGAATGAATCGAAGACGTTTTGTGTAGTTGGTAAGCTACCTAGAAAATCAAGTAATCAATCCCATGGTCCTGCCCAGCACTGAAGCCGTCGCAAGGGCCTCGTTACCATGTGTCTCGCCGAAACGCCGTTCAGCCAGTGAACAGTACAATATGCTGTAGCAAAAATCAGGGTGTCGTTTATCTGACCGGCCACACTCCCTCCATGACGATGACCCAGGTGGTGGATAATACCGACGACGATGATGATGATGAAGATGATGATGATGCCAAAGATCTGCCGTCGCGGCCCTCACGCGATCAGCCCGTACGTAAATGCAGCCTCAAATATGTTGTGGTATCAATGCCGCTCCCAAGTAAACGCCAATCCCGAAATAAATTATTTGTTGTCGCCTTGAAGTGTTCCTAACCGACCATGCTGTCATCTCCCACACCCCTGTCCTTGCGCTCTTCTTGGAGCATGCGAATGAGCTTGTTGATCGTTCCGTTGTCGCGAAGCTTCTCCACCTCTCGCACGGCCTCGTCCTCGCTCATCCCTTCGTTAATGTACTCCTTAATCTTATCCCAGATAACCTTTCGTCTCGAATACCAGGTCCGGCCTCGCGGCTCAGGTCGCCATCGCGAACCCCACGTCGCGTCCAGCCACTCAATGGACTGTTGACCATCCATGCCCTGGCGGTATTCCCTCCATACCTCCTCCACGGTGCCGACGGTCCGATAGTCGTATTGAGGCGGGCCTGCAGGCTGTGGCGTTTGCGCAGTAGGTCTGGCCTGAACGGCATGAGAAGAAGAGGGCGAGGATGGAGGTCGACCAGGACGACTCGGGGTTTGTATATTTGGCGGACCTCTCGGATACGGAACAGCTGGTTGTTGTGCAGGTGGCGGCGCAGGAGGCGGAACAATGGGCCGAGTAGATGGTTCTCGGGGAGCGAGAGCCTAGGGAGAGATAACAACGGAAGCGGTAAGCAAACGAAGAAGAAATATCTAAGGGGAAGGATCTCGCTTTTTTTCAACAAGCGGGGTAAACATACCGATGCAGCAGCCTGATGGGAAGCGATCAAAGCCCCGCGCAGGTCGTTCAGCTGCTGATTGATGGTGTCATATTGCGCCGAAATACGAGCGAAGCAATGCTGATGTTGCATTTGGACCTGGAGAATGGTGGCGATCAATTGCTCGGGGGTCTTGCCCAGCAACTGGTCTTCAGTAACGACAGCAGGCAGGGCGGACATGACAGCTTGAGGTTGAAAAAGATGATGGGATTGGGTTGCTGTCGTAGTCGGGGTGGCCGAGGCTTGTCGATGCGATGATGATGATGATGATAGACCTGGATTCGGGACTGGAACCCTTTGAGAAGAGGTACTAGTAGCTTGTCTTTTGGTAGGCGTGGCGCTTGCGCCGGCAGTGCGCTGCAGGTCGGCTGCAGCGGGTCGCTTCAAGTTCGCCCCTCCTGCCCCTGCTGCTGCAGCACTAGGACCGGGGATAGGTACAGGCACAGGTACAGGCGCAGGAGCTGAGGTAGTGGTGCTAGCGACGGTGGTTGGACCCGTGGGCGCGGCAGTCGATGGGGGCGATATGCTAGTAAGGCCGGCCGAGGGGAGCATGACGGACCCGATCTGGTTATGGCTATATTGCCTACCTATCTATGCTTATGCAAGCACGCAACAAAATGCGTGGGCCGACCGGTAACAACAGATGATGCAGTAGGTAGCAACGGTAGGGCGAGCAGAAAGCCGGCTGGTTGGTGGGATAATAAACGAGATAGTAAATAAGTAAATAAAATAAAATAAAAATAGTAGTAATTAAGAAGGAAAATAGAATTAAATCCAGGCCGACTGCTCTTTAACAATAGCGTATGTTCAAGACGGGAAGAAAAGAGGAAAAGACAGGCGTGGCCAGACGAAAAAGCCGGGCTAGCCGGGGAGTCTGATGTAGTTGAAGAGAATTGTGCGGTCGAGGTAGAAGTAGTAAGAGGCTCAGAGAGTACTTAAGAAGAAGAGGAAGAGAGGGATTCGATGATGAGGCTAGGTAAGGCAAGTAAGTATGTAGACGGGTTGGGGAGGTGGGCAGCGGGTTGGTAGGTAGATAGGTAGGCCAGTAGATAGTTCGGTAGAAGGAGGTGAAGGTAGGCTGGCGGGATTTAGTCTAGGTGCATGTATGTGGGTGAATGATTCAAGACTGCACGATGAGATGAGATGAGATGAGAGATGAGATGAGATGAGACGAGACAGACGATGCCGGCGGCAAGGAGGTAGTAGACAGCAGTAACAGCAGCAGCAGCAGTTAGCAGTAGTGGCAACACCGGCAGCACTGGTACCAAGCAACGCAACAGCGTCCAGTCGACAGCAGCTCAACATACCATCGTTACCATCATCATCATCGTCATCATCATAACAATAATAACAATAGTCAGTTGGCCAGCCAGTCAGTCCTCAAGACATAACACAACGATAGGAAATGCGGCCAAGTTCACCGGGCGTTTTTTGGAACGGCAGCATCCCTCCTTGTACATATGTAGGAGGATAGATGAATGTATGTATGTACGTAGGTATGTATGTAAGTGTAATGCAGAGTGCGTTGTCCAAGACGAGGTACGTAAGTAGGTTTGTGTTCCACGTTTGACTGCGGTCACCTGCGGTGTGGCAGTTGTCAACGTGTTGGTGACATGGTTGGTTGGCTGGTTGGCTGGTTGGCTGGAAGGGAAGAAGTTGTGTTGGTTGGATCTTCAACTTCTGCTTCAATTTGACAATTTCCCTTTTGTTGGTGAAAAGATGTTGGTAATAGTTTAAGCAATATTGATGGGCGATAACGACTGACTGTAAGAAGGTATGTAACTACATTGATATACTTACCTACCTAGATACTATATATGTAACATGGTATGAATGTATGTACAGGTCTGTACCTGGGTAGGGTTGGGTAGAAGGTACCTCCTAATGTACATCCATGTAATTGGTTAGGTAATTGGCAATTGGCATTTAGTTGCATCACGTGAAGCGTCATAGGGAGAGCTAGAACAGGCCTACACCAATACTACTAGTACCTAAGGCAGTGCCTACATACATGTAGTTAGAACGTAAGCAGGCATCCAGGCATCTCCCAAATGAGGTTGTTTGCAATTGCTACTGCTAGTGCCACATTATATCCGTCTACATACTCGTATTTCAATTTTATACGCTCTGGGTACATACTGCGTATATATTTATATTTATATATACTTTGTATTGATCGTTGATAGTATGAGGTAGGCATGTAGGTAGTGAACCTTACTAGGGTAACCCGGCTTGTCTGCATGTGCTTCCTTGGCAGCTACATCAACCCAGGTCATACCTACCCAGGTAACTTAGGTAGTATCCGTTGAAGCAGTTGGGGCTACATAGTAGCCACTTAAGTATGTACAATGTACCTGCCGTTATACTACTACCTAGTAGCCAATGTATGTACTACGTTGTAACTTACCGGGGTCCTCCCCACCAGACAGCCTATCGGTATTACAAATACCGGCTAACAGCTCCCGGACTCGATTGGAAATGTACCTAATGTATGTATGAGGTAGGTACTTCGTACGTATGTAGGTATGTACAATACCTACAGCGCCTCCCGTTCACCACATGTGCAGCTTGGGTGAAATGGAATACTTACTGCTTTACATACATACGTACATGCGGGTAATAAACCAGGAAACATCCATGGATTCCATTGGGTAGCTCGACACTGCCAGACGCGTAACACAACTTCCATCGCTTTGACGGCACCGTTACCTCCCACCTCTAACTACTACTGTACATAGGTACCTTAGCTCATTCATAGATGTACATACATAGGTGCACATGTGCCCGCATACATCCATACTTACACACTTACACACTTATTACACACATCATCAATATTGACTATTCGAAAACAGACAGCCAAAGATTACTGTAATGTCGACCGTATCCTACGAAGATCTAGTTCGCAGCCCCATTCCGCCCATTATCCAATAAAGGGTCCATCTGGAATCCCCAGATCCAAATCGGATTGTCAGTCAGCACTTTGATAATGAAGATAACCGACGATCATCGAATCATCTGATAAGCAGTCATTCAATATACGCCCGCGCAATGCATCCCCAGTCCATGCACGACATTCCGATTCTCATGATTTCTCTTCCACCAGCGCCCAAGTTGATGTCATCGGCGGAGTCGTCCTTGGTAATCCAGACCGATCTTTTCGTATTCCCGTGACGAATGACCACGGCTCATTTACATAAGTACGTAGGCGCCGCTTTCGTGCGGTTCAAGCCAAATATCAGACATGCATATGACAGGCTGAACCACCACCTCAATGCCTTAATCAGGTATCTATATCATGTCTTGCCAAGGTTCTTGCGCCTCACCGACGCCTCCATCTCCCTCCCCATCTATCCTAGTCATCGCCTCTCCTCTGTTTTCCGCCGTACACACTCCTTCCTTCCTCATATTCCGGAATACTGGACCGGTTCTGTAGGCGGGACGTTCCCGCGGAGGCTGACGACAACGAAGTCGCGGTTGGCGCTTAAAAAAAAAGGGCTGCTTCGTTCTACTGATCGGTATCCCGAGAAGCCGTCAAGACGTTGAATACCTTGCTCAGGAGACCAGATTACGAGCCTGATAGATTATTGCAGAGACGGGCACCGTGCGTTGTTCGTAGGTTTTCCCCTCGACTAACTTCATGAGGCGTCCAACCGAGAATCTACGGACTGACTTGCGATCAATATAGGTAATGATTGGCATAGTAATATAAGCCTTGGTACACTCCTGCTCATGAACGCCTCATTCGGGGCCCATTTGCTATGAATATGACCAAGAATTTGTACAGTTGCAAATGTACGCTCCCTTTAGCTCAGTTTATTATCGGCCGCCCAATTGGAAGTTGACCGTTAGACTTGCCGCCTCTCACGGTAAGTAGCACGAAAGAAACAAGCCTGCAAGTGCTAAAGAAATAGCCCCTAACCTAATGGCTGTTGAAGACATGGATCAGAGGTTGACAAGAGTCATAACAACACAAAGCTCCCCCGCAGCTGATGCCACTGATAGGAACTGTGCACGCTTGCTAGATTCTCGTTATTTCAGAGTTATGCCATAATACTCCACACCTACTATGTAAACTACTACGTAGTGCCTAGTTATAGAAGGCATTTAGTGTTGATGTGGGGATGTTAATTTGTTTAAGAACACGGTTATGTACATAGAGTTCACATGTTTCCTTGGGCTCACAGGTAAGTAACAAGTTCGAATATGTGGTCAATGCTTGCATGACCTGAGGCTGATCTTAGCTATAAGTATACATGACATCCAAGCTCTAGTACTTATGCTATTACTATAGATCAGCTTTGTATTGACAGAATTTACTGACTAGTCCATGTCGTAATGTTACCATTGATGTGTGGAAGTTGCTTTGATGTGCCAAAGTAAATGAAAACTAATATACTTTCAACCATCTTATACAGAAGCATTTCAGCACTAAGATTACGCTCAAATGATTCTTTTGAAGTTTATCACTGCGATACATATTAACTACCTCGGATACGCCAAGTGTCTGCATAGTAATAAGACTGTCCAGAGGAGAACTACTGTAGTGTGAATTGTCGGGGTTGGCCTCAACTGTGTATGTTATTTATCGAAGGCGATGAATGTACCAGTACAAGCTATATAAGACTTCCTCATAGTTCCAGGGAAGCATTTGCTCAGTACAGACCAGCTGCGGAAAAATTGGAATTTGCTCCTGTCGTTAAACTTAGTTCAAATACAAGAATCGCAGTCAGGGAGCCCAGAAATCTAGTCCGGACTATATTACTTGAGATCATAGAATATTATCCAGCCTGGCAACAGTCACAATGATCGTCGCAGGCCTACAATCGTGCCTATCTGATGTCTTCAGGGCCCGGGTTTCTAATCTCGTTCATGCATAAAGGCCTCCCCTCGCGGATGTCTTCGCTGGTGGTAGTGCCGAATTGAGGCTGATTACCTGAACAAGATTAGAAGCCCAGGCCCCGAAGGCATCACTTTATATAGAACTTGATCATATCATGGATATCATGCTATCTGCAGGTCCGTTAAAGCAATATATCCTGTGGCTCTGTGTCTGGGTTAGTTTCCTAAATCCTACATGGTATTTAATTTATTTCACAGCTTAGTGTGTTTACGTCCATTTTACTTGGCGTACACTGTAGTGAATATTACACATACAAGTCATCTGTATATAGGCTTGCTAGATTGCTTAACATACGGTTCGTAAACTAGGTGATATGCTTCTCAGCTATTATGTTTCTGGTAAGGCGCTTGCTCGATCATCTCGAACCTAGAGTAAGTTACGAGCGAAGTAATAGAGCAACAGTCCTAAGCAGTCCTAAGTATGAGCACATAAAGGCAGTTGCGCCTGTGGCTGTGAGCACACTCTATAGTTTCTCTTCTACCTCGAAGGACAATCACGATGCATATGCAAATGAAGGGATAGTTGGTAGTCTATGGCTATGAGAGCATGCATGGCTGACAATAGCTCGGATAGAATAGATGAAACTCAAAGTCAACTGGTAGCAGCCTACACGAACACAATTCAGACAAGAATGACTTGGATCAACATAATACATATATTCTCACACCCTATATTTTACCATTCGATACACACTTCCTCTAAACCCATGCTATAAGTGTTTTGGGATGTGCCAAGGACCTTGCTGCCAATCGGAGTACATTCCATTGTTGCGTAGAGAACCGTTACGTTCGTGGAGTCTTAGATGCTTTCAATAGGTCTGTCCAAACTTGAAGATGCTCTATTATCCATCAGCTTCCGACGTAATCAGTTCAGTTACCTGCCTCCTGTCTCCAATGCGGCCAACCGCATCTCCTGTTACTTTCTAGAACTCCCTGAACTCTGAGCATGGGGGGAGATGGGACGGAAGGTCTAATACAGAACACCTACTGGCAGCTGGTTCTTGAGAGCCACCGACATGTGGCCACTTGTAACGTTGCAACCGACAATATGACTTTGAAATATAGCCTATGGTGTGGTTCTACCATAAGGGCAGAGAACCGCTAGGCCGTCTTAACTCATGGGCCAGCTTTGACCCCGGCAACGAGTGCTAGAGCGACTCAGCCCAGCTGTCAGTCGAGTGACTATTTGCCTTGGATGACGAATCTCATACCAGATACAACTCAGAAGAGGATGATCTTTTGAATTAGTCACTCAAATACAAGTCTTAGAGATATATCTAACTAAATACCAACGCGCTGGACCAAGTGACAGAGAGTATTGTCCGACTCACACAGTGGAGTATCGCCATCCAAATCAGACTCCAATATGTCGGTGACCTTAGCCTCTTCCCGAGGTGGTGTCCCACGTCATAAATCTTTATTTATTAGGAAGGTGAGGTTGAATAGTGTGGCGCGCAATCCATGCATCGGGATACTTAAATACCCCCGAGGGGATATTCAAGATCGATGAAGCGGGACGGATAGATGAGATGACTATAAATAATACCAACTTGTACAGTACAACTACGAGTTGACAAAATTTGATTCCAAGCTTTCTTGTTATGGGATACCAGTACATTTATCAAAGCTTTGAAGCCTGATACACCTACCAACACCCAACGATGAACGCCATGATAATAATAGCTCAGCCTATTAACAAACCTATGCTAGCTACCGGAAATGGGTATCTATGTATTCAAAAGTAGAAACGTTCTAGCTAGTTGCTCGGGACTCCGTTTGTAGAGTAGCTAGCTACTCCGATCCACGACCAAATTCCCTAACATAGACCCAGCCAAGCGGTCTTTGTCTCGCTAGTACGTTCAACGTCTACAGCGAGCTTAGTTTTATTTTTCACATAGTCTATAGCGTAGAAGAGTTAAGTAAGCCGATTGAAATCTTAAGATCCCTAGCTACCTAACGCTCGGAGACTTACCTACCGCTCAAATCTTGCGCTGTGTGTCATCGACCTGATGGTTCCCTCTTGCTATCCCAGCGTCGATGGCCTTTGTACCAAATCTCCGCCGACTTTAGCCCCTCTTGTAGAGACCGCAACTCACTACCGAATTGTGTCGCTCTTGCCCCATGATGGTGTCGGTGTAGTGCTAGGTTAACTACCGCTATGTCAAGTCTTCTACGCTCCTGATTCTATCTTCATCGACCTCGTCCGGTCGCCTACCCTGCCTCGGAAGAGACTCCAACGAACATCCAAAGCATGCCAAGCAGATATTGACGCTGTCGTCAAAAGTCACAAATGTCACTTCGCTTATCACAGCATGAAAACCAAACAAGGGTGTCCAAAACATTACAATTCGCTATGCTACCCTCGCTATGATGTTCACAACCCAGTCCCAGCCTATATGTATGTAATGCAACCAATCTCAGCAATGCTAGTCCCCCGTTCTCGTGGTACAGCCGGTGCCGGTTCAGGTGAGCGTTGTTTCGATCTCCGAGTTCTCCCGAAGTCGAACCAGCCCCCCTTTCCCCCAATTCCTCAATCTGAGATCAGACACCCCCCTTTTCACGCTTATGCCAATGCTATATGTATGCGACCGTCGCAATATATGTATGTATGTATGTATGTATGTATGTCGGAAGTATGTGAATGCGTTGTCCAATCCAGCCGTACCCATGGCGGTTCATTAGGTAAAAGTGAGCATAAATAAAAACAGCCAAAATCTAGAACGCAAAAATGGGTATACAACGCCTCAATCAAATGCGGAAGTAGATGCAGATGCAATCGGTATGGGATGGTTCTCCCGCCCCCCAAGGCTTCCGTTTCTCGTCATCCATGGGGGTGTGTATTCGTTCGTTCGCTCATTCGTCGTCGTTCGTTAGTTTTTTTCTTTCTTTCTTTCTTCTCTATCGTCCGAGCAGCCATCCCATCTTCTTCCCACCGCTGCTGGAATTATCCTTCTCCGCGGTGGTCTCCTCACAGTCGAGCTCCAGTCGGTACCGCCTCACGCTCCCGGAATCGTCATCGAACGTCAGCCGTTGGCTTGCCTTGGGCACGAAGCAGTCCGGGATGATGTGCTTCATGATCCAGCCCTTTACGCCTTGGCTCGCGGCGTCGATGGCGGCATACTCCAGCCGCCGCGTGTGGTCACTAGTCCAGTAGTGCGTAGTTTGCGGCGGTGGCGGATATGACGGTTCGGGCTCGTTGGAGCCGTCGTCACTGATTGTTTCCGGTGGCGGAAAGCAGTAGTATGTGCTTACTTGTTGCTGCGACGGAGTCGTATGCAAAGCCTGCCCACTCAGCCGGCGCGTATGTGAGCTCGGCGTTGACCTCCCCCCACGCTTCCCGGAAGGACGGGTCCGTGGCCGCGTCTGCGAGGAGTTTGTCGACATAGCGGAGTTGCGACGCCGAGATAACTGGGAGGCTCCAGACCTCGACCCTGAGTGAATCGATTCGTAGCCCGAGTCGTGCCGGCGTATTGGCTCTGGGTCGAACTTGTCCTCCTTCACGACAGGCATCTGCTTGTCCATAACTGCAATCTTCGCTGGCGCAGGCTCATACAGCTCGATGTTGTGAAAGCTATGATATGAGGAATCAGATTCGGCGACACTGGCCGGCGAATGAGATCGGTGAGGCTCCGTAGGGAACGGAGAGAGGCGAGACATCCTGCTGAGCCTGGCTACTTCTTTCACGATGCATAGGAAGGCAAGGTGACACCTAAATCTAGACGCAGCTTGTAAATGATTCTAAATCTGAAACGAAGGAGGAGAACGCAAAAGAGCGGACTGGAACAAGCGATATTTGTGGCTTTGTAAGAACAGGCCAATATTGAAGCCGGAGACCAAGACCGTTGCCGCGGTGAAACTCGGGTGGTGAATGGAATATCGGAGGCCAGCAGCGAGAAAGTTGCGGTCTGAGATCAAGCCGCCCCAAAGAGAGATATGATGTGTTTGAATCCAATTTCCAGGAGACGGTCAATACAGACCAAGTGGATACATGCGACTATTTATGTATGTATGCAGGCCTGTCAATGTCCTCGTGGTTGGGGTGGAGGGCTGCAAGCATTTGATAGCTCGCTAGTGGCAGACAGGAAACGTACGAGGGTTCCCCGTGCTATCCCGTGCTATACATAGTAGATCTCAACGGAAAAAAAGTCGTTGTGAGGCGTTGTGATGCAGGAGTTAGTGCTGCTATGTCGGAATCGCAAAGGACCCCGGGACTCTTAGCCCCCAGAGCCTAGAGGACCGGGAAGGGGATCGCGGGTATTCCCACAGACAACAGATCGGAGCAGAGCCCGAATGACGATGCACTGATCGGTGTGCACAGGCGCAACTTGCCAGTACAGATTCATGAGGTGTGAGATGATCATCTACATACAATCACCGAGCTGGGTTTCGCCTAGCGTGGAACCGTAAAACGAAAAAGTTGATTCATTAAAATGTAATTCTCTCTGGATTTGTTGGGTGAAGAAGCGGTCTGGTAGTGGCTTTACTCGTTTAGGAAATAAAGGGTACCTAGGTAGTTATCGTGACCCCGCTGGTTGGCCGAGAACCCCACGTTGTTCAACGTCCGTTGTTGCTTGTTAGTTATACGTATGATGGCGGCGGCGTGCAGGTATGGGAGGACAGCCGGCGTCTTGTCTGATGCTTAATACGTGTAGGCGACCGAGCCTATGTAGCGCGAAGGTCTAAATAGATACGGTGTACCGATGGTTTTCTGGTTTCATCGTAACTATGTCTTGTAAGTGAGAAGTGTACGTATATATCATATGAATCTTGTAGTAATGCTCATGTATGTATGTATGTATGTATATGTAGGACAACCTAGGGCAGGATATCTAAATAGTCCTGGCTTCCTCTAAGCTTCACGATGGTGTGGATTCCATAGGTAGTGTTGTCTAGGCGGTGGTCTTGAAAGTTGAGCGGGCTGGGTGTGTAATCCGATATCGCAGTCGCTTGGCGGTGAACAACAAAGCGATCGTCGCACGATGTCTGCGAGAAACGGTGAAGAGCATCGGACGGGGAAGATATGGTATGTTGTTTAACTGTTTGTAGTCGCGGCCTGTATACTAGTTATGATGCTAGTTGTTACAGCATGGAGAAATAGTATCAAGGTCTTACTTATGAACTACCTGACCTGGCAGCCTGGGTTAAGAGGATCTCTAGGTTATTGCTTATTAAGTTACTTACATATGGTATTATTTTCTATTTTCAGCTGCTTGGACATCCTGGGCATCCTGGGTGTCGGGGTGTTGTTCCTGCATCAGTCATCTTCACATGCGGCCCAGGTAGAAATCCCACGTAAAAAAGGTAGAAATCCCACAACTCCACATATGCCCAGACATTACATAGGATCTTATATAAACTAATATGCCGATCAGTATAAATTTAATATTAATCCTAAATATTAAACCTTACCTTAAATATAGTATTATATATATAAATATTTAATTTATAAATTAATATATATATTATTAATATTAATTTAATAATATATTATTATATTATTAATAACTTAATATAACGGTATACACTGTAATATATATAAGTGGTTAGGCATAGCTAATAGGGACGTATATTTAAGACTAATAACTAAAGAGGAGAGATTCCTTTTTAACGGACTGACTATTATAAAGGCTTATATAATATAGGTAACTGGCTGGCTAGCTGTATAAGGTAAGGTAGGAGGCCCTACTGTTATAACTATACCCCTTTCCGGATAAGAATCGATTCTGATTTGCTTAAGATATAAATGTATATATATCCCGATCCCATTTAAAGTATATACTATTTATTACCTATAACGGACTTAAATTAAACCTTTTATAGTATATACGTTTACTATTTAAAGCTTATTTTAATAAGTTATAATAAGCTAATAAGATATTAGCTAAATATAGCGGCCCTTTATTAACTGCCTTAATAGAAATAATAATTAACTTAAATAAACTAACTAAATAAACCTAACTAACGGATAATATAGTTTCGAGGCCGTTTCGGTAATATTTTAAAGGTATTTCGAACTTAATATATATTTAATTTAACTAATTAATATAGTAGGCTACTTATACCAGGCTTAAATAATTACCGCTATTAGTACTAAGTTAGCTAAATATTTAGCCTTATTACTGATTAATAAACTAGCTATATTAGCTAACGGATTAGCCTTATCGGCTACGGAATAACTGGCCTTATTAGCTATGGGATAACCTTATTATATTAGGCGAGAAATAATAAACCTAGTTACTTATACCGGTAACGGTTTATTAACGGACTAACGGATTAGCTATATTAGCTAATTAACTAATAAATAACGGGATAACCTTAGGATATACCCGAATAAATAACAGACCGGTATCGATATATTACCGATACTATATAAAACGACCGATATTACCGATAATATATTAGGGGTATTACTATATATATAACTGGCTATATTAGCTATAGATTTCTGTATTAATAATTAACCATTTAAAGCGATATATATTTACTAACTATAAGCTGCCTATTAAGAAAACCCTATAGGATAAAAACTAATAGGGTACTTTTTATATTACGTAATAACCCCGGATTAATACCGGGACAAGGGCAATTTACCCTTAAAATAGGTATAAATAACCACTATTAACGAATAAAAAAAAATTACGCCATTAATAAAGCCCCCTATAATCTATTAATTATTTTATAATTATTTCTTTTTTTTAAGGCATTTTAATTTTTAGTAGGTTTTATTACTATATATATAATATAATATTATTTTGCCTTTTTTATCCCTCTATATATTATTTATTAACGGGGTTAATAAGGTAATATTTCGAACCATTTATAGTACGTTTAAACCTTTTATTAATTATAATAATTTAAGGGATTAGGGTATATTAATAAAAAAGCTATAAAAAGATAATATATCGGCTCCGTTATTAATATAAAAAGTTTCGGCTTTAGCGTTTTAGGGGGTAATTAGGTCCCTTAGTTCTTAATATTTTATAGTTACGGCTATTATATCTTTATAAGTATTAGGAAAAGTAAATAGCTATAATTTTAGCTTATTTTATAGTAATTTCGATAGTTTTATAAAATAATAACGGGCGTTATACGTTTACGATCTACGCTTATTATTTTAATCTTTTAAGGATTAAAGGTAGTTATTAAAGTCCTTAAAGTATTAAATAAAGCGTTAATTAGCTTATTCTAATAGCTTAATAATAGCTGCTTTATAATAGCCGGCGTTTTTAATAAATATATTAGTTTATTATAAAAACGCCTTTTAATTATTTTCGATTTGTATTACTTTTATAGGGTTTTCGGTACGGAAATATTATATCTTTTTATTTTATAATAGACAGTATTAAAAATCCATCTTTAATATTATTAAATTAATATAATAATATAACTTTCGATACTTTTTCGGAATATTATTAAAAGCCTTATAAAAATCTGTTAGCTATTTATCCTTTTACCTATAGGTAAATTTTAGGGTAAAAATTCCAATAAATTTATTTAAATTAACGTCTTATTCCGGTTTAAAGTTAAAATCGGTATACCGCCGTTTTCGTAACGATTTTATTAATAAGAAATTATCCATTTAGCTTTATAATTTATAATAGCGGCGTTATAATTTAGCTATTTACTATAGCCGCTATACCTATTTTTTTATCTATTAAATAGCCTTTATTATAAGGGCTTAAATAATTATATAGCCCGTAAAGGCTAACGGGTTTTATAAAGATAACTTAGGGGTATTTCGGATTACCTCCGGCAGCGTTTCGCCGATATAGCTAATAGAAAACGTAGATATAGATATTATAAATAAATAACTATAATATAACAATATAGCTATAGGTAACCCGGGGAAAGTTATTAAAATTATAACAGTATATACTATAATATATATAAATGGTTAAGTATAACTAACGGGGACATATATTTAAAACTAATAATTAAAGAGGAGAAATTCCTCTTTAACGGACTAACTACTATAAGGGCTTATATAATACAGGTAACTGGCTGGCTAGCCGTATAAAGTAAGGTGGGAGGCCCTACTATCACACTTAAAGCCTTAAATTTAAACTAAAACCTTATATTAACCCGGAATTTTAATTAATTTTTAAGTATAATTTCTTATATAATAGGTATTTATATTTTAAATACGCTATAATAATAAATTAAAGTATTATATATATATGAGATTATTTTAATATATAAAGTACTATACGGATCGCTATGGTATGTCTATGTGAAGGTGGAGTTGTGGGATTTCTACCTTTTTTACGTGGGATTTCTACCAGGGCCGTTCACATGCCTCTTCTGCATTGCCGTCATCCCGATCAGAGAGACCGGGGGTTGGTCGGCAAGGCTTCCCTGCACACCAACCCGTCACAGGGTCCGTCACAAGGTCCGTCGAATCGTGAGCCGTGTTTTACAACATCACCTGCTGACTGTGCATCCCGCGCCGTCAACACCGTTACCTCAGCTTGGACGACGGGCCAATGATGGCATGTCGCGTATCTGCCAGTGCAACCCAGTCAGAACGTTATTCTGTCCGTCCCCATCCGTCGTTCTGCTGCTGTCCAGTCCCACCCCAACTTATAAGTTGAGCAAGCGACCCTGCATCCTGACATTTCGTGTAATCTACATACCACCTCGCAGACCACGTCAGTCAGCATTCCTATTCCGAGGCACGCCCACATGTTAGACAGATCCGTGACCGAACTTCCCGTCTAATACTCTCAGAATCAGAGTATCTAGCTGCTGAATATTCCGAGCCGAGCCGGGCTCGATGTGGACCATGCAAACTGATCGTCCACCGTCGCCTATATTTATCAATATTATTAACTACACTAGGGTAAGTACATTCTACTGCGTACGAAGTATGTATGTGGAGCGACAGAGGGATCGTGGGGAATGCTGGCGGCTGCGTCTGGTTTAAATAAGGGTCAAAACCGCACCCGACGCTCTGTCACCGGTGACAATCGACCTCGGTGAAACCTCTTTGGAGTCGCCTCTAATCAAAGTGCTAGGTTCTTGCAACACTTATTACAGGCAGCAGACCCAATATGCGGTGCAGTATGTGATTCTTAACGGTCCAATCCACATTAACTTGCCATACATGTAAGTACATAGTGCATGAGCTTGATGCACGTCAAGAGCCTAGGCAAACCCATTATTCGGTTAACCCGTACCCGAGCACGACATGCAACGCCCTCGGACTTAGTTGGTTCGGTCGTATTGTGTGCCGTGTAGATGCAAGTCGGCATAGAATACGAACGCTTAAGGTGTGCAACGGTATAAGAATCAATTCATTTTCAGGCGCCATCTGATTCCTGGTGGGGGTTTTTTTAGAGCTTTCACATGCCATACCTCGTGAATTGCTATAATTATATTTCTTTGTTTAAAAAAATGTAATTATTTATATAATAGGTATAAAATGCTAAAAGTTGATATTCAAGATTAAATACAGATGTTACTTCTAAACAATGTATTTATTACATGGTGTCATAGGTTATTCACGTAGCTTAGCAACTTGGATCAATTCATTTGTCAACGAGGCTAGTTGCTCACCACTGATAATACATGTATACTCTTATTTCTTCTTGCGCGACAACAGTATCCATTATCGATCCATTATTGAATAACAAGATAATAGTTCGCCTGCTTAGCTTGGGGAAACAATTGCGTCAGGTCAACACGCTGCTATATATTACCCTCCTTTTCATCCACTCATGTTTTGGTTTAATAATCACCTGCGCCAACATCTCTTGCCCGCTTCATAACCATATTAATCGTATCCCTCTCTAACACACTGAAATCAAACTTCTTGTCTGGGTCAGATGTTAAGCAGCACATATTGCTGCTACCAATCTGCCATGCTACCGGCTCTCGAAGTTCTCGAGGCTCGATGAGATATGACTTCAACTCGACAAACTTGCTCCGTGATTTATCGGCAAACTTGTTGTCTAGGAGCCATCCATTAAACCAAAGGGGCTTGCCGTCAGTATCCAGATGCAGAAGTTGTGGAGAGCATATTGTATAGTTCTCAGGAACCGCTGGCTCTGCCTCGGGATCTGTTATGCCATTTTCGATCCCGCTTGACATATCATCCGACTCAGTCATGGCCTTAGGGAGCTCGAGGATACCCATGGCACCAGTATCGCCCTGATGGAATGCATACGACTCGTCGCCAGAGAGAAGGAAGCCTATCCAGAAAGTCTCTTTGTCCCCTATAAAGGTATAAGCGCATTCCATCTGAACCTAGACAAGTCACTAGATTAAAATACGGCTCTGAATATTCAAGCAGTTCCTAGGTAGTGAGCCAACGGGCCATTAAATAGTTTTGCATACCATAGAGCAATTCATAGACACCCTTCCTGCCATTTCTTGTATCGCGGTCACTGCCATTTAAGCGGCAGATTAGTAGGAGGGCAACAAAGTGCCTCCATTTATCGATCTGTGGAAGTTAAACCTTGTTCAGAAGAGTTAAGGCAAGCAAATATTTGGTATCCATACCATAACTACACCACTCTCTTGCATGTGCCCGGATTCGCCAGTCCAGAGCCGTGATTTTCTGGCAGGCTTTGGTACAGGCTTCGGCATGATTTGCTGTAGGAAGCCTTTCTTGGACTCCGGCATTACCAGTCTGTCCTTGAAGAATAACGTTCCTGTTTCTTGGTAATCGGGATCCTCAAATAGCACTTCGGGATTCTTAAAGAAGAGTGAATCGGCATCGATCAAGATGACCTCACGGAAGCTGGAAAGAAGGATTGCAAAAGGCTTCGCCGCCCAGCCTGCCAGCGTCCAGTCTTCGTCGTTCACCATCTGAGATATATCGCGCGTTGTGACGCCCGGAAGATCCTTCAAGCTCACCGCAATTAGCGAGGAGTAACTACCGAAGAATACATAATCATACCTCGAGCTCAAAGCGATAGTCCTCGCCCAAGTCCGAATCTCCGAGGTACATAACCTCGATTGGAAGATCACATCCGAGCTTGCGGAAGGAAAAGATCGCGGTCAGCAGGTACGGAGCCTGGCGATCCCCAGCTGTGAGCACAATGCCGCGCCCACCTTTCTTGAAATGCGCATGCAAGCTCATATGATCCGAGAAATATGGAGAAGTCCATGGAAACAGGAGATTGGCATAATTCGCCATGAAAGCTCTGAAAGACTCGTAGTTCCGGATCGTTCCGGCCAATGTGAGGCCATCGACGGTATTCTCGTGGAGCTCGGATGTACCCAAAGTCTTATAGGTAGCGCGCAAATATTGAATAATATCATCTCGTAAATATGTCTCGCCGGCCTCGTCTTCGACAAAATGTAGTTGCTCCCATGCTTCAAGATATGCTCGGTACATACGCGTACGCAATCCCAATTCTCGCATTCGTTCTTCTCCGCCGCTCTCGATGGGACGGATCAGCTCACGCATATGGACTTCGTCGGGTAACATGGAAAGAACATGTTGCAATGAATGCTGGAATGATGGTCTCTCTTGCCAGCGCTCCAACTTCGAAGTGGCCTTTCCCAGAGCAGCTTCGTGCCTCTGATCTTGAGAGTCAAGGATAGAATTTGAATGTTCTTGCTCGTCCCCTGGGACTATGTGATCACTAATCGGGGGCTTTTGAGAACCCGCTCCTTCAAAGGCATGCTGCGATGAATTCCCAATCGTCTCCGTATTCTGCTCTGCTGCCGCCGGTATTTGGGTTACACTTGTCCTAGTCGATGTAAACCTCATCTCTGAATCAAGAATGTATATTACAATCAATATGCAGGTCAGCGTGATCATAGCATATTTCGCATGCTTGCTGTCTCGTCTCGATCTTTCTGTGAAAGTAGGGGAGAGCAGGCCAGGAGGATGACGGCCTTCCTTGGGCCCAAGCGACTTGAGGAACATCGTTCAAGTAGGTACACCTGATCGTATCGACTTTTCTATCTGTTATACCAAAGTTAATTCGGTCAAAGGAACTAATCATCAGAAACTCACGTAGCAATTGAACGCATCGGCCTCAGCTCGTATTTCCTAGCCAGATGATAACCTAGAAAGTCAGAAGTAATTTAACATATTCCCCAAGAGATAGATACCAGGTCGTAATTAATGCAAGTTGTCAAGAAGAAAACAATACTATGGATGAAAACTTGTACTCGACAGAATACACGATTATCAGTTAATTCAGGTTGATGATGCTGTAGGAATTACACTTGTTCGTGTGCCATCGAAAACTATCGCTAATTTGATAAAGAGCGCCATTTTCAAGTCATCAGCACCCCGCGTTTGAGAGTACACTGCGCTGAATGGAAGAGGCATGGTAAATTATCTATTACAAGCCACCATTCCTAGATTCTTTACTCGTTGAAAGAATGCGCTGTTAAACTTTGTGTTTAGGAGTTCGAAGTTGAGCGAGGTCCAATATTGCAGTCTACTGCGCCTCCTCGCATGCCAAATCAAGGTATGCAATTGAAGTGGCGCAACGGCAGCATTTTGACGGAGTCCAGGTCCAGAAGGGAAGGAATACATATCTGAATACATAACTAAGAAGCATTCCGCAACTACAAACTTTATTCGTAGAGAATAGAACCTTACTAGGTATTGATATCATGGTATATAGTGAAAGCTATGGAGTTTCTTGAATGTATCTGGTACAGATCTCCCGGACGAGGCGACTCAGCCTATTTAACTACCATATATAATATATGTATCTGATGATGTGTCTTGTACTCAGGTTCGGAAATGTTTCACTATGCTCCCTCGCTAGGATGGCTAGAATATTACAGGCGACACATTATCATCATGCTCTAGGCATTTGTCTTGTTGAAGAATATATACCCTTAAACTAGGGCGTGTTTCACGGCCCAGGGGTAACAGATACGGACTTCTCACTGAGTAAACTGAGACGTTGTCTTATTAGCTGCCCATCTACGTCTACTGATGGTTATTCTCCATGTGGAAATCAAGGGAGTGAAAGGAAACATGCAAGTAATGCAAGACTTCCGCCGATTGATAATGTCTCGAAAACCGAAAAATCCGCGTGGACGATGCATTGGAAAAAATAGAAAGGAACACTGATTCAACGGGTTGAGCAGCGACGTCATTGATGAAACATTCCATGGCAAAGCTAGTCGGGACACAACAGATTCGTCCATGGTTGATAACAGCACCACCGGCTGTAGACCAGGCGGGCCTTTCGCCATAATAAGAAGTAGGTAAGTAGGCTTACGGTCAAGACCTTCGCAAGCCTTGAATCGCTCCACATCTACCTCTATATGCTTGAATAGCCTATCCACAAGCATGATAAAGTTCTGGTCATATCTATCGAGATGGATCCATCGTTTGATAGTAGAAACCCCTCAAGAACTCTCGTAATACACAGGAGCATACATCTTGACTCTAGTTGTTACTGATACTCGGAATGGCCTCCGAGCACTGTTGGTTATACATGATCGGACGGATGGATTCGTCTATGTGAACCAGGCATCATGGCATCCTTAATATCAACAGCGGTGAGTAGGCCATTGAAAGCTAGCTCGATGGCTTTCTAAACCAAGATATCACTGATCGACCTACTAGCGACATGCCCAACAATAGAATTGGGGAAGGCATTAGCCGCACTGAACTTCTCGAAATATGATTGCGCACAACTGTCTTCCATGGAGTTGACTGTTCATGGAACCGGTACACTGCAATCTAGAATTGAACATGACTAATAACGTTTCATCAGGCTCTGGGCATGGTCAATAGACTCATGTCTAGTGATAATTTGATCAACACTGATCCTTCATAATTGCCTTTCGGGACACGGTTTTAGTATCTGCAATCTCGCGCTGGTAACCCCGTCATGTGTGCAGTTCGGTCCGCAAGCTTCACGATAGGATTTTAGACAACCGCTGTCCTTCAAACTTGTCGCGTGGCTCTCCAAAGTTCTACAGCTGCTCTAGCGAGCCACTTACTGGTTTCAAATCGATAACTCAGGCAAGGCTGGACAATTCAATCACAATTTGTCAAGAAAAACTTGACGGGATCGCTTCTCGGTAATTACGTATACTCCAGGGCTTGAGCTCCTCGATATTACTCTGTCTCGGGAGCAGCAAACTCCTCCGGGTTTGCGAGTCGAGAATTTAGGCGCAATCTATCATATATCAAATCAACCTCCTGGCCGTCGGCGTGAGGTAATCTGATTTATCTAGCCCAGGAGCGAGGAACCAATGAGTCAGGCTTTATGATAACCCCCATAGTACGTGTCCCTTTCTTATTTACATCTCGGGCGAGTTGCAAATCCATTTGATTCGTAGTCATTCTTAGCGGAAATAACGGCGAGAATATTATTAATAACTTTTCGTTGCTTTGTGGAGACCCGGATAACCCCCGAAGCAGTTCAGCATCAGGGCCTTACCCCTCCGTTTCTAGGTAGTCAAATCATACCGGGCAGATTGATGGTAGTGACATAAGGACGATCAGAACCTGTGATCTCCATATGCGTGAAACCTTTTAGGAAAGCCATCCCCTGGGATGAAACACCCACAGCAGCCGGGGATTCTCTTCGTCCGCGGCGAAGCACTAGCCCAGTGGAAAACAGGTACATATATTACTCTTTACAGGAAAGGCACCCCGATGATAACTTCGAGCTTGACATCGAAGCAGAACTCGCCAAGGGCCTCTATATTGAAGAACACAATTCTGTCTGCCGATTCGCGCGGTAGGTTCCAACTGCTTAGAGGGGGGGGGGCGCAGAATCCAGGAGAATGTTCGTAGACACACTTGACTATGTACCAGTGTATTACTGACTCGTTTAGAATAACCCGATGAAGCCGTCTTGCACTAACTAATAGCTCGCCACTTTAACTCTGTCATCAGAGAAGCAGACACCTATTTCCCAGTTTGAATTGATACTTTCAATACGACTGTTGTCCTCTTCCGAATGCTTCCCGTGTGCAAGACCCTCATTTAACACTCTCGGTTGATTACTGCAGACTTGGGGTTAGAATTAATTGTTCATTAAGACGTTAAGCAAGGGGAAGATATTCCGGGGAACGGGCCACGTAAGACACGTTGTCAATGGTCGCCTAAGTAAAGAAGTAACCCCGATCTGCTGGACTTGACTTACTAACTCCACTGGTAGGGTTTGCATTATTCCAAACGCCACCCCCAGCGGCTAGATCATTACTTGACAGTGGTCGATCATAGCAAGCGCATTGCCAGACGATGTGATCGGGTGGAGGGCCGTCCGGTGTGTTGACGAACGCGCCCTGGAAATATTCGTTGCTCGGTAGCCAGCTCCCCGGGTTCGTGGTGTCATTGCCGGACAAACAGATATCACTGCATGTGTCGAGGACGAGATTGTAATCGTTGTCGAGCCAATCGATTCGTCTAAAATTGTAGAGTTGGGATAGATCCGATATATTTGCCCTGACGTGGTATATTCCCTCATTTCCCCGACTAGGCATGGTGGTTGTCGCGAGACTCGACGATGTGCATTGGGTTGATGATGTTGGATCGTCGCGGACGCGGGCCGGTCCGGGCACGTGCAAGCCCCTTGCCGCGATAACACCGGACGACAGCAAAGCAGTAATTGGAGTTGGTAGACGCATAGTCAAGTGGCCATGGACGGCGTGAATTTATTGAGTTGCTTTGCGCCACCGTTATATATTAGTCTCCCGCCTCAATAGCAGTACACTGTAAGAGAAGATGGGCTATTTACCCGGGCTGATAACTATTAGTTTAGCCAGCTGCAGGAGGTTACCGAGAAATGCAACCGGAGGTATCAATGTTGAATAGGCTAAGAAGGATAAACGTCGTCTTGTCAGCCACCTTACATTCACGACTTGTAGCATTGCACACATTTTGCGTGGCATGTAACCTATGTGTTAGATAAAAGGCTTATAGGTGCGCAATTACGCATATAACTTATTTAAAGGTAATTAATTTATATATAAAATTGCATATATAACGTAGATTAATAATAGATTACGTGTGTGTTTTTTAGTTATATATAAATATTACTATTTTTAATATTTCTTTTTTTTTATCTAAGTAGGGGAGGGGTCTTACTTAGCACCTCCTGCAGCACCTCCTGTAACACCCGATCGATTCATTCTACTGGTAGTTAGAGTCAGTTAATATCCCTAGTTGTTATTGCTGCCGTGATAGCCTTACATGGGTCCTGCTGTCGTCGGTCTCTATCCCAGATTGCTCCTTCCGTCCTAAAAAGAAATATCCACAGCATTAGTTACAGACCACGACATAGACTACGGTTAAACCTTAACCTACTTATTATTAAGAGTTCTTGTTGAAAAGGAGAGCTTGTCTGGCTCCTAGGTCACTTAGCTTAGTCAAATTTACCGTGGTGAGCAGATGTAGATAGGTGAAAGTCGAGGTAATGGGAGGCAGGAAATCGTAGCTAAGGCGAGTTAGCAAGTTCTAATATAGCTTAGAAGGCAAAGTAGGAAAGTATGCTGATGGAAATGGGAAACGTGATGGAGGGACGTGTAGACGATGTGAACTTTACAGATTTTATATCTTGACAATTTGGATTAGGCCACGGGAGACAGGTAGCATGGGAAAATTGGGAAATACGGTAGAGCTTTAGGTTTGCTACAATGTTCCTCTTTTTATTAACTCTAGACGTTTAGGCGTGTCCGGCCAAGGGTGCTGTTTGGTTCTTCTAATATTGTTCCCCTTGTTCTATAGTAGAACTTGGAACTTATATGTATATATGAGAATAGTTTACTACTTTTTTTCCATTCTTCCTTCTCCATTCTCTTCTTTGGAACGCCCACTTGGCTGATGATCATGTTGAAGTAGTCTTACATGATATGGTGTCAAGCTAGCTAGTCTATATTATATAGGCATACTAGATTTATATCTATATGCAGAGCATTTCTTTTTCTTCGTATTAGTTAAGAAAGTATCAACATACATTAGAACGAAGATACTAGATTGAAGTTATCTATTCCTTATTGATCACGTTATTTTACATTCTTTCGAAGTATTCCTAAGCAGCCAGCCCTCAGGGCTGGCATCGCTTCTTTATTGGCTCTCCCACATATAAGATTTGTTTCAACGTAATGAATCATTCGCTATTTTTTTTCGTATGTAGCTACATGAACTAGGTTATAATGGTCTTCTAGACGACCCCTTCATGGCTTCTTCTTAAATGTGTGGCTTTTAATATGTATACTATGAATGCATGTGCTGGCTGAATGACGCAAGCTTAGTGTATTCCCTTGGAAGTGTTTATCCTGTATACTATTGGTATACCTGAAACTGTAAAGTCTAAGTTTTAGCCTTATATCGGAAAGGTGATATGATGATTTCTATACATATCTGATAGTAGTGCATAAACCCCCTAGATAAATCATAATAGGGATATTTCTATAGCGGTAACAATAATCATAACCGCTAATTCCTGCAAAGATATCACATCGTAGGAACCTCGCTAAGGCCGAGAGTCGAAACTGTAAAGATGAACCTCAATGTGACTGACTTGCATGCTGCATCTCAGGAGTGTTACATCGTCTTGGACCCCCAATGCAGCAACGACACATTAGGCACATAGCAGAAACACTGTTTCACTACTAACAAAGAACATAGCCCTCTTAGAGACTTTATCAGTTCAGTCTTGGAGGCTTGATGAAGCCTTTTCGATTGGATAGTCACATCTTGTGATATGAACGGGACTATTACCAGCCAGTTCACGACAAGATTTCGAGTTGTCTCTTGTCATTTATATAGGTACGTTATCTGCATAGATGGATATACACTTGCCTATGTGGCCCCTCTGCCCCGTCTCTTTTATTCTCTTCAGTGCATCTGTGTACATCCTTAACCGTCTATGTTGGTATGTACTTCTTAAATGGGTGTATGTAGCAGTTGTAGATGCAGAATGTCAGGTACCAAAATGATGATACCATAAATTAAGCGAAGAACACTAGCGCCTGTTGAAAGATGAATGGAATGGAGATTGCTGGGCAGCTGGGATGTAGGCGCAGGTACCACGCTACTACGCGACTAGCGTGATCCCCCACCGCCAACCACAAGCAGTGCAGCGTGTCCGGCTTAAGGTACAGTACCAGCCTAGTGGTTCCCCTGCTCACGGGCCGTCTTGGCAGTGCAGTACATGTCTACCTCAGTGTAGGTGCAGGGTTTATATGGAATAATAATCCGAGAATAACAATTTCTGGAAATATCCAATCCCCCATTGCCCCCCCCCTGCCCCCTTTGCAGGCCGGACTTCAGTGTCCTCGTAGCCGTCATTGCCTACGGTCACTTGTCTCGCCTTATGTTGCCCTTCGTCATCACGACAATCCGGCGTCTTTCCACTGGCAGTGTTGGTCACCGAGTCCGAGATGGATGAGAAACATGTAGGCGGAGCCGCTGGAATCAGAACTAGCGCCATTCCAAGGCCTACGTCGCGTCTCCCTCTACCGCGATCCAACCTCTCTCCCTCTGTCGCTCAGCCTGAATCACGCCCTGAACCACGGCTCGAACCTTCACGAGGACGTCCTGCCCAATCGGTGACTACCACCAACAACAACACCAATGGCCGGACTCGTCTGCGCGCGACACCTTCACGAGAGCAGCTTAACAACACTCATACTGCCCCTTCTACCCTCCGAAAGACCCCCCAGAGATTGAACGCACCTCCGGTGAGCTCACAATCCCACCATCGAGACCTGGGTAGCACGAATCGGAGTAGATCTCGTGAACCCCGACAGAGTGTCATACAGAGTCGCAAGGGTTCCGTTGATGAGTCCTGTAAGAATGTTTCGACTCCGAGGAGGAAACCATCCGGCCAATTACCCAAATTATCTCAGCCAGTGTCAATCAAGGAAGACTGTACGCCAGACGAGAGCGTGAACGAAAACGTGAACGAAAACGACGAGGGTATCATTTCACTCCCACCATTAATCAGTTCTACCGAGGAAGGCCTTACTTTTGACACCCTTCTATCCCACCAACAGAAGCCTCAGCCATCCCTCAGCGAGAGAACGATTGAGACCCTGTCACAATTACCCTCTTCTCCGGCATTCAAAAGTCGCGGTGGGAGCTTCTTTGAAAGCGAGGGACTGAGAAGGCCTAGATCAAAAGGCAGCGGAGTGGGATCAAGGTCGAGCTCAAGACCAGGTTCTAGCTACCAGTCAGATGGCTCAACTATACGCCAGCCAGGATCATTGAGTCGACCTGGTTCAAGAAGTAGTCGGCCCGGATCGAGCTCTGGACCAGCTGATAGCCTCTATAATAATTTCCGAACGTCTACTAATTTCTACAAACCGCCACTAGCAACCGTCCGAGGGACTCCGACCAAGCACACTTCTTCCGTGAATACCTCGAAGACGCCGACTAATAAGACCACACCAAATTTCAAACCACGGTCTAGCTTGAGCAAAGTCCCCTCTCGATCTTCACTATCGGCTTCATTAGGTCCTCGTTCACCAAGTCCTGAGAAGCATTCCGACTTCCCTGTCCCCAAATATGGTTCCAAGACGGTAGCGCCCCGGCCCCTGAGGCCGAGAGCCTCATTGAATGGGCTATATAAGAAGCCTTCTATGTCATCTCTAAGCAAGCCCCTGTCTTCCTCGGATTTACCTGTAAGTCCTCACCGCAAGGCATCCCTTGCCTCCGCCAAGTCATCTAGTACATCTGGTGAAGGCCGTAACCTGTCGAGCACCTCTCCGACTTCTACCGCGCCCACAGTAGACTCCGTAGAAGAAGCACCCGTATCCTCAGCTCGGAAGTCTTCGGCGGCGTTACGAGACCAAATCGCAAAGGCGAAAGCTGCGAAGCGTGCCGTGTCCCGACAGGTCCAGGGGTCAAAATTGCCCAAGGAGGAGGAGGAGATGCCGGTGGTTCCGACAGATACAACCTTTGATTTTGGGTTATCTGACGACCCGTTCGGTCAAGCCAAGTTCGAGGACTCCAACCGCAAGGTCATGCAGTCGCGTATCGATGGCGCCCGAACTTCTGGAAGACTCAACATTGCCGCAATGGGCTTGAGGCAGATCCCGCCAGAGGTTCTCAAAATGTACGACTTAGAGTCTGTAAATCGACCCGGTGCTGCCTGGGCAGAAAGTGTGGATTTGACAAGATTCGTGGCTGCGGATAATGAGCTGGAGTCCATAGACGATGCGATCTTCCCAGACACTAACCCTACTGACACTACAGATGAAGATGACGGCCAAGACCACATCTTCGGCGGATTAGAGTCCCTTGACTTACACGGCAACATGTTGATATCTCTACCATTGGGGCTAAGACGGCTTCAACTGCTCACCTCCTTAAACTTGGTATGTTCACTATCCGCTCCCTATTTGTAAGCCATGGTCTAGTGGCTTATATGGGCCCTCCCTTTGCTAACTAACTACCTTTGTTGCAGGCATCAAACAAGCTCACAAATAACTGCCTTGAGGTCATCTCACAGATCAGTTCCATCCGAGACCTCAAGCTTGGAAACAACCTCCTCTACGGTCGCATGGAGGAAGAGTACTTTGCGGGCCTGCAAAATCTGGAAATCCTAGACCTTCACGGGAACAATATCTCGTCACTTCCGGATGGAATCGATAAGATGGTGCGTCTTCGTATTCTCAACTTGAACGAGAACGCGATCGAATCTCTGCCTTTTGGAAGCCTCTCGAAGCTTCCGCTCACCGAATTGGTAGCCCGCAAGAACAAGCTATCTGGCACACTGATCGGCCCAGGGGTGCAAGGTCTTCCCCAGCTGCAGATACTTGATGTTTCGGCAAATCAAATCCGAATGATATCGGATGTTGCCCAACCCTTGGCCATGCCTTCAATTCATCAATTCACAGTATCTATGAACCGGATCCAATCCCTACCTGATATGTCCTCGTGGACAAGCCTTCTTACGATCAATGCGGATGAGAACAGTATTACCGCATTTCCGGAGGGGATCACGCGTTTAGAAAAGCTGCGCCATGTTGATTTTACGAGCAATGATATTCGCATTATACCTCCAGAGATTGCTCGAATGGACAGCCTTGCGATGCTACGTATCACTGGCAATCCATTAAGGGATAGGAAGTTCACTTCGTTGGGCACGGAAGAGCTGAAGGATGCTTTAGCAGCAAGATTAGAGCCGCTCCCTGACAGTGAGACCGGTGGGATCGAGCAGTTTGGGAACGGGTTCCCTACCGTCAGTCCGATCTATTCAACTCCCGCTCATACGAATAGCGAGGCCACGTTAGCTCCTCAGGATCTTGATGACGAAGGTGCTTCGGATGTTGATGACTTTGCCACGCCACCAACTTCGGCACCCCATTCTCCGGCCCGCTCGCGTTCGCATACATTAACTGCGCAAACATGGCCCATCAGGCCCGGAGGTCTCCTCGATCGATCTAACACAGAATCATCCTCACTACATCCCGTCGTCTGCTCCAAGATTGCCGTGGCTCACACTGTGCGCGAAGTGCGACTGCAACATAACACTTTTACTCAATTTCCCAACTCGCTGTCATTCTTCGCCGATACCATTACATCCCTTTCTCTAGCGCACAACCAGCTAACTGGTGAGAGCTGGCTTACGGAGCCCATTGACCTCACCGCTCTCCAGGAGCTCTCTTTAGCTTCGAACTTCATCACCAGCCTTACGCCACTCACGGCGAACCTCTGTGCGCCAAACCTGCAGAAAGCAGATTTTTCGTGCAATAGAATTGTCCGGCTTCCTACTCTACGCGACTTCTTCCCTAGCCTGACCGTACTTCTGATATCCAGCAATCGCCTCGAAGACCTCGATCCCGACACCATCAAGGGCATGAAAATCGTCGATGCCAGCAACAACGAGATCGCCCACCTGAACCCGCGTATCGGACTGCTTGGTGGCACTGGTCTACTTGAGAGGCTTGAGGTCACCGGCAACCGTTTCAGGGTGCCTAGGTGGAATGTGCTAGAGCGCGGAACTGAGGCCACGCTTCGCTGGCTCAGGGGCCGCGTCCCCGTTGCCGAGATGGCCGAGTGGAGAGCGAAAGGTGGCGAGGGTGAGGAGGACGCTTTGAACGATGTCGACTGATCTCATTCCCGATTGAATGCTGGGTCAATGCCACGCTACACGCACGTGAGCAGGTGTGTGTGGCAGCTTCTGGCTAGTTCAGACATACTGGGCAAGGACAACGTCGCGCACTACATCAAAGGGCCGCGAAGACATTTAAGAGTATTCTTGTTCTATGCTCATACGAGACCATATGGAGTTGTCGAACGTTTCAGTCTAATGAATGCGAGAACTTCGCCCGCGGTCAGCTTCGTTGTGGAATTTTCCTATCAAACTACGAAACGGCGCAAAAAAAAAGGGGGGGGGAGGGCGGGGAGGCGGGGACGAAAGCAAGTAAAGCGCAATGATCGTCGAAAGGGCTATCTGTGGCATGGGAACGCTTGCACCAGTGGTGTGTGTATAAGCTGTAGCCACTATATAATATATCCTTATGTATTAGTAATATATAAAACAAGAGGACCGGCATGGATGCGTCTACATAGACGACGTCTAAGCTAGTCCTACCTATTGGGAGTTGGTGAGGAAGCTGGAATTAGGGGGTTGGCAAAAGGGGCCGAGGGTGTTTAGCCTAAGGTCGTACGTATGTAATTCATGTCCGAATGTCGAATCTCTCAGCCGTTGGTTGACCTTCTCGGGGCTTCGTAATATCTAGTGCTATAGTGGTATTTTTCCCACCTAGTTATCCTACGCCAACCAAATCGATAGGTTGACGATGCCGTCCGTATAGGTCATGACTCATCCCGTAACAAGATAATGGCTGGGAAGCCCTCTGGAACCGCCACATCGGACGATGTCCTCATCATGTACGCTGCTGCTAATTATGCTCATAAGCCTCGCACTTCACCGATGTAATCTAAGAGCGGGAAATCTTAAAATTACGGTAAGAAACCGACCGAACCCAGGTTTATGCCCTGGTTTGGGGGGGTGTTGTGGTCGTGAGGTACATTTTCTACCTCGAAGTATAGGGTATGTCGATAGGATGAGTAATTGAACCGTCTGTGTGTATTGGATAATTAGACTCCAGGATCAGTCAAGGGACAGCATTCAAACCCGTTTGGGCGTATCTAGAGGGGATGTGGAGGAACTGCAAGGGACAAGAAATTGAGTCTTGATAACTAGCACGCTCAGCGCAGTGAAATTAAGGCGACGAGTTATGACTCGAGTAGATCGATCAGAAATTCTGAACAACTAATAAATGAAGCGGTATAATGCCAAGAAACGAGAGAAGCTTGAAAGGAGCGGAATCACATTCGCCATGAACTAAAGTCAACAAGATTATGCCGGTTACAGGATAGGGTTTCACTCGAGGCCTGTATCTGTGACTTTTGCCACTCGAACCGTTATCTTGTTCTATGGAGCTCATGTCAGACTTGGGTTCATCACTACGCGTCGTCAATAACACTGTCTAACCCTTTACCGGATGGAGACGTAATCGGAACAGGTGGTGAACTTCGCCGTATTTCTTTCAGTTGCTGGAATGTTAAACCCCGAGGTCACGACCACATGCCCCGGCCGCGCATACTCTCACGTCTTGACGTGATTAGATTCTCCCACTGTCCGATACCATTCTGGCGTTGAACTCCTATTTACGTCTGTGAATATAGAAACCTCGGGCAGATAAACCTGGGTATCTGGCCCAGTATCGTCCCCGCCGTCTTCGAGGTCCTCAATGTCCTAGTCGCCACTCTCTTAAACCCCCCTCCTCTCTCGATGGCGTATATTTATCCCCATCCTGATTACGGCTCGGCAGCTCAAAGTCCTAAAGCAGTTCAACAAGCTCGTTAGAAAAATGGGCCTCGTAAGCATCAAGAGTCCCATTTACGGTGGTGATAAGAATGTACTGGAGTTGGCCTGCCCCTAATCAAACCCTGTGGCGCTCCTCAAAAGGCATACGCTTACTAAACAGTATTCGAAGTATGCCTCTCATGTTATAACTGGTGTATACAACTAGTGTGTGCAACTATGGTGCGATAGTTCCCAGAGACGGGCTTAAGAGAAAGTTCAATACAGTTCCCTACGCTGTTACGAAATAACATAATATAATATTTCCAAAATAAACTGATAAATACTCTTAAGTATAAGCCGCCATCTGGGCGTGAGTGGAATGAGAGAAAGGGAGGTTTTAGCCCCCTTATATCGAACATAACTGGTATACTCCGGAACTTGATATTTTGGTTGCAAGTTTCAATATATAGGTAGATAAGTATTCTATACATAAATGGTTTCTAGGCAGAGTCGTAATAAAGGTAACAAAATACATTATTAACTGCAGGGAAACATATCCGCTGCTCCAGAGGTATCCCTGTACTTATCCAGAGAATATGCTCTATAGTAACAGACTAGTAACCGCTTCCTCTCTCATCTAGACAAAGGAGTCGCGAATGCTCTTTACGAGTGAGTCTCGCCTCATCTTACCCAAATCCGGGATACCCTTGACTATTTGCTCTGCTTCATCATAATCAGTGTTATCAACCCATGCACTGGCGCTCCTCTCTGACTGAGATCAGATCCGAGGTCCTCGGGCAGACTACGACCCATCGTAGATGCGATATAATTATGTGTGCGTACTTATAGACACCTATAACACATTGTCTTTACTCACAGTTCCCCTGAAGCCCTAGAAATATCACATTTCGGAAGGACGGCACTACACATGATACGATCACACGCACAAGTCAATCCGTAACTGTGATATCTTGAAAGCTAGACACATCTAGGATCTCGATCCTGTTGTCTTCCGAGGCGGTGAACTTAGTCTAGATCACACTATGCATTGTCCTACGCATTTAATTCTTGTGCCAGGGGACAACGGAGGTCGACGGCGCTGACATATAGCATACAAACCTGTGCGGCTCTGCAGGATTTTCTTCTTCATCTACCCTAATTTCTATTAAGCTGCAGTAGTTTGGCTGGTCCGACGAAACGCGGCTTTTAACGAGAGGAGTTGATACTGACTTGGGTCATCTATATGAAGCAATGCTAGCAGCGAAACCCACCCACCGAGACAATCTCAATAACAACGGACGAATGTTGTTTGGTGACAAGATCTACTGTGCCTTCTTCCTCACTACCTAAAACTCATGCGCTGTCTCACACACCGACTCAATCTCTTCCTCATATTCCTGTCTCAAGTAAGCCCTATTAGTTCTATCCGAGCCTAGGATACAACCAAAATCCCTACCACAGCAGTTGACTCCTATCTTAATTTAGACAGTTACCGAATCGACTATGATAGATATGTATTTGACTGCAAATCTAATAATTAGTAGTTGAAAATGGAGGTAAGTTGAATAACATGATAGATTGGAAAAAGTGGAATATCTAGACATTGCTCAGGGTATAAGGAGAGTGTACTCATACATAAGAAGTTATATATTAGTGAGTGATGTGGATGAAGGACGACGAGAAATGGCAGTGGTGATTGGCGTGTTATGGTGCACCGTATACTATGTATTAACCACGTGCCCACCCTTTTGCAATACCACCCCATCTGCAACAAAACTTACCAGATATAACCTCTTCCTTTATTTTTTTGCAACATATTAAAATATATTTAAATTAATTGAAAAAAAATGCTGCCGAATAACGAAACGGAAGAGCGCATTACCCGTGCGATTTAATTATATTTTTAAAGCATGTTAATATAGCAAGCTGCGTATTAATATAACCTTATATTTTTAACCCTTTTTTGCCGCTTTAATTATATTAAATTATACTATAAGGCTATAAAACCGTTATAAAAATTATATTTTAAATAAAAAAATATAATCGTTAATTAGATTTTTTATAAAGAAATATATAGCCGTATTTTTTTATAATAATTTACTATTAAGGTTATTAAAACTATACTTAAAGCTTAAAAAAAACGAATTTTTATTTAAGCTATAATTAAATTAATAAATCTATATAACGTTATTTTAATATATATATAAAAATCGGCTGCTTTATTAAACGATTATAAATTTATATAGCGAATCTTTAAAAAATTTACGACTTTTATTTATTCCTTAATTAAATCTATATAAAATATAATATTTTACCTTATAATAAATATAATATAAATAAAACGGGTATAATAAAAAGTAAATCTAGCTATAATACCGTTATCGGTATTAATAAAAATACCTATATATATATTATTAAATTTAAAGCTAAATTATAGATAATATTTTTTAAATATATTAACTGTTAGTATGACTCCGATATATATATATATATGATGAGGTAAATTTAAATGACTGTATTTTACCTAAAAAGGAAAAGAAAAGGGTTTCCTCCTTACGTATAAAAGTGGTAGCTAAATAAATTAATAGCCCTAATAGCCAGCTGACTAATTTAGCTGACTAATTTAATTAGTGAATGTTTTAATACTGGGAGCTTTTTACCTTATAGTAAAGTGCTTTATATGTATAAATAATCCATTCGTATAATAGTCCTTTTATACGGCTATAATTAAATTCCATTTATTACCCTAATACCCGGGATTTTATCTCTAATCTAAAGTAGCAATATATTAGTTTAAAATCCTTTTCTATTTATCCGTTAAACCGTATATCGTATAATTTTTTTACAGTTTCTTTATTAATGTTATTTATTATTTCTAATAGCTTTACCATTTACTATACGTAATATATATTAATATGCTTTCTAAATAAGTTTATATAAAGGTTAATTAATACATTTTAAAAGGCTAAATTAGTAAATATTCTTTAAATTAATATACTTATATAATTATTTTATAATAACTCTTTATATATAAAGGGTTATTTATATATAGGTCTATATATAAATAGTAGTTTTATCGGTAGTAATAGCTAAATAGTATTTATATTAAAAAAGGGGGGCTATTAAGGATTTCCTTTTATATATATAGGGGTTTATTAAGAAATTAGTCCTACCCGGTAAATACGGTTAATGTAGTTTTTCAGTTTCCTTTTAAACGTAAAGATCTAATTGTATTAAAAGCAGTAAATACATCGGCGTTAAGGCATTTTTATATATAAGTAGGGGTTTTAATAAATAGATAAATAGAGAAGTAAAATAAGAAATACAGCTATAATCCGAGGTATACCTATAGGTAGGGCTAGGATTAGGGCCTTTTACGCGAACTAGTAATTAAATACGGCTAATTTTAATTAAATATGATCGATTATCAATAAATAAGTAAATAGCTGCTAGTAAAGGTTCGTATAGCTTATTATTAATAATAAATAAATTACGTCGGATTAAATATAAAAGCCTATTTTAAAATCTAGCTATAGTTTATCTTTTTTACCTTTATATGTCCTATTATCGATTTATACCTATAGGTTTCATAGACGGCTTTATACGGAGATTATTTTCGATAAAATAATAATCGCACGTTTTACACCTATAGATTTTATAAACGGCTTTACGTTTGCGTAGTTATATACCTATTACGCGATCGCTATATACCTATAGATTTCATAAATAGCTTATTAATACCTAATCGATTTATATTATTACTGACATTAATTAATATTAGTATAACTCCGATATATATATACATATAATAAGGTAAATCTAAATGACTGTATTTTACTTAAAGAGGAAAAGAAAAGGGTTTCCTCTTTATATATAAAAGTGGTGGCTAAATAAATCAGTGGCCCTAATGGCCAGCTAATTAATTTAGCTAACTAATTTAATTAGTGAATGTTTTAACATTAACCTTAAAGGTAAAAAAAATACCCCTATTATTATATATAACAGTAAACGCTTTTAAATATAATAATATAAAAAAAAGGTACCTAAATAGGAATATATAACTATTTTATAAAAATAAAATAATAAAATAATTATAAATAAATAACTTAATTAGATTTTTTTAATTAAAACTAAGCCGAAATATAATATATAATAATTATTAATAAATAATAGCTATATAATTTATATATATCCCGAATTTATATAAAAAATATATATTAATAAAATAGATATTATTTATTTATTATTATATATAAATAACGAACTTTAACCTTTTAATATAAATATTTTTTTATTATTAAAAACAGTATACCGGTATAAATTCGGCTTATATATTATTTATATTATTATAATGCCGATATATAAAAAATATATATTAAAAGTATATATAAAAGCAGTAAATAAGGCATTTTTAATAAAAAATATTAAATCTAATTAATAAAAAAGTAGTTTATAGCTATTTAATCCTAAAATAATAGTTAATAAATTTAATATTATTTCTTTTAAATCTTTTATATTTTATATATTTAATATATTTTTATATAAACTATTATATATAAATATTTATATTTTTAAAAAAACTAAAGACCTTATAAATTAATTAAAGGTTATTTAATAGTATTATAAGTTATTCCTTTTTAAAACTTATTAATTATTTAATAAAGCCGGTAAAGCCATTATTTACTATATAGGTAAAATCGGCTAATTATATATTTATAAAAATCAATTATAAAAAAACTTAAATAATATAAACTAAATATACGGCAGCCCGTTAAATGGGATTTAAATAAAGTATTTTTAAGCTTACCGGAAATATATAATACCTAAAATAAAAAGATAAAAAGATTACCTTTTATATAGCTAGATAAGAAATTAAAAAAAGACCCTAATTTACACTTTAAATATCAGCCTAAAAAGAAAAGGCGCCGTATAAAAAAATAATTTTTCTGATTTTTTTTGATTTTTTTTACGTATATTTGTAGTTGAGGTAGTTAAAAAGTCAACTGTTGCAAAAGGGGTGGTATTGCAAAAGGGTGGGCACGTGGTTATCTGAAATTACACCAGCAGACTATCTGATTAGGTAAGTAGCTTACCATGGATCGGCCGGTATTTGTGGAATCAGGTTAAGCCTTTTCTGGCGTTAGCGCAACCTAATTCAGCCCCCAGATTTTGGTGGGTGAGCACTGAAGCACGCAGCATGCTGGCACGGCTCAAGGCTCAGGGCCAGCCTTCAGGATTATTGCCGGTCGGTGTGGTTGGTTGCTGAGGTCGTCACAGTCGTCACAACCAATTGCCAATTCATCCTTCTCCACCACACACACACACACACACACACCGATCACAACCTTCATTACCACTACCACTACCATTACCACCACCAGTATCACCACTACGAATCACCGCCAACCGGAAAACCCCCCATTCTAGCATTCTTCACTTTCACATCATTCTCGGGCACGGAGCTTGATGTGACAATTTAGACAATTCTCGACCGTCCGCGAACAGCATTTGCGTTCCCACCGCCCTCTCCTTTTTGATGTCGCTCGTTGCTCGACGTGTCGAGTCCTGAACCCTTGTCCACCGCCTGCCGCGTCTTATTCCCATTTTACTCGACGCGACCATGTCGGCTGACGCAGAAATGAAATTCTCGAGACCAAATGGCGTCGCCCCTCATGGCCAAGACCGTGACCAAGACCGTGACCAAGACCAAGATCAAGACCAAGATCACGTTCCTTCAACGCCGCCTACTGCTACTACTGTTGCTGCTGCTGCTTCTGCTCCTCCTGCTACCCGCCTGTCTTCATCACAACAATCCATACCGTCTACCGAGGGTCCTGTCTCACCTGTCGACCCCTCTGCCTCCTTTAAGACCGAACTAAACGACGACAACACTTCGTCCTCTCAGGTTATTCCTTCGTCCTTGACCCCGCCGCCCTCCTCCCAGCTTCCTCAGTCCAATGGTCCTTCTGGCATGCCTCTAGGCTATATCAGCTCCCAGAGGGCTACCATATTCTCCCCGCCTACCACTGCCCTCCAAGCTGCCGGGCGAACTAGCCGAGCCCCCTCGGAATATCTTCCGCCTACCTCTGACCAGATTGCAGACGCTCCCATTGAGGAACTTCGTGTCATGTTCCAATCCTGTCTCGCTGAGAATGCCCGGCTCAAGATGGAGACGGCTCATCACAAGCTGCAGTATAATCTTCTTCGCATGCAAGCCGAAGAAGATGCAATGAGGGCCGCAGTCGAACACGAGATGACCAGACGGGAGGTCGAGGTCTTGCGTACCACTGAGAATTCCCGCCAGGCTCGACGAGAACTCAATGCCGCCGCCGATTCCACCCAGCTCAAGTATCGCGAGCTTCAACGCCAATATGAAAAACTCTCTCAGGAGAGCGATGATCTGCAGAAGCGTCTCAAGGCTGCCGTCAAGTACATCGAACAGCAAAGCGAGGAGCGTGCTAGCTTAATGGACGAACGCGATATGCTTCTCAACCGAATTCGTGAGAATCGAGAACATTTCCACATGCTCTGTAGTCCCGGTGGAGCTTTTCATGGAGCTTTAACTCCTAAGACGCCGGCAGCTGCTGCTTCGCCTCAGCAGCATCGGGTCACCCCTCGGCAGACACCTAAATCTGCCCATCGGGACACACGTCACGACAATGATACCAGCCAGGCTGGCTTTGCCGCTCTCCTCCAAGCTCTGAGCCATGACAACAATAGTGCCCCGTCCACCCCGATAACAGCCAGCCGCCCGCAACCGCGTATACCACCGAAGCACACCCGCGGCGTTCAGTCACTCTCCTCCCTTCCGTCCACGCCGACGGCGCGCTCTCGTGGCGATTATGCAGCTCTACTGCCGTCTGTCGACCTCGTGCCGCACACGGAACCCCCGAACCGACTAGGTACCGGCCGACACACGCTAGAGACACCGATCCAAAAGAGAGGACGCAAAAGCAGGGAGAGCACCATCTCTGCTGAGGACAACGAGGAGCTCGCCCGTGAAGCCCTGGAGCACGTCGCTGCGGCGGCCCAGTCGTACATGTCGCAGGGCTCGCGAACATCGAGGCGGCGAGATGAGGACGAGGAGGAGGTGCTAGAGAGCCAAGCCAGCCAAGCAGCCTCGGAAATGTTGCGCCGCGATCCGCGTGAAAGCTTCGAGGTTGCAAGTTCTGTTGGATCCCGCGACGGTACGCCGGTGCCGGCTGAGAAAACGGCCAAGCTACAGTCTAGGCTTTTCGCTGGTCTGAACAAGGCTGGCCTGGCATCGGAGAAGCGCAAATTAGGTGGGGGCGCCGATGTGAGCGATACCCGACGAGATGCTCTTACGAGCCCAACTAAGAAGATGAGATACGGTGGTGGCGGTGAACCCAACAATCGGGTCGGACTAGGAATTCGATATGGTCAAGAGGCGTAAGGCCCGTCGCAATAGGATATACCGGGGATATGCCCCGGTTATGATTGAATCTTGAACGGGCTGGGCCAAGGTAAGCATGCTGGTCGTATCTTGGGGTTTGAGGAACGATGCACCACGAAAAACATATAATCATTGTATTATACCCCTTTATTGCTAGCATTGGCGTTTAGCTCTCGTCATATTTTGGTCGGAATTATCTCCCCCAAGCTCGAATGGGAGCATCTACGGACGTACATAAAGCAAATTGACACGGCTATTTCTAATAGCATGGAAACTGGGGTTTCACATTTCTCCAAGAGGTTATATATATAAAGGGCCTTTTTAGCCTTGTTCAGACAGGGCCACCTGAAAATACGATGTGAAGCTTGAATATCGTGGTTTGATAGCATGCTGCATGCTGCATGCTACACCATACCAAGCCAAGCCCAACCCCGACTATATGTACCGATTCCAATTGCCTAGGGGGGGGGGGGGGGGGTTAATTGGACCGGTTCTAGTAGACGTCGTTTATTTCCCCACATGAGAAACATTGCTGGGGAATATCAACCCTAGCTCTATAAGTAAGCTTCCTTTCCTCCTCCGATCTTCGCCTCTTATTATAACTACCGTTTTGTCTCTTCGGAAAATGGGTTGAGTTTGTTGTTGTATACAGCTTATTAGGTATATTATGGTCATTTGTGTATAGATACATGTGTCATTGTTCAGCTATTTTCTAAGCGCTCATCCGGCGTCTCTCCTTGCCCCGAGCGAACTGGCGTCATGGCCCTTCCCAAAGGGCTTTCTTCACTCCTAACCAAGGCGCCCTCTGATACCGTCATCCTATCTTCCATACGCACGCCAATATGTCGCTCGTACCGCGGCCAGTTGAAAGACGCCTACCCAGAGGAACTGCTTTCGGTCGTGCTCCGCGCCACCCTCGACGCCAACCCGAACCTGTCGCCTGAACACATCGAAGATGTTGGTGTCGGTGTCGTCCTCTCCGAGCTCGGCGGTTCCAAGGCCGCTCGCATGGCCATGAACCACGTCGGCTTCCCCAGCTCCACTTCCCTCTACACTGTCAACCGCGCCTGCAGCAGCAGTCTACAGAGCATTGCTACCGTCGCCGCCCAGATCCGCACCGGCATGATCAGCACCGGCATCGCGGCCGGAATGGAGAGCATGACGAGGAATTACGGCTCCCGCGCCATTCCCGTCGACCTGTGGCCCGAGCTGAGAGAAAGCCCCAGTAAGGACGCCCGCGACTGCATCATGGCCATGGGTCTCACGAGCGAGAACGTCGCCCGGAGGTACGGCGTGGGGCGGAAAGAACAGGACGAGCTGGCCGTCGAGTCGCACCGGCGCGCCGCGCACGCGCAGGCCGAAGGTCTCTTCGACGCCGAGATCGTGCCCGTGCGGACGCGGTTCCAGGAGGTCGACAGGCAGGGGAACAAGGTCGGCGAGGAGAGGCGCGTCACCGTCGAGCGCGACGACGGGATCCGCGCGCAGGCGACCCTCGAGGCCCTCGCGAAGCTCAAACCCGCGTTCAGGGAGGACGGCGCGAGCACGGCGGGCAACTCGAGCCAGGTCAGCGACGGCGCCGCCGCGACGCTGCTCGTGCGCCGGAGCACGGCCACCGAGCTCGGCCTGGGCTCGAGTATCGTCGGGAAGTTCGTCGCGGCCACCACGGTCGGCTGCGCGCCCGACGAGATGGGCGTCGGGCCCGCGCTGGCGATCCCCAAGCTCCTGGATCTGCTTGGTCTGGAGAAGGAAGACGTCGATCGCTGGGAGATCAACGAGGCGTTCGCCAGTCAGGCTGTCTACTGCCTGAGGGAGCTGGGCCTCGAGAGTGCATGGGCGCAGGGCAAGGTTAATCCGGATGGGGGCGCCATTGCGCTAGGGCACCCGTTGGGTGCCACGGGTGCTAGGATGACGAGTACGTTGCTACATGGTCTGGGACGTAGTGGCGGCGAGGTCGGCGTCGTCAGTATGTGTGTGGGCACCGGCATGGGCATGGCGGGCCTGTTTGTGAAGGAGTAGACGGACGGCCATCCACCGACGACTGCGCAAATGTTGCCTTTGTGTGTATGTGGTGCGGTGCATACCTACTTAGACATGTGAGGGGGATAACAATACCAATGTGCATATTGCTAGCCTACCTGGGGAGTCCTTTGTCTCTCGAATTGCGAGTCTGAGCTTCCAGGAATTATACCTAACAAAGGGCGTGAGGGTAGAATAACGTATATACAATATTATTAGACAAAGGAGGAAGGATATCCGCTTGCAGATTTGCTTTTCGTATTCTTCTAGGACGTACTTGCGGCTACGACCGGCGCAGGCTTCGAGAAGCACAATTCGGCAGAAGACAGCAGCTAAGAGGATACCGCGGTGTATCTATCCCCCCCAAGGGTCATTCGAGTTAGATCACAGCATCCATGCGAATAGTACTGCGTCCGGATACGACGACGAAGAATCGTCCTCGATCGACATCCGACCACCCTTCTACTCCACATAGCCCCGTTTAGGGTTGGTTCCCCGGCGAGAACAGACAGACAGACCAACCAACCAACCGACCACAGCGCCAACCACACACAACCACATCTCGATTCGACCAGCAAACAAAAAGATGCTCCTCTTCATCATCACCGCCTGCATAATCTGGAACGTCGTCCTGGCCTTCTACGTGCTCCGCGACTACCGCCTGCTGCTGCGCGTGCTGCGCTGGAGCACCTCGATCTACCTGATCGGCTTCGGGATCTTCATCGCCGAGGTGCTGCGCGAGGGCCTGCTGGTCAACGGCCACGACACGCTGCACTGGGACGTGCGGGTGGGGTGGGCCTTCTGGTTCCTGCTCGTCGCGCTCTCCTTCGCCGACTGGCGCGCCCTCGTCCCCGCCGCCGCCGTCCCCGTCTGGTTCCTCAGCTACCCCGAGGTGCGGACGCTGCTGAACTACGGCCTCGTGCGCCTCAACTGGCTGCAGATGGTGCACAGCCCCCTCGCTTGGGCCATCGTGAGGCCGAGGACGCTGGAGCTTGCGCGGGTTTCTAAGATCTGGGCTGATCATGTCGCGGGACATGTCCTGGAGCCTGCTTTTGGTCCTGTTAGGAGGGTCTTGGAGACGGTGGGCGGGTGGATGCCCTGGGCTGGCCCCGGCATGGAGAAGTTGCGGCCGGTTACGAGGTGGGATTCGGGAACGGTGGGAGCGATGTGGAGGTCTTGGTGATAGTATATATAAACACGTGGGGTTAGAATGTGTTATGTGGACTGCTCGAGGCGAAAGGGGGTGGATGTCTGCATAGAAACATGCAGGCCGTCTATCTCTGATGCCTTGTTCTACGTTCTTAAGTGGAAAGTACATCTAAGTACTTGGCTCTAATCTATATAATATGCACTCAAATTTTCTACACATAAGAATTAGTATATTCAGTAATGACAGAGCATTACGACTCGGGAATAAACTACACGGCGAGGGACTAAACTTACAACATACTTTACCACTACCATAGCAATTATATAGTACCTGTATCAATTTATTTTTGCCGGTTAGCTGGGTTAATAAGCACTTCATATGTGAATTATATAGTATATATAGAACGCATGTTGGCGGTTGATTGGGAATAATGGTATGACTAGCAAAGTCATATGTTATATTAACTACCTCGAATCCTAGCTATTCATATGGGAAATCTACGCAAGATAAAGTGTTATGTAAGCAGCTAATCGCCGTGTAGAAAGCTTCGCAAAATAGAGGTCCATGAGGTTTTTGGTGAATGAGTCAATACTCCGAGCTGACCAGTTGAAGATATCGCAATACCAGGTTCCAGGGGAGATAAAGCAAAAAATAATGTTGAAGAGTGTTAGGTGAGTGATATCAGAATGCTTTGACACAAGAGGCTATCGATCCTCAACCTCGATATCAGCATCGGCATCAGAATTGGCATCAGGGTCGACATCATCGTCGACATCAGCATTGACATCAGCATCAACATCAATGTCCCCATCGGAACTGTCGTCGTCTTCATTCTCATCAATATCCATGGCGTCATTTTCCTCGTCTGACTCAGTTTTGACGTGGACGTACTCGCTGGGGAATTCTACATTTTCGCTGCTGGGGTCAAGAGTATGCGCAGCTTCGGGAACCTTCCACTCGAGGTCCCATCCAAGTAGAATTTGACGGATATGCTGCTGCAGATCTAGTTTCCCTGCGACAGCATCTTCGAGATTATCATCAGGCAGAAGTATGTTGTTCAGAAGCATGCCGATGTTCTCCTCAACGGTGCGTATAGTACTCTTCGAGATTCCCTCTAGGGCTTCCGGGAGCTTGTCGAAGTTTATACTTAGCTGTGTGCACATCTTCTCAAAAGCAGCGCTGAACATTTTGTCGCTGCTATTCTCCGCAAACTTTTGCAGTATTTTTTCTCGATTTTTGAAAGAACCCTTGCCTGATTACGCGTTAGCCGGTGATAAATGCTATGACGACTTGAGCTTATGCTAATTACCTTTAGCCTCTCTGGCTTCTTTAAAGACTTTTTCCCACTTCTTCTGGATGGCCTTTACTAGGTCAGGATGCACTTGTGATGCATCCTTAGATATGTTCCGTAGGGCCTGGCGTATCTGATCCTTGATCTGCTCCTTGATAATATCAAGCTTGGGGATCACCTCTCCGAGGAATGGAAGAAGGTCTGAAAGGGTCTCCTTTACACTGATTTCGAGTCGTTTCAAGAAATCTCTCCAGATAATGTCAATCTCCCTCGAGTATGGCTTAGCGAGTTCAGGGATATCATGGTTGAGGGACCTATTCCAGTCCGAAACAATAGTTTTCAAGAGAACATCGGAGCTGCAATGGATTAGCATTTCTCTTTGAGCATCCACAGGTGTAAGCTTACATGTCTTCCATCCAACTGTATTCGATTTTAGTATCGCCTGCTCTGCTTACGAATTTATCTCCTTTTCTGGTAACATTAGCTTGGTATGTGAGCCAATGTAACTTCTCTGCTGACGCATCATCCCCAGGACTCTTGTATGACCAGCTGTTGACGACGCCTGTGCACTCACTTGCACAGTGCTCCAAAGAAATTTTTTTATCCCTAATAGGGTTTTTGTTGTTGACATCTCTGTTTAGTGCATCCCAGTGCTTGTCAAGTCTCTGTATCATAATCGTCAGTATAGAAGCGGCTAAGAGTATACTGAAAGAAAATCTATTACCTCTTTCAAATTATTATAGACACCCGGGAAAATTGTATCTTCAATCCATTTTCGGCTGACTTGAAGCCGGTTGTGATTCCACTCTTCTTTCGACCAAGTCTGGATCACGTTGAAGAGGTTGTGAAGATCGTGTAAGAGGCCATTGGCCTGGCTCTCTCGTTCTGGAATAGTGGCGTTTCTGATCCAATTTGCAAGAAGCGGAATTCCCGAATATTGCGTTTCTGGAAATCCGGGCAGCCGTTCCTCTCCATTACTACATTGCCAGTATGCTTTAGCGCTGATTGGACACACCGATACTTTGCCGTCATATATATTCCCAAGCTGTCCACTTTGACCATCGTCGGTCATAAGTGACTGACGCCCCTGGAAGTCGTTCTGGATACGTTCCTCGAGAAATTTGTTTCTCTCCTGAACGCAGATGAATGTTATTTTGCCATTCAGAACCTTTAGCTCTCTCTTTAGAGTTTCAACTTCCCCCCTAAGCCCTTTCCAAGTGGCTTGATGATCCTCTTTAATTATAGCAGCACGGTTCCGTTTTGATTTTGCCTTCGCGAGTTTCTCATCCTGCGTGACACCTGTAGATAACATTCAATAAGTCAAAGTATAGCTGCGAGCTATCAGATCACTTACCTTTAGCAGCTTTATTATACCTCTTCACTTCTTCTTTGGCAGCTTTAATAGTTTTGCTGAGCTGCTTGATCTTCTGGCGAGCTGTTTTCTGCTCATCTTGTCTTCCTTTTAGTTTTGCTTTCAAGTTTTTCTCTTCTTGGAGAAGTCTTTGAAGCTCTACATTTGACTTGACTCCTTGAGTTCTCAGAGCGGACTTGCGGTCGATCTGGTCAATTTGTGACAGGACGATGCAACAACTGCGTTTATGAAACTTGCCATCCATCTTCATCCGCAGCTCTTGATGATCTGACATAAGTTTTACCGAGGTGGAATCATCTGCGGCACGGCGAGCTGGGCTCACAATGAGGGTGGCAACTAGTTTGGGGAAATACTCCTCCGCTACCGCGGCTCGACTCTCAACCGAGTCGGCAAGCCCGGGCAAGTCGACGAGCACAACACCATTGCGAAGGATATCGGCTCTTACGAATACCTGTACTTGATCAATGAGGGGCCAGGCTGCAAATTTCATGCCTGATTTAGTGTGTTGTGCTGTGGTTGAGTCCATGTATGGTTTGATCCGCTCTGAAAACTCATCAGCTTTACTATGGTTGAGTTTTTTTGTTGTCCCGAGTAGCTTGCCAATGTCTTGCTTCGAAGCAAGAAGACTTTGTGTTGTCATCGTCTCGACCTCGCGCTCTTCGAAGCCAAAGACTATTTTGATCATTTCAAGAGTAGGTTTTAGAGCACCGTTAGCAGTTCGCAGGGCTTCGAAATCCTCAGGGGAATTAGAGCCAGAGTCCCGAAGTTCATTCCTTCCCCTGAAGTCATCGAAAAACTTATCTAGTTGCTTGATGAGGTTCTTCCTTGTACGGAAAGTGACAATTGCACGGAACTGGAAAGCAGGTCTTTCATCATGATTATAGGCAACTTTGCAGAGTACGGCGGTAGCAGCCTCTTGGTTACTGGTAGGTAAGAGTTCTGGGAAGCCGATAATTGCGTTTAAGGCATATGTCTTCCCGCTGCCAGTAGGCCCTGCAACGCCGACTGGGACTTCAAAAGCATCGCGGCGCTTGGTGAGATTTTCTATGATAACATCAGCGGCTAATTTGTTAATGTGCCACAGGGCACTTACTGCAGTTCTCAATCCATTTTTCAAGATTTTCGCGCCCTATAATGGATGATCCGCCTTTCTCACCCAAATGTGAGATATTCGCAAACGAGGCCTGGAGTTTATTGATAAGCTTTTCGCATTGCTCAAATCCGACGCGAAGTGCTTCCTCCTTGATCTGAATTCGCTTTTGGTCTTGTGCACTTTCACATGCGTTCCATGTGAAAGTCTCGAGGTCTGAAACCGGTGCTAGTGACCTGGGGGCTGCTAAAGGGTGGCTCGACATCTTGGCCGTTTAAGAGTTACTGACTTCCTCAATGAGATGTTAATATAGCTTGTTTAGTTCTCTCGAGAACTATGTAAGGCTGTTGACAATTACTAGGTGAAGAAGGCCTATGGAATATTAGTAATGAATGACGAGTAATCGAGAACATCAAGAAGTAATAGAAGGATGGGCATATGGAAATAAGATACGTCGATGTTTCCTCGAGCTCTGTTAGTTGCCCTAAGGGATGACCGATGAGGAAAGGACTGTATGCTCGGAAAAACTCTAAGGGAAAGTTGCAAAGGCTAGTATGACTATTGATTCCTCAGGTGCATACGACGGGATCTGTATGGTAGGAGGAAGGAGATGGTGAGGTATGAGGTTTAGGTGATGGATCAAGATATCTGGATGAATGCGAGGGGAAACATATTCGTAGAAGGAAAAGTGAGTTGAGAGATGAAATACTGCCAGATGATGAACGAGGGCGAGATTTGCAGGGGTGTTGCGGAAGAGCGACTGATATCAGCGTTCAAGAATGGGCGTTGAAACTGACTGGTGAGGAAGTATACTTGGTATGGACGACCGGTCTGATAAGTAGTAGGTAGTTATTAACAGGGAGAGGTTCTCGATGCACCTCTCCGAACACGACTGGACCCTGACTACTTAAGTACCAACCAGGAAACTACCTACCTAGGTAGGTAGGGGGAAAGGAGAGGAAGCGAAGTGGCAAGGGTGATCCAGCACACGAACCCCGGACCCCTGTTTCTTATAGGGGATGGGAGTGGTTTTGAGGTGGTAGGGTACTATGCGACTGCTGTTAGATGAATGAAGTGTGCGACGTGGAGTATAGACAATTGAAGGTGATTTGGACTGAGGCTGATCGCTGCGATGAATGCAACGGTGCCGAGAAGGCAGTCATACCTCACTGCGACTTTCTGTTAACTCATATGCGACAGAGGTAATAACTTGGGAAATACTAAAGGAATAAATTTATGTATTGATGTGATAAGCATGAACTATAAGCCGTCTAGACTGCCCATGCAACTAGTTAGCTATATATAAGAAGAGAGGCGACCGTAGTTAACTGACAGACCGGTCACCAAAGATACCCAACCATGTACACTCTAAGTCCAAGGAGAAGAAGAAACGGAACAAGTATACTAAGGAGGCGCATTTGTAAAGCGACTAGAAATTCAAGAACCGCCAACGGCCCTTCGTTCTCTGTACATTTTCTCCAGAGACCTTGGTGCCCTCCCTCTGGGCAATGTTGCAGGTTGTGCCGATTGCAATAATCACAGGATACAATCCCGTCGCCAAGCTGAGTATGTATTGAAGCAGTCAGAGCGCTACTAAGAACACTAGGTATACTTTCAATGTCAACTGCGAAGTGTTCATCAGACATAAGCATCACCGGTGTAGGTCGTGTCTTGGGGATGATAAGAGTTAGCTTCGGTTTAATTGTGGCATAATTAGGCTCCTTCGAAGATTTGAGAAGGGGCGTTAGTTGTGTTGTTGACACAAGTTCGGCGGACATTCTTACGTCGCTTATTGGAGAATATGGTAGGGCTGGCGGCAAAATTACTCCTGGAGCTTGGTCCAGAGAGTGACGAAACAAATAATAGAAAGAAATGAATAGCTTTCAATGAGATTGTCACGGTGGAGGGCTACCCTGCGTCTTTAAATACGTGTCACACCCGTACATCGTAGAAGTATTACCATCATCACCACGAGACAATGCATAATTCCTTGTCTCAAAGACAAAGCAAGAAACCTATTCAACATTAGTACATTATATTCAAGGAAATCATTCTTTCTTGTACTACAGTCAGCACAAAGGCACATTGAACTAACTAGCCTCAAGCTTTGGACATCCACTCCTTGTGCAGGGAGAAAGACATGAATTCAATGTATCAAATAATACGAATTCCCTGGTGGAGCTGTTAATATGGGACGAAGTTATGAGGAGCGTAGTGCTTAATGTATTGAGTGTAAAGTGAAGCTAGAGGCAGAGCCTCCTTTATATATGCAGGTGGCCATACGTAGGACCGTTATAGCAGTGGGCCTCAGCCCTACAGCGCTACGTCAATAGGAGCTAGAATTGAAAAGACATGCAGATGATCTAAGCATATTGGGTAATCTGTTGAGTGGCATGATTTGATACCCCCTAGGGTAGTTTGTTGGTTTTCTCAAGTTAGGTTCCAAAATCATAGGTCTCGGTGATTAACCATTAAGAATTGGTGATCATTGTGCTATGGCGATAATCGCTCTATAATAAATTAGGGGAATTTCCTTCGAACTCGACTTGGGATTGGGGGAGAGGGCTCAGTTGATATTGTAGGAACGAAGCCGCTCACTCATAGCGGCACAGGGATAGTGGCGATATATCTTATGAGTTACCAATAGTAAAACAATCATCTACATTTATGGGCGAGAGAAACAAACTAGCAACCTCTTGTCCATATTTTGCCATGGGGCATAACAGCGACACCTCTATGGCGATCAATCGACCTCCTTTCTGCATGTAATGTTGTTTACTTGGTTAGAAGCCAACGCCGTGGCCTAAAAAGCTGAAATACTCTCTCCAGATGTAGCCAGTGACCCAATATATGATTAGCCGCCTAATCCACTTACATGCGGTAAATAGGAGCCGAACGTCATCCTTGCCCCTGAATTACTTCGTTGTATGACTCAGTCAGACGCATGCCGCATACGACGAAGAGAGCTAGTTCTATTGAAGGCTAATATACTATTATAAACAATACTTCCTAGATTAGGGAACCCTCTAGATTATCCAAAAATAATTAAGTTTAGAGCTATACGTGGCTATTTTACTTTTCATAACATACCAACTACCTACGTTAACCCACTAGCCGATTTGTTAGTAGAAGTATACCTATGATATATGTAAATATACTGCATAACGGCACTTTCAACTTAGGTACGTTTCTTTGGTAATCACTTGAGTCTATATGTCGGTGAGACAACTTTTCATTTGTGCTATACACAGTATGCTACAATCTCGTTAGTATTTCGCTCATGACGGCATCAAATGGATAAGAACCGTACAATTTGCTTCTAACTAGAATGATAATGACTCCGATACCTGGAGATATATAACAGGAGGCTTTATAGTTGGAGATAGGTGCAATTCCTATCAGCCCTAGCAGTTCTTTCGCCTTTGGCTCAAGGATAATATATGATGTAACCTATCTGATCTTAACAGATAATTTATTCTTCACGAGTAATCAATGGCAGGATCTTGATGACCAATATCTCCGAATGGACTTCCAAGCCTGCTCGTCGTCGAGCTCCTGTTTCTTAGGGTCCTTCAACGCGTCCTTGAAGGCACCGGCTCTAGACTTATTCTCTAGCTCAAGGATGAAGTCTTCTACCCGGGTGGGATTTAGAGGACGCGGACCGCGAATATTGCGGTCGAGGAATCGCCATGCCAATTCGACCAGCTTGCTCTCATCACTTGGATGATCACCAAACTCGCAGATCTTGTGAAGATATATCAACCAATCCCTAAAGCTCCGCCCGTCGGCGAGGTCCTGTGCTGTGTAGTAGCAGGTCTCTTCGCTTGAGAGAGGATTGGTTCTAATCTCAACCTTTAACCATTCCCTGACGTCAGGCTCACTCAGGATATGGATATCGGGGCTCTTGCCCTGATCATCTCGAGCCTCACGGGCCTGGCGACGCCAGTGGCGATCGACGAGATAGAGGCGCTGAAGAATACCCTCGCTAAGATACTTAAGTTCCTCGATTTCATCCTCTTGAGTCAAATTACTGTTTTCGCCGAACGTGCAATTGTTATCCACCACCGTCGCGTCTAGCGTTTGTCGAATTCCTTCTTTCGTCGCTTTGTTTGTGCGAGCTTCTAGCTTAAGGATAAACTGATTGACCCGCGTTAGGTTCCGGCGAGTGGATTGGATTGTATACGCCAAATGTCGCTCACGGTACTCTTCTTCGCTTAGTTTCCTTGACTTGTTCGCCGGCGCCTGGGCCGACTTCGAGTTGCTGCTTTCGGCCTGATTTGACTTGGAAGATTGGATACCTGCTGTGTTTTGACTGGCGTTTCTACCGGTCCTCGTTCCGCGGGAATGCCTGAAAAGCGGTTCCTCGTCGCTACTGCCCAGATCGGACAGATCAGAGAGCTCTGGCTGCTCATTTTTCCAGACACATACATCATCATCTCCATCGTCAGATAGGCAATAGGCGTGGTAAGGCTTAGCATCGTAGATCGAGCGTCTACTCGGTGCTCCATCGTAATTCCGACCCATAACTAGCAAATACGACACTAAGTGTGTTCAATACCTATTAAAGAACAAAACTGTTGATACGATATTGAAGGTTTACGAATTTTATATATCGTTTAATCATCCGAACCTCTCTCATTTTGATATATGTACCATGGTCTTTGACTTGGCGTCCGCATTGTTCGTTGTCTCGACGTCAAAGCATACCAGAACAGTGCCTTTCAACCTAGCTCTCAAGTCGAATAAAGAGATATAAGAAACAAAGGCATAGACGGCCATGTATTAACAATACACAATACAATGCAAAGAAGAGGAGATACAGCCTACCAGACCTGCTCAAACCACCGTTAACCCCAGCGAAGGCCTAGTTAACTATGTACCTAGTCACGAAACATGGTAAAACTATACAAAGAAGAAAACCAGCGTCTAATGTAGGAGAATCAAAACTTTGCGATAATAACCATAAAGGGCCCCTGTAACGCTACTTTTATGACTCGCCAGATAGAATATATTGTATAATTGTACTACTTGTCCGCCTTGTTCATCGCATATTTAAGTCTTATTAATCAAAAGGCGTATCTAGGAGGTTTCATTACCCTGTCAAGTAGCCCAGTACCGAGTCTCTTGAATTATTCTTGGTTCCTACACCCAAGTACATGTTTCCTGTGAATTTCACAAAAAGGCTGAGTGAATACTTTCTGAACGAGTGAGCTGGCTATAAAGACTAATACCTACTGAGGCTCACTTATGCAGGCACAAGTACATCCCTAGCATTCACCATCTCTTTAGAAGCTTCCGTAGATAAAGATATTTTACCTATGGGTATCATAAATTGTACGTAACTTATATAAAGATGGACATTGGTAGTACTGCTACATAATCACCTAAGTGATTATATAGGTACTGTTAGTCGAGTGATTGCTGCCCTAATGTTCCCTTATTAGCCACTCTGCCTGCTTATGGCCCCTGACGTAATGACTTTGAATGCAGGGACCAGGTGTGACCGTGTGAGGATGAATTTCTACACCTGTACACCTAGCACCTAGACAGCTAGGTAGGTAGGTACATGTACATATGATATGTAGTGCCTAATAAATCATGTTAACCGCTGGCGTCAATCACTGTTACTCTAAGACGTCATCACCAGCGTCCTCTGTTTAATTCCAGCTCCACTGTATATACATCGTCTAATATCAACGTTGATACATAAGGTACCTAACTGCACATCAATTCATCGCTTTGAACAGGATTCATTCAATACCAAGGACTTCTTGAGACTGGGAAGAACAACAACAATAGCAGCAACAAAAACAATACAATGGCAGAAGTCGCAGCTGGTGTCTGGGCGGCCGAAGAGGTTGTGTCAACCGGGGTTCAGGCCGGAGCAGCAGGATATGCTGTAGCAAAACCAACCATGCCTCTCAAGGCAGTATTTACACAGATTGCATCTTCAGATGATGACACCTCAAGGTAATTTTGATCCATTAAGCGTTTCTTACGGGCCGCTTTTCTTACTCTAAGTACCTACTTAGATCCTCCCTCACTAGATCTCATCATACTGTCACTGTCGTTGGCAACCAAGCCTACATTTTCGGCGGCCAGACAAGCCAGGGTAAGCTTGCCAATACTAATATACACTCTATAGCGGTATCTCGGGGGAATACTGCTGCGCCCGAGTATCAGCTACTGCCCGCCATTCCAGCCGAGAAGGATGGCCCGGTGCCCATGCCGCGAACAAGCCATTCTGCTTGCGCTCTTGGTTGCCGAATTGCTGTGTGTGGTGGTTCTGACGAGGCTGGGACAGTCCTGGACGAGAGCTCCAAGCTATGGTTATACGACACCGAGAAGTTGTCATGGGCAATCTTAGAACCGAATAGTCACCTAGAAAGGGTGCCACCGCCACGAAGCAACGCAAGCTTACTCGCACATAAGAGTAACCTCGTCCTAGTTGGTGGGATAGGCGCTAGCGGCTCGGCTCTGACCGACGTCTGGCACTTCAACTGCGCCACGAAGACCTGGAACCAGCTGCCGCACGCGCCGGCGATTCCTACAAGTGCAGCGGTCGCGGGGAACACGCTGTACTTAGTCTCACGCACCGATACACTGAGCAGCGAAATGCATCACTTAGACATCCAACTTTACGCCGAGAAGCCATCAACCTGGCAGACCATCTCATTTCCCACGAACCCGATAGCTCCCGGACCCAGAGCACGCGAGGACGGCGGACTAGTGCCCATCACGACTGGGTTCGGCCGAAATTACCTACTCTACTTCTTCGGAGACCGCCAAGACGCGGCGGAAAGGGGAGATCTGAAGCAATGGAGCGATCTCTGGACGTTCCAACTCCCATCCAGTGATCTAGAAGCCAAGCCGACCACGAGCCTAACTGAAGCGATCAAGCCGGCCAAGATCAAGGACCAGATTCGTGCCAAGCTGGGCGCCGACACTGGTGTCTCTACCTGGGCGGAGGTAGAGATACAGGCCCCTGGAGACTTACAGGCGCTTGAGGGCAAGGTGCATCCTGGACCGAGGAGCTCGTTCGGTTACGACGTGACGGCCGATGGACGGAACGTTATTCTATGGGGTGGCAGTAATGCCGAGGGAGAGCCGGAGGGTGACGGGTGGGTTATCGAGTTATCATAGGTGGTCTAGCCACGATGATATTTGGGCGTCATAGGAATGTAAAAGTACGAGTTATTGAGGAGGGAATGAATTCTTGAGAATTGAGTCAATTGACGAAGCATTATTTTCTGATATAGATGCAATGTAGTTATACTTGTAGGATACAACGTGCTAGCTATGATACTGAACTGCGTTAATCGTACGAAACTCTCAGGTGTCTAGAGATCATTGCCGAGCGAATACTCACATATGACTGATAAAAGGTTTGGCCTAACTTTACTTATTATATTTCGGAGCCAGAACGCAAAGCCTATGTCTGCTTCGGCGGCGTCTTAGTCCTTGTGCAATGACTACGCCTTCACGTTCCCTACTTCACTCCTACGAGATACCGGAAACTCGGCTATAACTGGAGAAATAGTCCCTTGTATTTGTCTTGATAGGTAGCTCGCGTGATGTTTGGTAATACAGAGGAGCTTGACGAGGATGCATTGAAGCCGGCGGTCATGCCAGCTTCGTATTACAAAGTGCATTGACATTGTTAATTGTATGGTGAAAATCTATAATTCTGGTAGATTTTATTAACATTGTTTATTTACTTTCTTATATTCTATCAGCCTCGAATGACAAGATTCGATTCATAACATCTAGAAGTTGATTCTATACAGGTGTATATCTTTTCTTAAAATGCCTTCTCGCCCGACTGACTGACCCTTTTTGGACTGTTGAAGTAACCAACATTGGCCTCCTTTCCACCCTACCCCAGTGCTCCCAGTCAATATCCATGGTAAATCACATCTACGGCTCACCCCAAATCTCGTCCGCGATCTGTCTTACGAGCGCCAATTTCTTCTTCTCATCCTCTAGCGTCAGAGGATACCCGCTCTCGTGCGTGCTAAATCCACACTGCGGACTGACGTGGATCCTCTTCAAAGCCTCCTCGCGCGTCTGGCCGTTTCCCTCCGCCACGAAATCAGCAGCCCTGTAGATGCGCTCCTTCATGGCTTCCTTATCCTCTAATTGTGGCACCTTGGTGCTGATCACCCCAACGACGACATTCTTGTCCTTAGGCAGGAACTTCAGCGGCTCGAAGCCGCCTGCACGCTCCGTGTCGTACTCTAGGTAAAAAGTGTTGACGTTGAGGTCCTTGAAGAGCTTCTTGGCGATGATGTCGTAGGCGCCTTCGGCGAAGTGTCGGCCGCCAATAAAGTTGCCTCGGCACAAATGGATCCCGACGTGCAGGTCAGGCGGGCACTTGCTGATGGAATCGTTGTATAAGGCGATATACGCATCAAGCAATTCTTCCACCGTACCGATGTTGTCTTCGTCCTCTTCCCACCCCTTTCGGAAGCTTTGAGAGCAGAAGTCTATTCAGTAATGTTAGTTTACGTGCCGACTCGACGTATAAACTACTTAATGAAGCTCACAAGCCATGCCCGGATCGTCGAACTGGACATTTCGCAAGCCTGCCTTGTACAGCATGTCTAATTCAGCCTGATAGACCTTGGCTACATCTTTGAAGTACTCGGCATCGTTTGCGTAGGCCTCCGCAGTGTGGGCCTTCCCTTGCTTGTACCTCATGTGGAACCAAGCCGGCGTAATCATGGTGAGCTTGATATTGCCCCATTCGGGCTTCGGAACGAACTCCTGCACCAATTGTAGTTCATGGAGGTTCGCACGCGACTTGCTAGGGTTGTGTGATAGCTTGCCGGCGATGACGGAGTCTCCCGGCTTTCCAGATTCTATAGTTAGTCGATGCCTCCTTCAGATAAATTCGGGGACGAAGAGCTCCAGAAGACATACCATGACCTTGCGGTCTTTCTCAATCAGACTGACTACGTCGGGGTGGTACAGGCGGAACATGCCGGCGTCGGCATCCTCGAGGCGGATGGTACCTTCGAATTGATCCCACATGAGACCCCAGAAGCGGGTGCGATTGTATTCGCCCGAGTTGACCGCCTTGAAGCCTAGTTCCTGCTGCAACTTGACCACCTCTCCCACGGCCTTCCGTTCGACAGCGGGTAGACCCGCCTCCTCTTCCGAGAGGCCCTTATCCCGGATGGTGGCTCGCACCTTGAGCAGCTCGTCAGGTCTCAGAAGGGAGCCCATGTGCTCGGCACGGAATGGAGGCGCCATCTTCAGCCAGTAAAAACGCCGTCTCTGAAGATTCTATTTCCTAACTAAGAAATATTTGTGGAACTGGGGCTTTTTGGCTTGCAGACGGCCGATAAGTAGCAAATGGGATTGGTTTGTACAGGGAAACCTAAATAGAGTAGGTAGGACAAAGACAACCTCAAGATACGCCACGCAAAAAAACACTGTAACTTATACAACCGAGGGGAAGAGATGAATATGGTGCGGGGAAGGCATATCATGGGGAGACATGTCATGAAGACCCCAAATTCAGTTACAATCACAAATGCGGGGAGACTCAACGCGAGGTGAGCAGTAGGCTGGAAATGAACTAACCTTGACAAAACGGACGCCAACAATGCTAGAAGGAATTGCGTCGAACTATTTTTGATAACTCATCGACGATATCAACCACCTATTGAATAACATACGGAAATGTATATACATATACGCCGTATAATCCTTGTCCGGGTGGCTAGTAACGTTTGAAATTTGGGTTCAACCCCCTTCTACATGCGAACAGTGTAGACCGGTTTCAAACATGTCATTGGCCACACGTCAGGGTAATGCCTATAGTATAAAAAATCAAATCCATGTGTATAATCACCCACCTGGGCGTAATATTCTCGAAATCACGTGGAACACCTCGCCTTAAGCCCCTGCTAGTTCAAGACAGATGATGTTTGAAATAGGGGAGGTATGTGAACATGAGAATGTAATTGTATATGCGTGAGCGCGCAAATTGGGCAAAAAATGTCCAGAACCTATGCTACGGGCTGGATCAAACCAACAACACAACATAGGCAAGACTTATTATCAATAGAAGGGGCAACTGGATAGACAAGGGCGAGGACGACAAGAACGAACATGACCACGAAGAATTAGTGGCCGAAGCAAAGGGCTAGGTCAAGTATCATAGAAAGAGAACACAATCACAACACAAAATCAGACAGAGACATATGCAACGGCCAATGCTTTAAATTCACAAGTGGTCATGAACATAGATTGTCGCCCAAAATATGATTACACGCCCTCGCTTTGCCAATGAAAACATTATGAATTACAAAGGATTCTCAACCAATCCAATAACCTTTATATTGCACCTCCTCCCGCTTAGAACAGGGCGGCGGCAACACCGACGACGGCCAGGACACCGGCAACACCGCTGCCGATCTTGCTGGCACCGGCGGTGGCGATCGGGGTCTCGCTGGAAGTTGGGTATCCACCACCAGGGTAGCTGGCGCTAGCACTGGGCTGGGTGGGCACGGTGCCGTTGCCACCAGCTGGGACCGTGGGGTACGGTGCCAGGGTAGTGGGGACAGCCGGCGCCGAGGTGGGCTGGCCAACGGGCTGGGTCTCAGCGGTGCTTGATGGGGCCTGAGGAGGGTAGCTGGCGGACGAGCTGCCGGCCGGAACGCTAGCAGACGGGACACCAACAGGGGAGCTGCTTGGTGCGGGAACGGGCTGGCTGGAGCTGACGCCAGGAACACCACCAGTTGGGTAGCCGGCAGCAGGGACGCTGCTGCTGGCTGGGCCGCTGGGGGCGGGGGCACCAGCAGCAGGCTGGCTAGCGCTGGAAGAAGGGACACCAGCCGGGGAGCTCGGGGCGGGAGCACCACCAGCGGGCTGGCTGACAGAAGAAGACTCAGCTGGGTAGCTGGTAGGGGGCTGCTCACCAACAGGGTAGCTGCGAGACGAGATGGTGGGGTAGCCGGTGGCGCCGGTGGAGGTGGCAGCGGGCTGCGTCTCGGAGGTGGCGGTGGGCTTGCTGGGAGGCTGGGAGGCTGGGGGAGTGCCGGCCGGGGGAGTGAAGGTAGACTCCTTGGAGCAAGGGGTCAGGGTCACCTTGGTGACGACCGAGGTCGTAACGTCAGCAGGCTTGGAGATGGTGGGTGCCGGCGGGGCGGCAGTGATGGGCGCGGTTTGAGTAGCAGGGCAGACGGTCGTGTACTCAGTCTTGTGAATTAGAGTCGCGGTCGTCTGGTAGTTGCCAGGGCAGTTAGGAACGTTGACAGCGCAGGCAGTGACGGTGAAGGTCTCGGTGTGCTGGACGGTGGTCGTCTTGACGTCGCCGCCACTTGGAGCGGAAGTGACAGCTGCGGGAGAGGTGGTTGGGTAGCCGGAAGCAGGCGTCGTGGCCGAGATGGCTGGGACCGAGGCGCTGTAAGAGGGGTGCTCGCAGATGGTCTGGGTAGGGACACTCAGAAGAGCAGTCGAGATGGTAGGGGCCAAGGTGAGAGACAGAAGATCCTCAACCTCAACATTGACGTTGGCAGCAACACCGAGGTTCAAGCCATACGACTCCTTGGACTTGGGGCAAGAGGGGGTGGCGCAGAAGAGACCGACGTATTCGAGAAGGTTCACGAAGACGGCAGCCTCAACACCGGCACCAATCTCAGGCAGGTCAAGGATGGGGACGACGTCATCAATGTCAACCTCAGCAGCGACACCGACCTCAACGCGGAGTCGGAGATCAGCCAGCAGCTCAGTGCAGCCAATGCGAACCTTGATAGGGAGGACCTGAACGGCGACACCGCTGAAGCTGGCATCGAGGATCTTTCCAGCCAGGATGTCAGTCTCAATCTTAGCGTCCTCAACAATCTCGAGCTCAATGCCGGCGTCCAAGTCGATAGCGGTGTGGACACCAAGTACAAGGTCCAGGGCGACGAGCGCATCAGCCTTGAGGCCCAAACCTGGGAGAGGAAGCGATACAGGGATCTTCGGGGTGTAGAGGTTGACGGCGATGGTTGCGCCGGCGTCAATCCGGATGCCCAGGTCGAGCTTAGCCTTGATGTCCTTGAGGGTCAGGCTAAGAGAAGGAACAACGTTGTCCAGGGAGATGCTGGCGTTGATGTTTCCCTTGGTGTAACACTCGTCGCAGATGACGGCGACCTGAGCGTCAGCCGCAACCTCAGCGCTGACACCTTCAAGAGGGGCAATTGCCAGGTCGGCAAGAAGACCAGCCACCAGCGTCTTGTGGCTCAAGTCGACGCCGAGATCGATGGAGGCCGAGATCGGGTCACCGGCGTTCTTGGGGAGGTCGAGATCTGCCCCGAGAGGGGTTCTCTCAGCGAGAGAGGACGGCGCGGCGTTGGCGAGCGATGCCGCCATCGCCACGGCCGCGGAGCCGTGGGTTGAGAAGCGCATGTTTATTATAAGCAACTACAAACAGTAAAGAATGGACTGGAATAAGGAAATTCCAAATTTAGAGAGCGTACGATGCTGAAAAGCACGAGAAGAGAGCGACTTTCTTGACCGAAGCGGGATGGGAGTGGAAGAGAAAGACCAGAAAGTCAAGAGACGACGGCACTCGCTCTCTTTTCTACGCCCTCCATCGAAATTAGCTGGCCGGGGGCTTCAATGGGATTCATGCCCATTTGGCCACCCATAACCAGACCCAGGCAATGGTAAACCGCTTTGGGTGAGCGGTCAGCCCCTTAGCTGGAATTCAGATCGCCCCATTAGGGGAGGTTGTCGAGGCTCATTTAGTGCCGAATTTCCTGCCAAGTGGTCCGAGGGTCCAACAGATCCCCGGTTCTATCCTAATAACAATGCTGTATCTGTGGAGCGATCAGGGGAAGCAACCCATTGGACAGGGTTGTCTGCAATGGCACCTTGTCAATCCCTTGCTTGTGGGGTAAAACACATGTGTACTATTCCCATCACAGCCAGGCGCCAGGGGAAATTTCTCGACAGGTTCATCAGCAAAAAGGGGGGCGGGAGAGAGACAACTTACAGTAGTGTACAAGAGCACGGCACTCTTAACAAGTCCAGTGATAATGGATTGAAATGAACCGAAAGCTTGTCACATTCTGACTGATCCACACTCAATAATTCGTAGTGATTCAATGATAATTTCTAACTCCCCTACCCAGCGACTTAGGATTCGTCGTGCGACTACACACTACTACCGGTATCTATCCACCGTTGGGGTTGGTCGAAATGACGTTCGCCCGTCAGCCTGTCTAGCCTTCTCACCACGTTCAGGTCTTAGTGTAGCCAAGCCTTACAAGTACACATGTAGCTGACGCTAGCAAGGGTTCAGAAATGAAGATCCGCAAGACCGCGTCTTTCAACCGGGCACGGACTGGGGTTCCAACATCAGGGACGGCATCTAGCCAACCAACACGTGAGAAAAGTGAGAAAATGCCTGCATAATCACCATCACAAATTCACAACAAGGCCTCTCAGTAAAACTGAAATTCGTAAACGAGGTAATAGTTCAATAATTTCTCCCCGACCCATTTCGAAGACTAGCCTACCCAAATCTCCGCTGCCAGCCTTCCGTACATTTATGCGTATAGTAAACGGTCTGCCCGGAGCCCCCGTGCCAACATAACCGTTGAGCCGGTTCCAATAGTTTATACTCTCAACCGTACAAAGACCGTGCCTTCAAATAGAGCTATTGTGAGCTACCTGAAGTATTTTCATTTCCCGCGTACAAGTTTTCGGCCTTTGTTAGTTATAAAATAAAGTTACAATATTGGTTCTTGGTAGCATTAATCCAACCATGTTTCACAGCATCGCTACAACGCACCCGGTCAGATTCTGGATCTCGAATTTTATTAGTACATACTCCACTCGTCTACCTATGTAGGATGGACATAATGTTGTACTCCAAATCTCCAAAGGCGCAGAACCCCTCACGTCAGCCCTAATGACTGATGTTTTCTTTGTAATCGAATGCGTGTACGCGGTAGAGAGAATGCCGGAGCTTCTCTAGCGTCAAAGCATACGCAGTAAGCCATGAATCTTGGCTCATCTAACAAAACGAATTCGCCACAGCCTTAGGTTTTCAGGCAGCGTTGTTAGTTGTAAAATGCGAGCAGGCTCCCATTCTCCTGGCCAGGCACTGCATATTAAAATTAGCAATCTTTCACTTTCGCTCTAGCTAACCTAGGTCCAACAAATATCAAACCTATTTGACTGGTCAATTTGCCCTACTCCAAGAAGAAAATGTAATGTACAGTCAGAATAACTGTTATCAGATAGGCTAGCCCTTTTCTTCGATATAACAGTCCTGCTTTATTATTTGTTGGGTCTGGTTTTATTTATTTATTCTTTTTTTTTTTTTTTTTTTTTTTTTTTTTTTTTGAACAGTGGTCAATTAGATAACCAGATATTACATAGTATATAGTACGTATCTTTTTCCAACTACTTAGCTACATATCAGCATGGGCAAAGACAGGGAATTTTGGGAGTATTATTACGTATGGAGTACTACAGTATGTATGTATGAAGGAAATAATCCGTACATACTGCTACGCGTCAAAGGTTACGTATTTTATGGCAATAGCTCTAATTCTAATAAACGCGCGGACCACGGTTTTCTCACTTACTGCGTAAAGTCTACGTGTACATATTTACGGATTACGGATCCGTATGAAGCTAGCTATCGCATAAAAACAGTTCATTACACAGTACAAGTATGTAGGTTGAAAAAATTAAAAAATGCAACCTTGCTAATAAATGTCCCACTTCTAATCCGGCTTCGATTATCTCCTTTGCCGGCCCCGCGGTCGTGTCGTAGGGCTGCAAATAGACGATCAACCCCTTATTAGCCTATAAGCCGGCGGAGGGAATACCTAGCATTGTGGCCAGAATGGTAGAGAATGATAGTGTTTCCACCCTGCCAAATGCACTATACAATACATAGTTCAAGCCGGCATACCGATTACAACTTATGGGAGTGCAGACCATTATGTGTTTTGTGAAGAAATACGTACCTCGGAACCTATACGTTAAGCCGTGCCGATTTTCTCCCAGCAGAATGGCTACGAGATCAGGCCAAAGATGCTCCCGTATCTTTCCTAACCTACCGTACCAGACTTGGAAAAGCCTCAGAAAGATGCCTCTGTTGTGAAGAAAAGCCCTTCCACGGCTCCACGTCTAGCGCGTTAGGGGAATGACATACCCATTGCGGATCACAACGTACAGTACTAGTACATGTAAGCAATATATAGTACGGATTAGTGTCCACTCCATCCACAAATGTCTGACCATAAACACGAGATTATGGAACGTGTGACATTATTTTATGTAGTTCAATTAAGCTCAACATTAGTGCTTTGCATAGTCCTACGAGCACCACTTGATATGCTTGATACTATGAATAGCGAGGCATCCGTCCCAGGCCGGCTTTTGAACGACTTAGCTATCTTTCTTACGAGTACAGAGAGCATACTGCGCGTAATGTAAGCGAGGCTCAAACACTCTGTTGAAGTAGCTGAGGTTTGGATGAACTCTTGCACTTAGAAAGTCGGTGTATAAGTGGGAACTAATCGATATATTTTTTTCGAAATGGAATAGCTCTATGTATGAGATGGTTGTTCTCTTTATCCAGATCTATGTGCCAAAACAAAATTGTCTCTTCATCCTGCCCCTGTCACTGCAGACAAGGGTTAATGGAATATCCATGTATGTACCATATCGCGTAGTGTAGAATAGCTACCAGCAATGCTAACCGGTAGAAAACTTCCAGAACACCCATTCAGTCGTTAGATAGCTAAGTTAGCATTGACCAACGCTTATTGTATATTATATCCTGCCCTTGATCCATATGATCGCTCCTATATATACATAGGAGTTGATTAGAGTGAACTAGGTAGTCATGCCCATGTGCGATCAAGGACCGGAGGATGCTTAATATGAAAGTCTAGGAGCCTGATCCTTGATATAGCACAAGTAGTCGTAAGGCGGTTATAAATAGACAGAAATGTAATTAACGTTCATAAGATACATAGTATAGGCTAGCATTGAGGTTATGCTTACTAATCGCAGGAAGCAATTCATATTATGTACATCCACACGCCTCTCAAACGAGTGACAGATTGCAGGGGCTCAATGATCCTCAATCCCTTTTGCATTCCCACTGCCAGAACTGCCACCGTCCTGTACTCCGTACAGGTGCTGAACACTTGCTACCACGAATACAATTATCCCTCGCCACGTCGTTTGCTTGTAAAACTCAATTAGAATAGCAACGTCGAGCTCATACCTATCCAAATAGTCTTAAGAAGAAGCTTTCCCTTACCCGCAGGCTCCGGCTCCTTCGCAACGTCCAACGTAGCTAAGGTAGGAAGTAGGGGTTGGTTTTGGGCATAGGGAGGCCTGCTACATATACACAATGCTCATGAGCTTGTATTGTATCAGTCCTTGGCCCTTAGATGAACAAGGGCAAGCTGCCAAGTCTTCCATCGAGTTAGGTATCCTTCTCAAAATAGTGATCGGGTAGAAGAATTCCGCACAACTCCTAGCTCGACTCGGCGGCCGCTAGTTGTTCGTGTAGCTTATTATCTGTATTGGCTTGGGCGCCTCGTCGAGAGCTAGTTCGCCCTAGTGGTTGTGAATGCTTCTTTGGTAATAATCATTTCGTCGAAGGAGACATCGAGAAAGGACGCCCAACATACCTAGACCACCTTTGGGCAGAGTTCAGCTCGGAGGTAGTGAATTGTACTTGAGATGAAAATAGCTTTGTTAGCAAGCGGGCGCGACACTTCCCCTGGTTTAGTACTATACAATTTCTCGAGATAGCAATAGACATGATTCAGCAAGTCAACAACAAGGCTAAGATGGAGGTATATGTATCCGAATAAATCAATTACACCAAGTCTTGCATCGCTATGAAATTTTGACGACAGCTACGGAACTAATTTTGTGAGAGGTTGGCTTTCTGTAACGTCGCCAGCAGAGATATTCAAGGGTTCAAGGGAATGCAATCCCATTCATATGTGCTACAACTGCTAAGTGCTGATGTGATCGCTAATGTCGCATAGTGGACTTATGTGTAGCAAAAGTCTGATATCTTTAGATGAATCTCAAAATCAAATGGCGCCATCATTCCCAAACCCGTCTATCCCTGCTGCGCCGGTGTGAAGAACCGTCCCATACTGCCGTGATTGGCTTCACAATCAACCCGAAAAGCCATTTCCCGGACACTCAATCTCGATGTTTCTGCTCTTAGGTATCCATTCTTTCAATCGACTTGGATCGGACCGGTGAGGTCAATCCGAAATCGTGGTTGATATGCATCGATGCAAACGGCTGGACTGCGGCCGTCGTAACTCATTGCCTCGAGCTCGCCCGAGTCCTCCGAGTCATATACTGTCAGGACCACATCAGAGTCGTCTATTTCCACGATGTTAGCTTGTCTGACAATAATCTGTTCGCCGAGGTACTCCACATAACCTTCACTCTCGACTTCTGCGCCGTCTTCGATACCATCTTGCTCGAAGTCGACGAGCTCATCTCCCGTGGAGTACACGTGGTCCTTCTGGTCTAGCCACTCTCTGAGGAATGTGTAGATCGTCTTGACGACCAGGGGCGGGAATGCGTTCCCGATCTGTCTCTTCCGCTGTGGCTTCTCGAACATATAATCCACCGGGAAACCCTGCAACATCGCGTATTCTCGGAGAGTGAAGTCTCTCTTGCCGGTGAAGTGGTAGTTGCCTGCACCGCCGGTGCAAGTGATGGTGCGCAGAAGGGGAGTTCTCGGGTCCCATCGTAGGTTATTGATTCGCTTCTTCTCGCTCGGATCATGGAGGTCATCGTACTGCTCGGCATCGGGGGGAATCATCTTCAGCATCTTCAAGACCGTTCTGAAGAGCTTTGTTCCGTTGAACTTAGTATCGGAATGCGTGGGGGGAGGGTAAGGTGGAAGTTCTTCTCCCGGGCACGCGCCCATCATGATCAAACGCAGGCGTCGTGCCGGCGACCCCCACTGAAGGAGGTTGACGATCTTCCAACGCACCGAGTAGTTGTACTGGGTAAAGCCGTGGATGAGAGCATTGAAGTAGTGTTCGAATTTTGGGTGCATGATGCCGAATGTCTGCTCCAGAGTGAAGATGCGAGGACGTATGTGCTTGATTAGTTCGTGGCACGAGAATAGAATTGCGATATTTGCCTCATCATTAACGCCGGGAGTCGTATGCGCCGGTGACCAAAACTGGCACGGGGGCGAGAGATGAAGAACGTCTAGCCGCAGGCTACCGTTCCGTATCCACTGGATGAAGTCGTACATGTCCTGTTCGTATAAGCATGCTTCTGGGAAATTGTTGCGATAGGTTCTGCAGGCCCCAACGGCATTATCGCAACCGATTCTGACGCGGAAGCCGGCAGATCTGGCACCAGACGATGCCCCCCCAGCTCCACAAAACATGTCACCGAATGTGTATTGTTGACGAGGTTGTTTCTGAATCCACGGTTCTTCTATGATGTTGTTCCGGTCTTTGAGCTCATCAACGTTCACCGTCACTCGCGTAGTGAAATCGCGTTCTTCTGGGTTAAATTCACCTCCACGCACCTTGCCTCCTCGCCATGCATTCATTCGCCAGGACTCAGAGGCGCGGAATCTGGACTTGGGGACTTCGTTGCCATTGATATGAGCAATGATGAACTCGAGCGGTGGCTTTCTTGATTCACGCGTCCGGGTGTCTTGGTACACCAGTCGGTATTTCCAACGACATATGAGCACCCCTTTCTCTTCGATTTCGGTGATATCCTTGTAGACGTCAGGAGGGAATCGGTGCTCAGGGAAGTTTTTATTGGTGACATGGAAGACTCGGAGCTTGAGAACGTCCCGGACGGGAACTTGTATGGCGGCCTGGATTTCATCGGAGCGTTGATCGTCCTCATCGATCTGGAGTATGAAGACGACCTCATTACGTAGTCGTGGTAGTTTGCCCCGGAGGTATCTTGTTCGCGTCAGTGGGAGGCCACGAAGCTCGATGCCGGATTCGGTCTGAATAATCGTCTGGATGTGCAGGAACGAGGCTTGGAAGAGGTGACTGATAGGGATAATCTCGACCGTGACGCCTTCCTTAAGCTCCAAGCCGTTGTATTCGTAGCTGCTGATCCATTTATTCGGAGGTTGAATCGGTGGATTCCGCCGGAGGGTGCGACTAGTATTTCGGCCTGTCTTTCGTCGCTTCGTAGCAGTCAGGTCGATTACTGCTATAAGAGCGGTTATCTGGGTCTCAAGGGTCTCGTCATCGCCATCGCCATTACCGCTATTCTCACCACCATTATCGTTATCGCCATTGTTTCGGTGTTGTCCATTTTGTTCCCGGGCAAGTTGGCCTATACGTTCGGGCATCTCGTGCAGCCGGCGCTCGATCTCTGCTTGGTTGCTATCAACTGCAAGCTCCTCGTCCCACTCATCAGGACCAGGCGGCGGGGGAGCATCAGTCAAAATTCTTGCTATAGGATTCATGGCAAGGTTTATTGGACTTTTCATTATTAGTCATACAGATTCAGGTGAGATTATACGTAACTTACCTCATGCGTTGACCGGCTGGACACGTTAATTAGACAGCAGTTGACAAGCCCGACTAAGAACCCTGCGCTCTGAAAGGTCAGCAAGGGTAAGGCGGCAGGGCTACCTCCTTATCAAGCTATGCAAACTTGGTTTTCCCGGGATGAGCTGGGCAGAGGAAGATTGGTTTGCCACAAGACTGAACGATTAGAGATTGTGATATTAAGGGGGGATATAAAATGGAATAATATGAAGTGGCAGTTGAGTAACTGACCTACACCGATTCTGCGAGTAGAAGTTTCAGAAAGGAGGATACACGAGTAGAACACAGGATCTTTAATGGTCTAGGATAGATGTGATATAATATTAGTCCCTAGGTAGTATAATGTCATGTAATATATCAGAATGTCCTTATATACTCACCTGATTAAGAAGGTCACAGTGTTAGGGGAAAGTATTGGGCGAAGATCTTGGTGGTGACGGCAGAAAGAGAAGGAGAAGAAGGTCGTAAGGAAGACACAAGCAGGCTGAAGATGAAGATGGTTCAGAGGCAGATAGAAAGGTCACTGGGGCATAAGTATTTCGAGTGGTACGCAAGTGGTAGTCGTTTAATGATGAGGCAGTTTTAACATGCATTACACCTAGGTAACTTAGGCTGAAACTTAAGGCAGGAGGCATTCATAAAGCCCAGTGCGCTTGACATCACTGCTTTATGATTCGTTGAGGTGCTGCCGGAGTAAAGAAGCCACGGAGAGGCATGACAAAGACCTCGGCCAAGAAATCAGGGATACCAAGCAAAAGTCCATCAAAGTTATCATTGATCACACTGCATATCGTTATTCAGCGATCACATTTCCATTCATCGATGATTCTTTTGGAGCTACTTTAATAGATAACTCTGGCTAGGATTGACAGATATACCCGGTCTCTTCTAAGGATTGCTGGGTTCCAGCCATTCCTATCTAGACAGTAGACTATGACGGGGGATTCGACAGGCTACATCACTATGGGATATTGGAATTCATAGATATGCTATCGTATATAGTACTGTAGGGTATACCAGTTGAATATTAGCTAGTGCTATTTTTTTATTTTTTATTTTTTTTATTTTTTATTTTTTTTTTTTTTTTATTTTTTTATTTTTTTATTTTTTTTTTTTTTTTGATACCGACTAAAGATGTTTTTGTTAATGCACACCTGCTTTATGGTGTGGTCAGTATTGATTGTCTATCTGCCAGTCTCCGCGGCTAGTTACTCTGTAGTTCATGGGTAGGAGCAGAAACTGCATTTGATGTTTCTTTATCTACCCAGTTTGAACCGGGTACAAAATTAACCAAGGAGAGACAACATAATGAGCACCATATGTAACAAAGCAGATGACAGGCAAGATGCTCCCCTAGATACGGAGTGCTAGATGCTGATAATCGAATGTCCGCATTTCTGCCAAGGATACTGTCACCTAGTGTACCTTGATATATAGCTGTGTGGTTGCTGAATTGCGACAGAGAGGCGTAGGATGTCTATCATAGGTACCTGGCAGCCCTGGGTTTGCTTTGTACTGAAGTATATAGTGGATCTATACATCCTTAACTCCGCCGATATCCGGTGGCCGTACCGGGCAGCCGGGAAGGGTTCGGATGGTGGGTCTGTCAAACCACGGGCTGACTGCATGTGAGAAATACCTAAACAGCGATAGGTACTTCCCTACTTAGGTACCTCTTAAGAGGCAACTTCAATAGTAACATGTATCTTTCTTGAGCTCCCAACGATTTCCGCCGGCTAGGTAGTTTTCGATCTGCCTGCCAACCTTGGTGCGACTGACTACACGCGCGAACTTACAGTCGAGTTACCTACCTATACCTAACCTAGGTAGTAGGCATGAAACCAACAACTACTGGGGAGGAGAATGTGCCGTTACATCACCCGACATCCTCCTCTACTATTAAACGGAAATCCGCAGAGCGCAGCCGTGTAGAGGAGAGATCTGCCGGAGCACCGGCCCAGAAACGGCGCCGGCGGGCATTTTCATGCCTGTCATGCCAGAAATTGAAATGCAGATGCGAGTATGATCCGGGCGCATTGGGTTGTCACCGGTGCCAGACACTAAGGTTCGTGATCATTCGCACGCAGTCCGTCAACTAGGACTGATAGCTTTTCCTAACGAAGGGTTGAATGCTCTTTACGCCCCGAATATGCAGAGTCTCCATCCAATCCCACCTCGGAGCAGTCAATCCCCAGCGTTGAAGAAAGGCAGGTAGTGTTCTGTCCCTCAAATTGTAGGGGTCTTCTGTTAATCGTTAACCTTCACCACATCATAAGCAAATTGGTAAGTATCTGGTATTATGCTTACTATTTTTGCAGGCTTCGGAACCATGAAGAGGCCTTGCGAGAGATCAAGTCTATGGTTAAGGATCTATCTTCCCGGGTCCAGCCCGATAATGATAACCGAGCACGCCCACAGAAAGAGAATCCGGGCCCCGAGTACTTTGCGAATCCGGCTGATAAGGGGACCCAGTCGGCACCGGTCGTTGTATTGAGGGGAATTAGCGAACAGGTTCGCGGAGGATACAGAAGGTTGCTGAGTATTGTCAACCTGGATCTTGTGCAACTTCAATTGCTCGATGAGCAAACTGCGAACGAACTTCTTCAGCTGTGAGTCTGGATCCAGAGTCATTTCGAATATGGAATACTAACATATTATACAGATTCTTCCGTTACCAGGGCCACAACCTGCTGGTCTGCGGCATCGAAGACTTGAATAGGGGTAGCGAGGCTCGAAAAGCGTCAGCTTTCCTCTATAGCGTGTGCTGCTTGATAGGTATAGTCTATCGCGACGACATCTGTGGGACTTTGGTCCATCGGAAAGTCTACGAACACGTGCGAATCACGCTAGGACAGGCTCTCCTGTCCAGCCCTCTAAACCTCGAAGAGATAAACGCTGTGTTAATCATGAGTAATAATGCCAATACACCGAGCAGCGTGAGTAAATCTACATCTAGTCCTGTCTCATGGAGAGAGCTTTTCTTAATGCGAGTAGAACGGGTCTGAATATGTCGATAGCTGGCTGTTGACGGGATACTGTGCTCAGCAAGCCATGCTCAGCATTAGCTTCTCCAACGTTGTCAAGAACATCAAGCAGGGTAGCTCGACTACTGAGGATCACAGGGCTATTCATCTATGGTCTACTATATGTCTGCATCATCTTCAGTGAGTCTAGACTTCTGTCACTGTGCTTCGTACGTCTAGAAATATCTGACCTATGGTGTCTTTACAGCTGGGCAGCTACCACGGGAAGACCATCCATCATACCGACCGCATATGTGAACCAATGTAACGTCTTGCTCAGTTTCTATCAGGCGACTATGCAAGACGGCATGCTTGTTGCAGAGATACTACTTTACTCGACGCTCCATCGGAAACTCGACCACCACACTTACATCAGCGACGGTGACGAGTGCGAAGAATTCCTTGATTGGAAGCAGAAGTGGAATCACTTGCTGGGTGAGTCGTCTCAAATGATCGCCTAGACGGAATGTTTCTTAAGCAACCCAGCACTTTCGACGTCATCGATGTTGCGAATCGGGTATCACGCAGCCTGTCTGATCCTGGCGGTCCGATCGCTAGAGGAAGCAGGGCATGCTATCAAAACAAAGACATTTCTATCCGATGGAGATATTGCTACTGATAACGCAAGCGACGATGAGAGCCACAGTCGTAACGAGAGACGAGTAAAGGAGACCGTGAGCGATGACGGCAGTCCTCTGCGTGCAAAGGCATGCAAGTTTGCCATGCTTGTCCTACAAACCTTCCTAGAAATGCCGTCTTTCCTCATGGATGCGACCCCGACTTGTCTCTGTCTCTGCATTGGATACTGCGGACTGCTCCTTGCGCATTACGACGAGTCAGAGTCAAAGATCCCGGACCAAATCAGCCTTAGCCTGATCACGCAACTGGATGAGTGGATTAGGTCCTCACCGGGCAGTACGCATTCCAAAACCCTTTATTCCGTTGCAAGACTGCCTTGGGAGCTACGTCTGCTTGTTTGAGTTGGAGCTCCCTTGACATAGCTTACATCCCCTAAATTCATCCACAAAGCATTTGCTAACTCAAGATTTCACAGAGGCGTGGTCTAATAAGTACGGTGCGCTTGCGAAGCATAAAATAGAATCTCGAATCGATAGTCGCAGACGTACGAACGCAAGCCACCAGGTAATACCCGTAACGGCGAACCCTCGGGATCGCAATAATATACACGGTAAAACAGATTCGTTGGCGTCGTTAGACGATCAAAATGATCATGGTCATGGTAGCGAAAACACAGAGTATCACACAGATAGCCAGATACCATCTGCGGTTCAGTCACTTGAGACCGATGTGGCGCTGCCATCAATTGATATGACATCGGAAGATGCAATATTTCCCAGTATGGAGGTTGGTACTCAGCATCTCTGCCTTATTTAAGGGGTAATTTGCTCCCGATGCACGACGCCAGAGTTATATACTCTTTATTATCATCTTGACACACATCCGGTAGCTCTGCGGAACCATTCGATCAAGCAATGACTGACTTCTGTGTATGCAATAGGATTTCTTTGGTGGTGGGTTTCTGGACTTCATGAGTTAGGCGTCGGGCTATGTGCTTGGAGTGGATCAAAGGCTTTGGACTTGGGTAGGATACATGGCGAGTATGTAGGGTTTGTGAGGGTATTCTTGGTACTAAGCGGTCCTAGAGACAAAGAAGGGGGATAGACATATCCCATCGCATATTATAACATAGGATCAAAGACAAATACTATTGACCAAACCTACCCACTAGTAATAAAGCTAGACGAGAGATTTGGCCTTTCCTCGATCCCAAGCCTTTGCAAAAGGACCATTGATTAACGGCGCTGGATTAGTAACTAACTAACCTAGCTGTTCGCAATAGACCACTCAACGATGACCGTCCTCTTCGTCACTACCTAGCCTGGGTTCTTTGGAAAAGGAAGAACTCGGCAACGCTGTGTAGGTAACCAATATAATCCGCTTAACGCCTGACTATGAGCCGATATACATACAGCAGAGCCGGCCAAGCAACTAGGTATTCCGAAATGTGAAAAAAAAAAAAAAAAACCTCAAATCGCTAGAAAGTCGTAGGTATTCTTCAATGCGACGTTGTTGCATCTTCCTGCCGCCACTCCCTCAGGCAAATATTCCACGCGACTTCATTGTCGAAGAAGTCGAGATCGGAATTTTCCGTATAGCGGCTGATCCTCTCGTCACCGGTTTCGGTAGGCGGCTCACCCGGGACACAATCGTGCAGCCACTGGGCGATCGAGCCTTTCGTCTCCTCGGCCCGGACCCTGTACCACTCCATATAACTGCCGTCTGAGGGCGCCGAGCTGGGGCACGTGTTCTCGTATAGATCCCCGTCGGCGGTCCGCTGATTGTATGCCTCCACGGCCTCGTCGTACTGGGGAATCACGCATCTTCCGAGATCGCTGTTCTGGTGTGCCCAGTCGGTCCACTCCCTCGGGTACAGGCACTTGAGATGCTGGGGGTCGTAGACGGCGATGGGGCGCGTGTGCGACAGGATGCTGAAGATGTCGTGGTACAGGACCTGTACCGCGGTGTTGCGCGCCGTCATCTTGAGCTTCGCCACGAAGTCGGCTATGTGGACGCGCTGGCAGAAGCTGTAGTTCCACGGGTCTAGATTGCCGTTCTGGTAGTATCGAGCATACCGGATCGGCAGCATCACTGTTGGGCTGTCCAGAGAGTCGTCGTGCTAAGGCGTCGAGGAGGAGGGCGCCGTTAACGCCGGGGCTTGCCAGGCTGTCTGCATGATATGTTTTGCGAGAAGGGGATGTACCGGTACCAGGACAGCCACGGGGTAATATGTCGAATTACGCAGCAACACCATCTGGGAGAGTTGAAAACAAAAGTAGTGTTCGAAGATAACGATAGATGCGTGAAGAATGCGAGAAAAAGACTAATACATGTGATTAGAGCATCGTGATGTTTTGTTGGTCGTTGATGATATTCAGATATTGGGTTAGGTTAGGTTGGTTGACAAGAAGAACAAAGCTGGAAGCCCTGCCATGACACACACACACACATTTTAATAAGAACAACCGCTCGAGCGTATAATCGACTATGCTTTCTGACTTTTAATGCTCGACTTCTTGAAACTACATATACATGTACCTAGTTTGTGTCCATACCTCTCTCCTCCGCTACATATGGTGCAACAACTACTTAAGTAGTAGGTAACCTTAGCTTCTTCAGTATCCGACCTTAAGGTTTGCAGGAACGTAGCACAGATAAACCACCTAGAGCTCGACCTGGAGAGGTAGCAACGGGTGCTTACAGAACTTTATGTAGGTACATGTATACACTCAATCTTTAATCCATCTAGACAGGGGGTTAGTATATGTATGTAGTACCTGTATGTAAGTTTCGGGTGTAACTATGTAGTCTGGATCCCACGTATGTGTATACAATATGAGGATGTAGCCATGACTGCAGTGTGTGTTATAAACAGGTATCTAACTAGTTCGACATAGTACATGTGTGTTAGATACCCTCCGTTCTTAGGTACAATGAGGTCGATGTTATTCATCTGGTCAAGTATGCATTAAAGCCAATTCGTCTGTTCCGTTGCAGCATTCTAAGTTGAATAGGGTGACTACAGTTACTGTGGCTAATAGAGTGAGTTAGGTTCGATTCCTAACAGCGCTATTGGTATTCGCTCTATTAGCTCATCTACTACTTAGCAAATAAGGTTTCTTGATCTGTACTAAGACTAGTGGAGGGCGCACAAGTACTTGTATGTATAACTTGAGGATATAGTATGGAAGTGATACATGTATGTACCAGTTATATAGATGTATGTCTACTGTGTGTATTCTGTAGGCGGGTAATAGATATGTATATGTATGTATTGTAGGTAACATCTCGCCCGCAGCCGCCCGAGTTGAGTGCAAGCCAGCCCTATTGCCCCTCGTGCCCCACGTACAGGTCGGCCCCTGTATTAATGTTCAATTCCGCGGTGGAGAGATACAACGGAAAACCACCGCAATAAGGTATACTATAAGGTATTGTTTTAATATTGGCAACGTTAATAAAGTATTCTAAAGGCATTATTGCCAGAGAAGTACATTTCTATAAGATCGTGCTTAATCGTTATAGGGATTTTCAACAAACGCATAAATTTACAACAAGAACCACTGAATAACAATAAAACAGGGGGTATAGTGTAGATAGGGTCTTGGCTCCACTAAAATTTGTCCCAGGATTCAAGCCCCGACCAAACAACTTGGAAGTCTGCGGCCAGCTTAGGTTAAGCTACCAAGGCTGACTCGAAACGTACCCCTCCAAAAGCCCGAAAAAAAAAAAAAAAAAAAAAAAAAAAAAAAAAAAAAACACTCCTGCAGCCTTCTAGGTCCTTCTTATAGGGTTTCCCCCTCGATATTTCACTACCACGACTTTTTCAGATAGAATTTTCAATCATTGTCTATGCTAATTCTTCTCCATAACCTTTCCCCCTTGCCCACTCCTCTTGAACTCCAGTGACCGTCAAGATGGTGGAGAAGCTCTACGTCACTTACAATGATGTAAGTTGGAATTGTGTCTCTACCCCGCGATCCCTCCCAAGCCGGCGCAACTTTGGGAGATATGTCGCACGCTCCAGATCCCGTACTAGGCGCATCTCGGCTATGCGGGCATATTTGCTAATCAGAACGCCCTTGCGCAGGTCCACAAGCTGTGCCAAGAGGCAGCGCCCAAGATGCTGGCCTCGTTCCAGCCGCAACTCATCATCGCCATCGGCGGCGGCGGCTACGTGCCGGCCCGCATCCTGCGCTCCTTTCTGAAGCAGCCCGGCAGTCCCAACATCCCCATCCAAGCCATCGGCCTCTCGCTCTACGAGGAGCTGCCCATCACCCACCCTTCCTCCTCCTCCTCCAACGCGAACTCCGGCGGCGCCGCCGTCGAGCAGATCGGGACCAAGGTTACCCGCACTCAGTGGCTGGACCTGACCAGTCTGGGCGAGATGGCCAACTTGATCGGCAAGCGCATCCTGATCGTGGACGAGGTCGACGACACCCGGACGACCCTCGAGTACGCCGTCAAGGAGTTGGAGAAGGACGTCGAGGCCGCAAGACAGAAGCTGGGCCGCGAGGGCGAGAAGGCGGAATTTTGTATATTTGTCCTGCATGTAAGTGGCTGGTTGCGCGCCGTTGAGGGGGAGGGAGGAGGAGGACGGCTCATCCAGAGCATGGCTGACGACTGCACAGAATAAAGACAAGCAAAAGAAGGGCACCTTGCCCGATGACATGATAGCGGAAGAAAGATACATGGCCGCAAGGACAGTGAGGGACGTCTGGATATGTTATCCATGGGAAGCGATAGATATAGACGAGCACGACAGGCTGGCGAAGGAGCAGGCTAATAAGAATGCCAGCGCTTAAGTCGGATAGAGCAATGTGTAAGGGGGCGTTCTGGGTGTCTTTTCCGGTTTAAGATAGAGGCAATAACGTGGATAGACGCCGTGACCACACCAAGCATAGAGGCTATATATAGGCTTGGGCCTAATACCAAAAATAAATTATTCTCGCTCGGATTGCTCCGGGTTTTATTGTCTAGAATGGGTATATGCGAAAAATCCCCTTTCTTTCTAAGCGCCGAACGTCCCCTCCTTAGCATGTTTTTCCTTGAGTTTCTTCTCCTGCTTCATGAACTCCCGGATGCCCACAGGTACATTTTTATACAGGTCGTCGTCCCAGAGGTCCTTGGCGATCTTGGGCCGATCGGTCTTCTTCTTCAAGTAGTCTTCCTGCAGCCAGTTCGTCTCGCTGCCGCCGCCGTCGTCGTCCATACTCATCGCCGCGTTGTTTTTGCCTTCCTCCTCCAACCCCCCCACCTGCATGCCCTTGACCGCGCTCACGCTGCCCAGGACCTCGGGAGGCCCCTGCGACCGCTGCGCCTGCAGCGCCCGCTCGGCCCTCGCCGACGCGCCGGCCCACTCCTCCATCTCGTCCCGGTAGCGGTCCCAGACGCAGTTGACGCACCCGCTCATGCAGCAGTTGTCCGGCTCTTCGGGCCGCGGGGGGACTAGAACGCCCGCTATTAGCGTGCTCTTGCTGCGGAGGGCTTCGAGACGTTCGGCCCGCTCGGCGGGGCCGGCGAGTCGCGATCCGAAGATTATACGTGCCTTTTCCTGCGCCGTGGCAGGCGGCGCAGAAGGCTCCGGCGCCGCCTTGGCCGCCGGGGCCGAGGTTCCGGCGGTGTTATTGCTGCTGCTGCTGCTGCTGCTGCTCTCTTTAGGCTTCCGGGCCGAGGCCTTCTTGACGGTGCTGCGCGGGGACTTGGGCGACGAGGTGGGAGGCTCCTCGGGCTTAACGTCGGGTACGGGTTGCGGCTTGATTAGGATCGATTCGTAGTAGGGGCCCAGCGGCATTGCTTGCTCCGAGGCCTCGCCTGGCGTGCCACCGGGTAGCTTCGAGCCGGTGGATAGAAAGACGCGAGGTGACTGAGGTTGCTGGAATGCGCTTCTTAACCTGGCTGCCCTGACCAAGGGCCGTGTGTTGAGGGGCATTGTAGGTATGATATTTCGGATAGGGTTGCGAAAAGGGTTTGATGTATCATAGGTTCGTAGTCTTAATTAGACGACGATAAAATACGTAAAAGGAATATTTGCTCGTTTCGCATGAAGGTGGCACATGGAGGTTTCCGGGCATTCGGACGTTCACGTCATATTTAAGAATCTTAGGTACCGGGGGTTTTCGGTTACATCCAATCAGGCACGTGATGAAGGCTTACATAATTAAGGCATTGTCGAGATACGAGGTACAAGGTACGTGCTGTTGTTTTATATCGATAAGATAAGATTCTACACTGTGCAGCTCTCTGTGTACATACATGTATCGGTGTACTCCATATATACCTACATCACGGCCTTGGACGCGTCCACAGCTTTAGCAAAATGTTGGACAATGCGCGTCTTATAAGTTGTTTCGCTACGTCTAACACAATCGCAGCGCATTGAGCTATGTTGACCTACTTCGGTCTCTAGAACGACCAAATTATCGAATGAACCCCTATTATTCACCCCATATTTGCTAGCATAGCGTGTGTCTCATCAAAGCCTACTGAAGTGGGACGATATCATTTCTTCTGGAAGCCCGAAGGCTTTACATACAAATACCCGGAGTCTAACCAACCTGGTAGAGCGCATACGACTGGCGTTGAGTCGATTAATCATGTTGACATAGCCGCGAATGTTCGGTAAATCCAATGGAATCCTCAGCGCCGAAACGGCGGAAGACGTCGCCTGCTACGAATGTCCCGGTCGGCGGGTCAGATGCCTCCACCTCATCGGGCAGATCAACGAGGAGTTCTACAAGACGGAGGAGGCCATCGTTCGCATCGCCCACCAAGGCCAGTCTCGCGCGGTCCAACCCCGAAATTGTACGACGAAGGAACGCCGCTAGAACCCAACCTTCGAACGATGCACCGGCCGCTTCTGAACTCGGGGACCCAACGGGCAATGGAAGCGATTCGCAAATGCCAGCGTCAGAGACTGGAACGGCCGCTGAAGGCGCCGAACTCGCCGAAACAAACAGAGATGCCCAGCAGCGACCATCTGCGCCGGCTAGCCAACCGAAGAGTCCTATACGACGCGCTACCGGCGCTATGGCCTCGCAGCCGCGAAGGACCCCTAATAAGCCAACGCCCCGCCCATTACCGCCGCCTTCAGCAGAAGAGGAAGAGTTGATAAATCCGTTCAGAGGCCGGAATCTACGACGATCACCGCCTCCTGGCGTGCTCCCGAACGTCGAGCCGGAAGAGCCAGAACTCCCGCCAACGCCGACTGAGAAGGGCCTCTCGGACCCTACATCTGTCCACACGTCGCCCCTTGGGATCCATAACACGCCTTCTAAACGTCCGAGGAGAAGTAGGGTCCTAGCTGAGCGGATTAAAAGTTCGCCTTTGAAACAGCCGCCGCTGCGTCCACCCGAACTAGAACTGGCCAAGAAGCCTACTCGAGGAAGAAGATCGCTCGAGACTACAGAACAGGACAACGAGTTCGCAATAGCAACACGGTCTCCAAGCACCAACAACAAGAAGCGGAAATTGCATCCGGCTCGAAACATTTCAGAACCAGACCCTTTAGCAGACAAGAAGGCACTACGAGATTCGCTACTTGGCGAGGTTGCTTCTTTGGAATCAGATCTCAGATTGGCCGCTCGGGAGAATAGCCGGTTACATCAACTCCAGCAGACACGGCGAGCAACCCTACCATTTACGGAGCCCGAAGACGGAGAGGGGCTGCTTGATCTTCTCCGCCGGCACGCCCTGCCACCAGAAAAGGAGCCCGCGCCGGACGAGACGCAGGACTTCCTCGAGGTAGCGCTAAATCCTATCGCGTTTCTCCCCTTCGGAAAAGCGAATACTACACTTCCGTCTCTATTTACCTCTCGGCAGGACAGCGAGGAAGACGCCGAGGAAGCTCCCATCTCACACCACCCGATACCCATGACGGCAGAGGAGGAACTGTTCTATCTTCAAGTATTCACCCCTCTAACTTTTACGTCCACTGTTTCTACGCTCCCGCGACAAGAAGACGCCGAGAATCCGGGGCCGCTCATGCAAAAACACGTCATTTCCGCCTCGTCGACGACGCCGCCGGGCTTGTTCGCCGCCAAGATCGAAATGACCGTCAATACCAAAACGCTGTCCATAGCCGAACTGAGCGTGCCCGGCCTCGACCCGTCCGCCGTCGGCGAGCTGGGGCCCTTCGTGGAGAAGGTGATCCAAGGCGGCGCCAACAGCGCTCTGACGAGGAACGTCAGCGTGATCACCTGGGCGATGAGCGAATGGGTCCGCGTCGCGACCAAGAGGGCGCGCTTCTGGCACACCGTGGAGCAGGAGCTGGGTAACGAGGAGGGGATCGCGAAATGTACCAGGGAGATGAGGAAAGGCGCCAGAAGGCGGCCGCGCAGACCGCCAGCGGCGGAAGAGGAGGGGGAAGATGACGACGAGGGGCTCGGCGAGGCCGGGAAGCATCGGTTCAGGAAGGCGGACCTGTTCTCGCATATCGGACGCACCAGCCTGAATCTGGATTTGTCCGGCAGCACAGACGGCGCGACGGAGGCGCTGACGGTGCGTATCCAGTGGCGCATCGAGTTCGACTGGACCGGCGAGGCGCAGAGTAAGATGGGGTTATTGATTGGCGCGCCGGCGAAATGTAAGTGTGTCCTATATTATCACCCTTCTGGTAGCCACAACCGCGTACGGCAGGGTCGTCTAACTAATAACTATCGGCAGGGCATGGACACGATGCTAAAGGCACATTGACGGATATACCCGGCATGTTTGACAAGTTGATCCAGGAGAACAGGGATCCCATGTACGCTGTGAAAGCTGTGGTCGCGTTGCTTGTTGGCGAAGAGGGCAGATGAATAAATCGACTGCCTCACATCTGTCTGGCTGGCTGTTGTAGAAATACCTACCTTGTCGCGTTGGGTCTTGTGGGATATACGTATGAGTGGGTGTATCAATGGATCACGATAGTTGGAGTTGTGGGTGTATAAGTTAAAGTAGGTATAGATAGGCCTGGACACAACAACGAATAGCTCGAAATCATCAACGGGCCAATGTACTCGATTCAACAAGATGTTTTCTCTGATGCAACGAGAAAAAGCGAACACGTTTCAATGTATTATGTTACGGAGGTCGCGAAATCCAAACAGTGGGTTCTCATAGTTCGAGTGTACAGCGTGCTCCTGTGCCTCGTTCATTGGGAGCAATAGACCGAGTGCCTATCGATCACCATCACACTGTCGCAGCACCGGTCACTCTGATGTAGCTAGCCCATCGGCTTTGCAAAGGCCGCATTACCAACGAATAATCGATCGCCCCTTTCGGAGAACTAACAATCAATGCCTCGCGCTACCCCCTTTACCCCCTCGACAGCACAAAATGTGTCCTCACCCCTTGCATATATATATCCGTACAGAATCGAATCTAATCCACATCGACGCCCAAGCGACGCAGGTCCGCCTTGGCCAGGTCGATCTCGCCCATCAGCTCCTTGTGCGCCTCGGGCACGTCGTGGAAGGTCATCACGTTCCAGCCCAGTCGGAAGAGCAGGTATGCGCCGAACGAGACGAGCGCCCAGAAGGGGAGCTGTGTGTGTGTGTGTGCTACCAGTCAGCTTTTCTGTTTTCCGCTAGTGAGATATGGGGGTAGGTATGCATGTAATTTAGGGTGGGTGAGTGTGTAGGAGAGTAGGTAGGTAGGTAGGTAGGTAGGTAGGTAGTCAGTCGTATCAGTGGACAGGTCGGTCCTGGGGTTCGTTCGCAATGGGAAAGGTACGGGGGGGCCGAAAGGGAGCACGTACGACGGGGACGATTTCGGTCTGCACCAGTTCGGGCAGGGGGACGAGCTCGAGGTAGAGGGCGAGGTAGAGCTGCGGCGGTAAAGAAAGTCAGTCAGCATCGCAATTAAAAGTGGACGGTATCCCAACACGGCGCAATTTGAGTGACTGAGACTATCGTCGATTGAGTCCGTCATGGATGGATGGATGGATGGCCAGGAGTAGCGAGGTGGGAGATCAACGTACGGAGGTGACCAGAAGGCCGAGGGAGATGGTTTGCAAGGCGCGCGTCATGTTCAATTCGTGACGTATTCCGGCTGAGTGATTGGCGATGTGTTCTCCTCGGGAATGCTTGCGAATGCTTGCGAATGCTTGCGATATGATAAAGGAGCGACTTGAAGGTAAGTAATCAATTCGTAGGTTTAATGTTTCTGTGTCGAGTCGAGGGTCGAGGACAACCTTATTAAGACGGTACTGCATCCAGTGGGTTTTGGGTCGCGTTCCGGCAAAGGGAAAGAAAAGTGGACCGCCGCATCTCCGTCTTTTAATTGGCTTCAGTTGTTCTGTAAGCTGGTCTTAGGTAATGCAACTAATTTCTATACACCGTACGGATCCGTATAAGCACATATATTTATTCTGGAAAGAGGAAGGAGGAAAAATCTAATGGTATATTTACAATTTGAAGCTTCTATTGTTTCTGTTGAGTCACGAAGCATAAATCCTTCATAAATAATAAGGCAAGTTGTAAGAGTAAGTGGCACGGAGTATTGTGACCATAGAGTACATACATGTCGGCCATGATAGAGGGGAAAGTTGAGTTAGGCTTAGTTCCTAATAGCGCAATGGGTATTCACTTTGGTACTTTAGCTTATTTGCTATATTTCTGTATGTGCAAGACTGTGGGATGGACTTTATTTATACAAACTCCCATTTGACAAACGTGCATTATTCTTGATGTGAACCGTATGTTTAGTCTGCGGTTCGGTCTGTCTTGCTTGATAAATGAGCGGCCGTTGCTATTACTAGAGGGACATAGGGATACATTTTGCTTTATATAATCTATTAAAAAAGACTAATTAAGTACGCGTATATAATAAGAAGGGAAAAGAGGAAAACAAAAGTAACATAATAAAAACAAAATTCCTAGGTCTTTATGAGAGGGTAGTGTTGGAATGATATTAAAAAGGGGGGGAAGTAAAAAAGAAAAAATAGTTGTAAGCGTGTTCTCGGAAAGCGACGCCTGCAGGATTCGAACCTGCGCCTCCGAAGAGAATGCCTATACTACTCAGGATAGCAGGGCACCACATTAGGCCACTCTGTCAAAGCGCCTTTGGTTGGTTGAAAAATCTGCTCTTTTTGAAGTACTTATACTTGGTACACCGCAGCCCCGCCCCGGCAGGCTTGTCGGGCCGCCATACAGCCGCTCCAGCCTGTAAGGTTCACAAAGCCCCGGCCTTAACAGCGAATACCTACTTCCACTCCTACAAGGGATTTGCGTTGTAATCTGATATAGTGATGTTAGTCTAATACTTGTTTATTTGGGGCTAAGACGGAATTGAAGTGACGATAGATTTAGACCTCGGCTGCTTTTTCTAACCAGCCACTTGTGCTTAGTATCTGTAGAAGTACTGCTTTGCGATACCTACGTAAGGAAATGGCTGTGGCTGGCAGAAACTAGCTAACTCTGTATGTAACTATAGGACAAAGAGAATAGATATTTAGCGGACTATGCAGCTGAGCAAGCCATGGGTCACCCAAGAGTCGGGTTAGCGTAGGTACCTAGGGATTAATATTATAGAATGCGTCTTGGTAACTCTGCTGTACGAGACTCATGTAAGCACTTCTCTCCTGCTTAAAGAATATACCCTATACGGTTCTCCCAAGACCGCTGTTGTCTAATGCTAGATATACAGGCAGGAACTATAATATATTAAGGCCGTAGGTAAAGCAAGTCCGTGGCTGAAATAAGGCATGTAGGTAATGTTGGCATGACTATATATTGAAATCTCATTATGTATCTTAGCGGGTGATCGTGGTATTGCTATCCTCGAAGCGATGTCAGGGCACTGTCGACTGAGGGCAGGACGAGGAAATACCATATATAGATAGACGCCCAGAGAGGGCTAACTGTCTGAATGAACATCAGCTTGAGCGTGCCTGTTGCCTTGCGGTTCGAACCTACACTGAGCAATACACGGAACCTGGTCAGTATTAGCAAGACACCATTGCAAGGTTGCTATCTACCTAACTAATAGGGTAGTCAACAATTGAGCATATAAGTCTGACCCCCCTCCACGAACCACCCAGGCTATAAACCGCCATTTCTCACCAAAATTACCAAAATCAGCCTAGCTGTAATAAATCGGAAAGAAATCGGAAAAATATAACGCCTTTAGTATTAAATCGGAAAAATTAATAACTAAACGTAAATAATTTTTCATTAATATTATATAGTATTTAAGTAATTAAATTAATAGTTTAATATTTAAAAAAATAAGAAAAAATTTACACTAACATTTCCGCATATAAATTATTAAGGAAAATGTTAACCTAAAAATCTTATATAAAATAATGAATAATTAAATAAATAAAATACTTATAGAGTTAGTTTTTTAAAATTTATATTATTTTAATATATTATTATTATATAATTAAATTATATATATATAATATATTTTATTTAATTAAATATAAATACTTTTAATACTTTTTAAATTGAAAATATTTTTTCGTATATTTTTTTTACTTTTTTATTATATTTTAAATTATATTAAATTAATTAACTAATAAAAATATAATTATTAAATTAAATAATTATATATTAAAGTATATTTTATTTAAATTTTTAAAAAGTAACTTTATAGGTATTTTTTAAAATTAATTATTATTATTTTAATAAGAAAATATTACACTAACAGTATACCTAGTAATTTATATATGAAAATGTTAGTGCGAATATTTTTTAATTTCTTTACTATTAAAATAGTAATTTAACCATAATAATAATAAGTAATATTAATGAAATTTTTTTTACGTTTAGTTATTATTTTTTCCAATTTAATGCCGAAGGAATTATATTTTTCCGATTTTCCCCCGATTTATTACAGCTAGGCTGATTTTGGTAATTTTGGTGAGAAATGGCGGTTCGTGGCCTAGGTGGTTCGTGGAGGGGGGGTCAGACTTACACAAATCGTGCTTGGCATTATTGATGGCAACACTCTAATCGCTAAATGTTTTTGTGACTTTTTCATAGATAAAATATAAGACATAGGTAGATCGACTGAAGGTATGAGAAGATCCATGATGGGCCTCAGTCAGCCCTATTTTAGATACAACTCCCTCTTGTGGGGTATCTGCTGGTTGGCTCGAATTCATAACTAGACACGTCATTAAGGAACACGACGGCAGTGTCATAGCAGTTGCACATGTCATACGCCGCATCGTCGGGGATTATATTTAATGACAGACTGCCTTCTCTCGAATCCTATTGCAACAGCATCTGCCTTGAAAAGAAAGATCACTTGCTAGAATAGACGGCAGAACTTCCGAAAACATGTCGCTGCTTCCATACTCGTATCACACGAATACCTATCTTTATCCGCCACAGCTTCATCCTGCTTCTATCCTTGCCCGTCACTTCGGTCCGTTTGGGACGGGCCCATTATCCCCGGCGGCGGTGCAGTTCATGAACGCAGTTGCCCCGGGCTTCACGCCTTATCGGCAGCCACCCCCTTTCTCAAGCGCTCCAACGCCCCGAACACCCCGAACACCGCGCGTACATCGCTCACAGTACCATCGTGGTGGATACAGTTCCCGCCCAGGGCAGCATTCACGCTGGCATGGACACCGCTATGGCTACCGACCCGTCTATTACGCACCACCGTATGGGTATGGATATGGATATAACTCAGGATATCATTATCGTTAGGGGTTGATGGACTCATTTGGCTACTGTGGCTTTCCAAAAACATACCTAGGAGACGTTGGCTATGCAGTTCTGCATTCTGTTTATCATGAATCAACCAGGAGATGCAACGCTGTGTGCTTGGATACATAAGACCGGTGCACAAGACTATGATAAACTTGGGAGAAACGATACACAATCCTTACGAAGCCTCTCGAGTTCGCACGAATCGGCCCAGCATATCGTGATATCAAATATGAAAGCTCTATGTAACTGAATTAATAGAGTATGTTACTATTATAAGATGGGTTTTAGATTCTACAGCTTCCGAAAATGGCTACTGATAAGAATTCTAGAAGCCATCTTGCGTCTGTTGAGTCCCTTGCCATAGCAATTCTTCCCTACCAGCTACATTGTGTGCAACAATTTGATACTGAATAGGGGTAAATATTGAGACATAGATATCTAGCTGGTTACTCGGTCCTGGTTATATTCTACGTGTCGATTCTGAACATCTGGTATATCGTTCTTCATAAACCTGTCCCATTATATTTATGATATACTTATATAGACGCATTACCCTATATATTTGTTTATTCCCTTAGCCAAAAAACGGTATGGAAATAACCTAATAACACGCTTTATTCATCTTGGCCTTCTTAGACTAGACTCTAACGACAACTCGCACAATTTAGATCCGCGGGAAGAATCTTGTTATCATTATAACGATATTGTTTTCGTTCGAATTTCGATGAGTAACAACAATTAGGGGGACAAATGAATTGTTTCAAGAGTTAAATATCCCTTTATCTGTCGTGAAAGGAACAATTAGTATGTCAGCGAACAGCGATTACACTTTTCACTTATTTAATAGCAGCAACATACTTGCTCAGCGATCTCTTGAATTGCAATCATTAAGTCTTTTTGGAATAACACTTATCTGAGATATCAAAATACAAACAACACCATGGCGACAATCCACGTTTTCCGCCACGCTCAAGGCATGCATGACAAGGGCCCAGAGCTTAAGGATACCAGAGACCCAGACCTATCAGAAGAGGGTCGCAAACAATGTGCCGAACTCGCTGTGAGTTTCCCCCATACTGATAAAATCACACATCTCGTCTCCTCCCCGATGCGTCGCGCTATCAACTCCTGTCTGCTAGCATTCCCAACGGTAGTCTCCAAGCAGAAAATCACGCTACTTCCGGAGCTAACAGAGGAAGGATCTCAAATGTCGGACTTCGGGTCCGATATCTCAGTTCTTTTGAAAGACTTCGGTGAAGGGGTAGACGCGAATGGGGTTCCCGGACACTGGAATAAGCTCACCCCGACCAGCCGCTCCGCTTACAACTTAGAAAAGATTGAAGGTAGGACTACGGCGGGGAGAGAGTGGCTCGCGGACCTGGCCTTCTTTTCTCCGCAGGGCTCTCACATTGTCGTTATGACTCACGGACATACAGCGCACTGGCTGACCGACGATTTTGAGGGTGTCGAAGCCCCGGGATACTTATATGATTGGGATGGCGAGTTGGCCTACCGTTCGTACCAGTTTGACTTTGCATCCAAGAAGATGATTGAGACGTCGGAGAGTCGGGCGAGGCGTGGAGCCCCAGCGGCTAGTGTCTACGACGAAGCTGCTAAACGTAACGTCAAAGAGGTGTTAAGGGGTCGAATTCTCAAGCGCATGCCTGAGGTTTATGAGTTCTATGATGCTCATAACTAAACTGAGAAGAGAGAGGAATAAATGTTAAGTGACGAGTAGAATCTTCAGATCTGTGAATATCTTAATAGATATTTCAATCCGTTGATGCTATGCAACCTATTATCAGTTGTTGCCTGACTAGCATTTGTGAGAAGGCGAACGAGAAATATATTTTACTCCCGTTACGTAGTTTGTTTCTCTATTCATATTTAGTGTACCGCAGCCGACTGGGAGTTGTAATATCTTGGGGGTAAAGAAAAAAAAAAAAGTTAAGATGGGTAAGTTCCTTAAGGGCCTCTTACTGTCGCTCATGTGTAAGTAGAGTAATATTTAGTGAAATAAAGACATGTGTCAAGATGTCGCTTTCAATTCTTCAGCCCCTATTCCTTGATCATGTCTTAAGTTGCTTTGTCTACGGCAGCTCCTTAGATTATCTTAAACCAGTACACAGCTATGTTGAGATACCCAGCTAGTGAAATTTTGTTCACTCCTTTCCTTCAATTTTACCAAGTTTGTCTAAGCATGGAATACACGAACAGCTACCCCTGATGCCTAACGTATCGTAAAGCCGCCATCGATGCGAATATCCCCCCTGAGGTATGTATTAGTGACGATTCCCATTGCAATTTTTCATTCGGACTCACCCATTGACCATTCCACTAGAGTCCTGGCATAAGAACGCGATCGCCTCGGCGACCTCCTCCGGCATTACGAACCGGCCTGTTGGCACCTGTTCCAAGAACGCCTCGGCCACGCCCTTTTCGCCCCACGCCTTCTGCCCAAGCTCTGTCCACGCCACAGTCGGCGATACCGTGTTTGCAGTGATGCCCTTTGGTCCCCATTCGCTAGCCATGCTCCTCGTCAGACCCGCCAGTCCGGCTTTGGAAGCGCAATACGCGCCGTGCCGCCACAGCGATACGTGCGCGGCCTGTGAGCTGATGCTTATAATCCGCCCCGGCGGCGCCAGCGGCCCAGGTGCAATCGTCTTCACTGCCGCGAAGTAGAGCCGTGCAAATGCCTGGCTGCAGAGCATGGGTCCTAGGATATTGACATTCAGGTGTTTCATTGTCTCCTCTGGTGGCGTGTCTTCCATGTTGCTCAACGAGACGTAGCCGGCTGCGTTGACGAGGATGCTGGGGAAGATGGACGTTCCTGGGGGTACGTCTTCTGCGGCGCGAAGATCCGATGATATTCTGCTGAACGCCGATTGCACGGACTCCGGGGATGTGATATCGCACTCGTACGTGCGGATCTCTTCCGAGGTGGCATCTTCCCCATAGCCCTTGTGTAACAGCTCCTGCATCCTGCTAGCTTCGAAGGGGGCGTACAATAGTGCCAGCCGAGCACCATGGGAACGCAGGACCTTTCCCGTTGCAGATCCGAGACCACCTGCGAAGGCCAGGAACGAATAAGCCAAGGCAGATCGTGGGTATGGATGATATGCGCTGCTTCGAACTTACCGAGGCCACCTGCTATGATGGCTAGCCTACGGGTTAGAGCCATTTGAGATGTCGTGCATTCGAGCTAAACTATGCTAAATGCTATATATCTGGAGAACGTAGAAGTTGAAATGATAAGACTGCTATGTTATTGCTACGTCGGGCAACTACAGGCGACGATGAAAATCATAATGTGTTATGAGGTTACTCACACCCCGCACTGCGAGATAGGCCACTATATATGGCCACAAAAACCGGTCTAGAAACACTGATAGATTGTCGATCGCCGATCTAATGGGATCCCCAAGAATCCGATATAGGGGGGGCGGAGGGGGGTTGATAAGGTATCTGAGGTAGTAAAGGCGGGTTGGAGACGGAGACAGCGCTTATACGTTCTCTATGTCCATGGATATTATCTGTCTACCTGTGTTAGAACCACCAATCCGCTAGTCATCCGGTGTGAAAACGTATGTATGTATATCTCTAGTATCACAACGAAACGCCACGTTGGATCATTGGTTTCTTGCTGAAGTATTTAGATGGGCTTCTCTGGATTGGATATTGTTTTTCTTCTTCTTTCCTTCACCGTAGGCAACCAAGCAATATAGGTCATGCCGAACCTTCATCGTGTCCTTGTCGCGAACCGCGGTGAGATTGCTGTGCGTTGTATTCATGCATGCAAGAAGCTCGCCATCACGAGCATTGCCATCTTTACTTCTGCCGATGTCGCCTCCCTTCATGTCCGTCTTGCCGACTCGAGTGTTTTGCTTGAGGGAGAAGGACCACGGGCATATACGAATATGTGAGTTTAGTATCTATCCACACTGTTCAATAATTGATTGGCGTGGCTAATCACGGTAATAGTGATGCTATTCTTAGTATATGCGAGCAACAGGAGATTGAAGCTGTTTTCCCGGGCTATGGTTTCTTGAGCGAGAACACCGATTTTGCACGGCGGGTACAAGAAGCCGGTATGGTTTTTATCGGGCCCGATAGCGACTCTATAAGTAAAATGGGCCTGAAGCACGTAGCAAGAGATCTCGCTATCGCCGTAGATGTCCCTGTGATCAGTGGCTCCGGTCTGCTTGGAAGTGCGGATGAGGCGCTCGACCTAGCACAAACGATGGGGTTTCCGGTCAGTACCATGTCCCTCTTCTCACGCCTAGATACCTTTCGTTCTTACCATCGTTCGTTAATTTCAGTTAGAATTGAATTAGACAACATTTCATTAACATCCAGATTTCCATAGATAATACTCAAAGCCTCAGGTGGTGGTGGGGGTAGTAAGTAGCCTCTGAAACTATTTTGCGCCCTTACACACGTGTTGCAGAAGCAGGAATCCCTTGATGAAGCATACATAAAAGTCAAAATCCCTGAAATAAGTCCTCAAAATTCTTATCCTTGCCAAACTGTCTAGAAAGAAATACTGATTCCGGATCTTGTAGTGGGCCAACAAGTGTGCTGGTCGAAGGGTGAGGTCCGGGAGGCGTTCGCACAAGTGGAAAGCCGCTCGAAAGAACTTTTCAGCGACACTGGGGTTTTCATGGAAAAGTACTATCCTACAAGCCACCATATTGAGGTTCAGGTATTGTCTTAGTTGCCAATTCTACCGCTTACCACTAAGTCCTAACTATCATTCTTAGGTTTTCGGCAACGGGTCTGAGGTGATACATTTTGGCGAGCGAGAGTGTAGTATCCAGAGACGGCACCAGAAAGTACATTAACGGGCACCCTTTCGGAAAGTACAGCTTTTATACTGACTCCATGAATGCCGTAGGTGATTGAAGAATGCCCAAGCCCCTATCTGGTAGACAAGCCGGAGATTCGCAGCCGGCTCATCTCCTGCGCCCTAACTCTAGCAAAGTCAATACAGTATCGGTCAGCAGGGACTGTAGAGTTTCTTGTTGATGATGAATCGGGGAATTTCTTCTTCTTGGAGATGAACACTCGTCTACAGGTCGAGCACGGTATAACAGAGCTCTGCTATGGCGTTGACATCGTAATCTTAATGCTACAACAGGCTGGATACCAACTTGCCGGTTTGGATGGCATTCCCTCAGTCGAGCTGCTGGCGAAACAACCGGAGGCTCCAAGCGGCGTGGCGATTGAGACTAGGCTATGTTGCGAGAACCCAGCTGATTCTTTTCTGCCTAGCTCAGGTCATGTCCAGTCGGTTGCTTGGTCTAATGATAGCAACATTCGAGTGGATACCTGGATACAGCTTGGGACTTTCGTAAGCCCCTATTTCGGTAGGCGAAGTCCATATTCACTTCACAAGGACTCCTCTAACGTTGAACATGATAGACTCGTTGCTAGCCAAGGTGATGGTGTATTGTGCTACAAGAGAAGAATCAATCGCAGCGATACAACAGGCTTTAAATGTGTCTGAAGTCGGCGGGCTGGTCACAAACATGGAATTTTTGGAATCAATTGTTCATTCCGCAGGTAAAGAAAGCCACAGATCTAGCAGCTGACCTTCATTACTAATTTCTTTGATAGCATTTGCGAACGGAAGGACCCTCACGACATTTCTCGAGACACAGTTTACTTTCGAGCCCACAGGAATTCAGATAATCAACCCAGGGGCTTTCACCACTATTCAGCAGGCCCGATCACGGAGCAGGAAAGGTTATGGCATACCGACAAGTGGCCCAATGGATGATCTATCCGCGGCAAGTACGTTGAATGTTAAGTTTTAAGGAACTCGTGGTCATTCATAGACGGATTTCTGCTGACATTCCTTTAGTCGGAAATTTACTTGTCGGTAACTCAGAAGACACAGAATGTCTCGAGGTTACGGCCCTAGGTCCTGAGATCTGCTTCCATAGTACAAGCGTGATAGCCATTACTGGATCGGCTTTCCCTGTGGAGCTAAACGGGGAGACAAAGGATATGTGGTCCAGGATTATCGTGAAACCAAAGGAGAAACTCAAAATAGGATCGTCGGTCACGCCAGGAGGCCGATGCTACCTTGCGATTAGAGGAGGACTTCCGGGCGTGTAGGTGCTTCAAAGAAGCCTTCGATTTTCTGTCTATTGACCAGATATTAGGCCAGAATGGCTCGGATCTAAGTCCACAACACCGAGCCTCGCCTTAGGGGGTCTTCAAGTGGGTGTCCCTGTGACAAAAAAGTTGTCAAAATTGCTAACACCATTGGAAGGGTCGACAACTTCGGCGTGGTGACTTTTTCAAGGTAAAGCATCTCGAGCAGTCAGATCTACCTAGTCCTTATCGACTCCCATCGAGCCTCATTCCTCCTCACGATGTGAAAAACATCTACGTAATACACGGACCACACGATTCCGACGACTATATAACAGCAAATGGCCGGCAGATCATCTATTCCACGGACTGGGCGGTAGACTATAACTGTAATAGAACAGGAATCCGTCTCCTCGGACCGCGGATTGAGTGGTCTCGGGCGCATGGAGGAGAGGGCGGTAGCCATCCAAGTAACATCGTTGATTACCCTTATCCCTCCCCTGGAGGGCTAAACTGGACTGGCGATAGTCCCGTGATCTTTCCGCAAGATGCACCTGGGTTAGGTGGCTTTCTGTGCTCTTCTACAGTTGCTTCTGCAGACATGTGGAAGCTAGGCAAGCTCAAGCCCGGCGGGAAGACCAAGTTAACCCCAATATCTTACCAGTCTGCTCGGGAGTTGGCGGAACGAAAGGCGCAATTCGTCGATGTTGTTGCAATACATATCTCTACTGGCGCTTTGGAACAGGAGAACCCGCTGTTGCTTCTGGAGCTGAAAAAGGAGAAACTAGAAACAGACGCAATATTACAGGTTATTTCTGGTAACCATGCAACGCTCACCTTGCGGCAAGTATGTCGTCCGTCGCCAACGCTCAATAGCGTTTTGCCCTCTCTAACTTTGAATTTAGGGCGGCGACCGTTTCATCATCGTCGATGTAGGCTCTCAGAAGACTGGGCTCGATACGTCAGTGACTGCGAATAGTCTCGCTAAAGCTATTGAGAGTCTTGGAAAGCCAGGGACATTTGTACACGTAAACATCAGCTGTAGGTACATTTTCACATAAGTACCCGTTGTTAGATAAAATGGCTAAGATTTTTACTTCACAGCTATAATGATTGAGTACGAGCCGGATACGATCACTCAATCAGATGTAATGCGCCTTATCGACGCAGCCCATCAGCAAAGTAACACCAATGAAAAGCCCTTGCCAACCCGTCGTTTCGTCTTGCCGGTTGTCTTCGATCATCCCTCCATTCGCGAGGCAGAGCATCGTTACATGAAGATGCAGCGCGACAAGGCTGTTTACGTCCCCGATAACGTCTCCTACATACAGGAGAGTAACGGCCTTACTTCTCGTAACGATGTATTCAACATCCTTCGTAAGACCCAATTTGTTGTTGTTGCCGTCGGCTTTATGACGGGCTTGCCTCTGTTGTGGCCCATGGATCCTCTTGCGCGCATCACTTCTCAGAAATACAACCCCACGCGAATCTCGACTCCTCCCGGGACTATAGGTCTCGGTGGAGGGAGTTTCTGTATTTACCCGGCAGAGCAGCCTGGCGGTTACATGATGGTTGCTCGAAGCGTGCCGGTGTGGGACACATACGCATTGCGGCCGGGTTTTAGAAAAGACAACCCCTGGCTATGTGAGCCGTTCGACGTAGTCGAGTTTCGGGAGGTAAGCCTCGAGGAGTACGCAGAGATCTGGAGACAGTTTCAGGCTGGCACGTATAAGATACAGATTGAGTATACCGCGTTCGATGCCGGAGCTGAGCTCGCCCGGGAACACGAGATCTGCGACTTGCCCGACGCAGTTGAGTTTCGTGCTAAGCAAAAGATGGCAGAAGAGAAGGTGCGTCTACGCGAAGAACGACTATTTGCAGAATGGCAGTTAGAGCATGGCAATGACGGCGGAAGCGCTCCGCTGGTATGTGAGGCGAAGGAGGGAGTCAAGATACTATCACCGCAGGTCGGCAAGGTGTGGAAGGTTCTCGTCAAATCTGGGGATGTGGTCGAAAAAGATAAGGCTCTCGTAGTGCTTGAGTCTATGAAGTTAGAGATCACAGTCGCTGCAGAGGAATCCCATGATGGTTTAGTAGTTAAAGAGGTCTTGGTGCAGGAAGGGACATTAGTGCAGCCAGAGACATTGCTTGTTCTCTTGGACAAAGCTGGCGCGTCTTCCTAGTATCTCATTCCTTGCGAAAGACTAGTGTGTAGCCAAGAGTTATATCTAGTACAGAGGGAGAGGCTTGTTTCTATCGCTACTTCGAGATATGTCAGTTTGGTGTTACTTGAAGTAGATGCACACACCTCGGTTTCTACAAAGTGTGTCACTCACTTCATCCAATCCAGCTGTGTGGTGTCCTGATACCTTAGGACGCGTGTAATGTCCGTCTTGCAAGACGAATTGCGTATTAGCTCGTAGCTTGTGTGTAACACTAGTAGCGATCTGAGTATACGATACCGGTAGCCTTCTCCAGAGAAACTCTACTCCAATAAATATCTTATGGCTCATTTTTACATTGAATAAACGGAGTTCGGAGAGGGTTCTATACTGATAGGCGGATTGAGATGGGAGCAATAAAACTAAGTGGTTTCTACTTGGAAGGGAGCCCCTTTAAACCTCCTACGAGTTGCCTTCGAATTATATAAGGCTTTTATCGAATATCGGCAATAATAATTTGCCGTAATTCCATGCCGATAATCAACAATTACGCATAGGGGTAATTTTCTAGGTTGATGAGTGTTAGTGAGTTGCTAGGCAGCAAAAACTGGGAACCAGCAGAGTAGACACAATGGAACTCTCTCACGATCACTATTGGACCATCTTCAAGCCTGATCGGCGACCGGCTTCATGGAGTTGAGACCAATAATTAACTAGAATTAGTCGCATACGAGTTATCTGCGGGGTAGAGTCTAGTGTTACCAACCATTAGCAATGATAGATAGCTCTGGTATTATAAATCGTCGACGTTTAACCAAGGTTATCAGAGAACTTCATAACGAGAGTATAGTGTAGAACATCTAGCAAACTCGAAGTTATGGCTCAGTCTCGCTGGATTGAGATCAATTGCGACATGGGAGAAGGGTTTGGAAGATGGAAGATGGTAAGCCTTGTTTAATCTTTGATATGATATATATCTTCTGCGGCTCATAGCTCATCTACAGGGACCGGACGAGGATTTGATGCGCTACGTCGATGTGGCTAATGTGGCCTGCGGCTTTCATGCTGGCGATCCTTCCATTATGGTGCGCACTGTTCGCCTGGCAAAACAAAACGGCATCAAGGTTGGCGCTCACCCAGGAATGCCGGACCTCCTTGGGTTCGGTAGGCGTCGGATGAATATCTCTCCTGACGATATGTTCGCTTTGGTATTATACCAGGTTGGGGCTCTTGCAGGCGTTCTTGCGGCCGAGGGTGTGCCCCTGAACCATGTCAAACCGCATGGGGAGCTGTACTTCTACATCCAGCGAGATGCTGCCATCCTGGATGCTGTGCTTCGCGCCGTTCGCACATTCAACGTTCCTATCTACGGACTGCCCACCAAGCAGATGGTCGAGGCCTGCCAGCGAATGGGGTTGAAGCTCATTCCCGAATTTTACGCCGACATCGATTATAACGAAAAAGGCCAGCTTGTACCAGTAACGGAATCCGTTCCTGCTACTCCCGAGTTAGTTGCTCAACGAATCCGAACCTTTGCAGATAAGGGACAGGCTAGAACCAAGGCTGGTACTCTGGTGGACATTCCCGTTGACAATAACGGGTTCAGCTTATGCATTCACTCGGATCTACCGACTGCATTGGATAATGCTATTGCTGCAAGAGCAGCTGTTGACGAAGTACAGAAATGAGTGTAGACAAGGCTACCCATATTGTGATGTTAGCATGTCCTTTTCTTGGTTGTTCATTCTATTGGTACTGTTGGATAATATGATGGTCAGTTTGAAAGTCGCTTAGCTTCATTTCGGTCCATTTCGAGTACATAACCGTATAATAACTTTCAAGGATCCTGACTATAATACACGTTGAGTTTAATATATTGAGAGAGTTAAGTTACCTAGAAGAAACATCATCGCACCTAAGACGAATGCCAAATGCAACATAGGTAAGCAAGGAGACGACCCGATACCTACTACAGAGTTGCACAAATCAATAAACTCAAAATATTGTACAGATGAAATCGTCTCCTGTCAATGTTTAACTCTCCATGAATGTTCATAGATCCCACGTTGCGATCGGTCATGAGGTAGTCATATTTCACTAGAGAACAAGCGATATCTGCTCGCTACGGCCTCTGCTAGCGGATTATTCTCGTATCCTCTCATACCTTCCAACGTCTTGCTTCTTTTTCTGGCTTCTTCTAAAGAGAAAAGACCTGCCATATCATTACGAGCTCTGCTTCCACCGGACGTATTACTCGCTAGCATCCCAAGACCAGTCCAGCTTAACCTTTTCGTGCCCTTGCGCATCTTCAGCCGAACATTGTTAAGGCTTTGCGCCAGAGCGGCTAGCTCCCGCATCTCGCTCACATCCCGGTCGATACTGCATACTTGGTTAAGCACACCGGCGCGTGGGTCGCCATTAGGTAGAATTGCGTCTAAATAATCGTTAAAGGTGTGCCTATGCCGTCGAAAGATTAAGCTGGAATGTGTTCTCGTTGTAGAACTGCCGCCAATGGTGTAGAGATCGCCGACAAAACGGCTCTCTAGCCTATAGCGAATCCCCATCAGCACACCAAGTTGGGCAAAGGGGTCGTCGGCAAAGGCAAAGTGGGTAACAGTAGGATACACCAGCTGTAGGTTGCCTCCTCCTTGCCGATAGGTACTCCCGAGCGGCAATGTAATTTCTGCCGATGCTGCGCCGAACGTGAATACTTGGAGCTTTCCCAGCTGTCCGCCGGCGGGAAAGTCAGAACAAAGACGGGAAAGTAGCCATGTAACGTCCAGAGATCCCGTGTTGTGTGCAAGAATATACACGCCAGCTATTCCCGGCTTCAAAAGGCTGGCCCGCACCGAATTGTACAACGCTGCTGATCTAGTTGTGGGAACGTAAACATTCCGCTGGAGAATTGCAAAAGCGATATCGAGTGGAAAGCCAAGCCTGGGCGATAGGAAAACATGCATGTCGTGACCAAATATCTTCAGGAGCTTTGGTACGAGCTTGCGGCACATATGCTCATTGTTCGTAGCCATGCCCCCAGCCACAAACCAGGCTTTTCGCTGCTTCTCATCACCGATCTTATCGCTCTTAGACTCCTCCACGGTGCGCGTGAATGTTTGCTGCTCTTGATTGATGCAGCGGATGAGCAACCAAACCAATGCGACTTCCAAGCTCAGACAGGGCAATAAGACTATTCCCGGAAGCAGAAGCCATAGAACACAGGTGGAGAGGAGCATCTGGACCTCAAGTATTGATGCTACGAAGTAGAGTGCTTCCTCTCGCAGCTCGTGCCAACTCATTTCTCGCCAGCGACTACAAGGAGATGCCACGAGGGTGGAAAATATACGTGGGATGGCGGCGGCCACGTAGCGCACATCGGTTTTGAGTAGAGACATGGCAGGCTGCTGGTGAGTTAATGGTATCGTCCCCAATGCGCCATCTCGCAGGGCCAAGGTGAAGCTTAGAGACCCCATCCCATTCAGAGCTCGGCCCGACGTGCCCTATTCGCATAGTAAGGGAGATATGAAAGAAGAAGGCAGCCGGCAAGTTCGCCATAGCATACATAGCGTCGGCCGGTCTAAGAGTATGCAGAGTTCTATTCACGAACCCAAAGGTGCATCGAACTAAGAGAGCAAATCAACGATTCCGTAATAAATGATTATTCTGTGGGGGGTTCACCAAAAATCCATCTCGCTCAGACGTGTTACATTCCAAAGGGAAATTCGTGGTGGGATCAACAGCACCAACAGACCCCCAAGTTGAATTCCACTAGTAATATTGACCATTCCGATGATGAGGCACATATGTTGGGCTGTGTTTTCGTTTACTTTGAGAATTTCCTCCTTCGATTGGCGGCCCATCAAAACGATAATGCATGATGGGGTTGTTTGTTGAATCCTTCGAGATTATGGCGAACCATTGTCGTCGTCACAACACGGGCGGATGTAGAGACACCGAAGAGATACCATCAGTTGTATTACTGCATGGGATACACATTGTCAACTGATGTGCCTCTAGTGCATGGAGTTCCGGTCTACGAGATCATGATCAAGTAGGTATAATATTAAGGCCGACAGCTCACGGTGTGATGCTTGCCCAATAACAATTGAATGTTCAGAAAAGATGAAAATTTGCAAAAAGATGTAACCCAAGGAGGTTTAAAGATAGAAACACGAATCTTTCCTATTTTCATATTCAGTTCTTCAACCTGAAAATGTTGCGTGCTTGGCGGAGGCTTTTCCGGAGGGAAGCGGGTTACATTGACCAGCCAGCCGGCATCGTGCTCCGTTGGCCTCATCGGCGCGGAATGGTCGTTTTTCTCTCCGAGCGATGATCTTATAATAGGCAATACTATGTTCCATCCTTGACTCTTGGGTTTTATTGAGAATTGTGTGGGGGAGCTCGCAGATGGTTCATGCATGCGCCGTACGATAAGAGGCCAGCGAAAGGAAAAGGTATGTATTAATAGATGCATGTGACGGGCCTCCGCCTACCTAAATATCACAAGCACGGGGTCTGAGAACAAACATGTAGGTAGGTTGCGGATAGCGCCGGAGCTAAAGCCTGTTGGATGGATAGTTTAATTAAATCGAGCGTTGTTGTAGAGACATGTCGTCCAAATTTTACTTCTAGAATGTGGCAGAAAAGGAGTTACGTTGTTTCTGCAGCGGAAGTATAACAGTTTTGTAAATTGGATTTTGCTATTTTGAGAGCACCGGTGGCCTTCGGTGGCCCTTGGCAGGCGACGTTGAATTTAGCCTACGGTTGATGTGCCTCCAGAGATCTGACAGAAGCGTTTCTTGTAAATTCTGGGGAATCCAAGGGCTGATCTTGACCTCCCATGCAGAAGCTTAAGATCCCCATTGGCTCTGTGCACCTATCTAAGCAGTGCTATGTACGGAGAACGATCAAGTAAGACACACACCACTTGCATAGACATCTTCCCCTAGGTAGCACTTATATAATACATCATGTCACATCACATCATCCTACCTTGGCAGACAGGCTACCTCCTAGGCATTTGTAACCTAACCTGAGTATATACTATACATACTTGTAGTATAACAAAACCCTGTCTCCGGGAATCCTTAATACCCTGTCTCGGCTGTAGCTAAAATTAGTAAACTTGGTATTGTACTATGTTGCATCGTTGTAATATTGCTGGATGTTATCCACTTAATACCAAACCCCAAGTCGAATGCATGTTTAAACATACATTAAGCCTTATTTGTACGATTTGTGTATAGTGAGTTTATTCTAGTAGTGCCCACGGAGGAAATGGGCATGCATGTACTCAACTCACTCGTATTCTATGTAGGTCAAGTTCCAGGTGTGACGGCATATACAGGCCCGATCCGAATAAGACATGGGGTGATACGGCCCGGCTTAAACGTAGAGTACATACCTACGTAAGGTACCTAAGACAGAGAATCCTGTCAGTGAGTGACGTGTAACGTGTTACCTAGATATCTGAACCTGAATGAGGTGAGTGGTGTGAGCGCTCTCCTGCCTAATCGTCGTACCATCAACGGCATAACGGGACCTACAGACGGTGGAACAAGACAAACGGACATTGATATCGAGATCACTATTGCCACCCCAACTCACTTCTTTTTTTATTTTTTATTTTTTCTTCTTAATTTCTAGTCCTCGAGTTTCCTCTAATCCCTGCATCCCACAAATGATAAATTCTCCGCCCTCCTCTCACTAAAAATCCTATTCCACTTTCCTGGTCACCACCACGCATTCCAAAGCAAACTACAATACCTACTTATCAACCTAATTACCAACCTAATAAATATCTTCTATATCTCTATTGAACATATACTCCAACATGAAGTGCGTTGGCAATCTTCTTTCGTTTGGCCTCGCCGCCACACTGGCCTCTGCCGCGCCCGTTGTGGAGCGACAGATTGATCTCTTCCAGCTTCAGGTCTCTAGGTATTAATTGCAACTCCCATTTCCTCTTCTCTTCTCTTCTCGGTTATCTATTTTCTGACAAGCATTAGCCCAATGAACAAGGATCTGGATGGCCGGTTCCTTGCGCTAGACAACTCCACTCTTGGTCTCTTCGATGATGACATCGACCCTCTTACAGTTTATCCGGTCGACAGCGAGAAAGAAGGTTGCAACGAGCTGCACACGTATCCTGTCGGCTTTGTTGACCACTCGCTCGCTCTTGTCGGTCCCCCTGGTCTATTGACTCTGGTTGATATGATGAATCCCGACAGTGTCAGCCCTGACGACGGAAACGTCGCCCTATTCGACACCTTCCGTATTGTCGATGGCAAGGTGACCAATGATTCCGACGGCCAGTGGCTTGCCTTCCCCGACACGAACAACGAGTGGAAGGTGAAGTGGTCCGATGGTGAGCAGATAGCGATTTCTTTACTGGAATTGGTTGGTCTTCTCTAATAACTTACTTCTATAGGCACGGCTGTAACCACTGAAAACTTCATGCCTGTCGATGTCATGTACATCAGCGCTGGCGAAGGCCGCTACAACGGAAAGTAAATTTGTGACTTGTCGAGTGAATGAAGGAAGAAGAAAAAGGGGAGGTCGACACAAGACGTCGCTATTGCCGATGTCTATTACTTTGTATCAGAACACTACAATGAATATACTGTATCTCAAAACTGATCTGCCGTTGACCTTTCTATTTGTCTATTCTAGAAGGCAACTCAATAATCAAACCATTCTTGAGCGCTCACAATCTCTAGTGTCATAATTAGTTTCTGAAGGGCTCACCTACGTCCCCACCAGTTGCTATTAATCGACAAGCAGGTAGAAATCTTGCTGCCAGAAGAAAACTCTGAGAGGTGAGGCTATTATCTGATTCAAATAGGATATGTGAACCCTATAGGGAACTGGTATCCCTTTGACCTAAGTATCCTAATGTTGCATTACAGGAAGTGGTATATCATAGAGCCATGAAACCCTCCTCAGATATGGAGACTCTTTTGAATTATACTTAGGCTCTTCCGTGATGCGGCATAATTTATTTCATCGAAATGCACGTCATTGGCAAGATAAGTAACAAATTTAAGAAATCATTGAGAATTGCCTCTCTGGTTGCGTGAGGCGTAACCCGCCTATGCTCTTGTAAGAGAAATACGGCGCACTTAATTCTTTCTTGCTTTCTCTTGCTTTCTTCGTCTATTCATTTATACATAGTACAATTGTATTACTTTTAGTTGTCACGGGTAAACGAATCTCATTGAACCCTTAAGTTGATGCAAATCAAGCTGGGGCAATGTATAATTAAAGCTTAATATTATCAAAAGAATAATCAGCATTTGACAGTTACACAAGTAAGATCAACTGGCCTTTAGTAATCTTTTAATTAAACTATATAACACGACTTGTTGCTGCTTATATAATCTGTGAATTCTTTGTGTTATTTTACCTAAGAAATGATTTATTAAGTATTTTCAGATTCAGTGTTGTTAGATCGTAGATATGGGTCCCAAAGAGACGCATACTTAGTCCAATGTAAAATGCATAGATGGGTTTCCCTCACCAATGACAACGACAGCGTTTTCGTGTGTGACCTACGCAACAGAGCTTGAAGTTAACAACAGCCTGCTGTCGGAGACACCGCTGCTAAACCCTGGCAGTTGGCTGACTTTCCCTAGGCTAACAAGTAAGAAAGACGTTTGGCCGAGTGCTCGTTCGATCTACTTCCCCCTGGAACACTTAATACCCGCGGTGATAATATTCAAGTCAACATGTTACTAGTAGTCATAACCTCACAGAATTGACTCGCGTAGGGTAAAGATTATATACTTTGGTTTCTCTTAGTATCGTTGTGGGGGGGGGGGGGGGGGGGGGGGATCGCGTGTATTAACAGACTCTTCTAAGTTATACCTAGTCTCTTATAGGGAGGATCTTATGGGGCTGGGACTACTTCAGTCCTCTTGGCTGGGCTTGGCGATCCTGTACCTTTCGTATATACCTGGCTAGTGTAGGCCAATTGGGTGGCTAAGGTCATGTACAATGCCATTATTAGGGAAGATAGATTCTAGAAAATGATAGCAATTATCGCACTAGCAGCTGTGCCCCCTCAGCGAAGAGAGAGCTGAACATGAGCTCTAGGCTGCTATCCTACGTTCGACTTGATTTGTTACCTAGGACTATATCTCCGCTTCAACATCCTTGACGCCATGTTTCAACGTGCAGCACCCTAGATACCAGATGCCAGATTGTGCTACCGCGAAAAACATATTCATCAAACATCCTTCCCATGATGTCCCACGTTGCCGTGTGTATTACACTCTTTCGGTAAATACAGGCTTTGTCTTCGTAGTGGGATCGTCGTCATCTGTGTTAAGCGCGAAGTCGCCAGTTCTTACTGGTTCGGTCGGATCTTAGGACCACAGCACCGTTGAAGCTATCCTACACCAGATCTACTCACCGGGGATTCACTTAATAAAGCCATAGGCGATGGCTCGAAAGGGCAGTCCGAAGGTTAGAACAGGCTGTTTAACATGCAAGTATGTTGTTATTATTGCAGCGGCGTTTCTACTGCACGCAGCAGATGTCTGATCATGGCCAATATGCTTACATACTTACACTTTAGGATTCGCAAGGTGAAATGCGATGAAGGCAAGCCCCATTGTAAGCGCTGCGTCACCACTGGCCGCAAGTGTGACGGTTACACGACGACTACTCCCTCGTCGAGTCTGTCGTGGCACCGCCCGCGTCATTTGTTCCCCGGCGTTGACGATGCAGGCGAGAAAAGAGCTCTCCAGCTTTTCTGTCAGATTGCAGGGCCCTCTCTGCCGGGTCAGATGGACCCTTACTTCTGGACCGACATAGTAATACAGTTTTCCAGTTTCGCACCCGCTGTCAGACATTCTATCGTTGCCATCGGTTCGCTCTACGAACGTGTTAATTCCAAACCGGGGTCTATGCAGCTGCTAGCTGATAATAGGTTCGCGTTTCACCACTACAATGCTGCAATCCGGGAGCTGAAGTCCATGGAGAACGAGCCTTTAGTGCTCTTAGTATGCGTTCTCTTTGTTTGCATCGAGTTCTTGCTAGGAAATAGGGATGCAGCCATAGAACATTGCAAGCATGGCATCTTCATTCTGGAAAATGTCGAGAATTCTTGTGCATGGGCAAAAGAATATCTCTCTCCTATCTTTCGTCGCCTGTCTGTTTTCCCTTTTTTCTTCGGAACCAGCAGTACTCGCTTTCCCAAACTGCTCGGCTTAGACAACAAGATCCCTGTATCGTTCAAATCACTCGACGAAGCCCAATACTATGTGGATGGCCTTGTGACCAGAACTGTCCGGCTAGTCCGACAGGGAGATATTTACCGCCTCGGAGTCCTGAGGCAACGCCCCGTATCTCCTGAGCTGCTGTCAGAACGAGACAGTACTAGAACTATGCTAGATGACTGGCGTAACAGTTTCTCAGGACTTGAAACCGGACGATCTATGTTGAAATAGATACGCAGGTTATGAGTGTGTACATCAGTTATATTGATGATAGTTAGAGAGGTTAAGTATCACAGGTAGGAGGGGATATCCTCCTATATAGCCACTGGTGTGGGGCGTCCTCCAGCCACCTGTATATTCACATACCAGCCACCAGATATTCCAATAATCTACATCTACGAAACGGGATGCGTCACTTTGTAACGTAGTTTTGAGGTATGAGATCGCTCGAATTTGGGCGGAGACGGCTTTTGAATATGACGAGACCGCATACGACATTTTTATCCCGAAATTTCGGTGGATGGTCGACAGGGCTGCTAAGCTGTCTTCGTCCATGGACTCCAGAATGGATGATTCACGGATTGCCTCAAATTTCATATTTGAAATGGGGTTTACGCCTCTTCTCTATTTCATCACAACTAAATGCCGTTGTTTCACGACCCGGATCCAGGCACTTTCGTTAGTGAAGAAACTCGGGGTCTGCAGGGAGAACCTATGGGATATGCCTACGATGTATTGTGCAGGCCGTCGCATCATCGAAATCGAGCATGGTGTTCTGCTCAACGAACCAGGCCAGCCCGCCACTCCAGTTTGTTGGCCTGGTCTGCCACCTGATGAGAATAGAGTACGGGATTCTACTACAAAGCCTGGACTGGTGAAACAGATAGACGCTCACGGCCGAGAAATTTTTGGGAGAGCCGGGGGATTTATTAGACGGAAGCCTGAAGGCGACATCTATCTTCAATCTGAGTTTCCTTGTCGAAACGATGTGATAATATATATAGGAAATAATAGACCGCATGAACGCAGTAGTTATAATAGACATTGACTGAAGATGGCTGTAGCCTACACTGAAACCTGGGTGCTACTTATTGCGACTGTTTCTTTTGCTCGTGAAAATAGTCTAGACTACGCCCCTATGGTTTCGAGGGTCCTATCGCGTTCCGACTGCGCTAGAGCTACTATAATTAATCACCCAACATTGCTATGCAGTTTACTAGCTGTCTGCCTATGCCCGACAGCATGGCTACTTGTTTTTCGGGGCGGAGCTGAGGATGAACCTAGCTAGACTTCTTGGTTGCGATTGGCCGGTTCGGACTCTTCATTCCTTCGATAGTAGGGTTACAATGACTTAACAGCCTCGACCGTAGGGCTGTGTTGGAAGCGGAGTCTGAAAACATTTATCAGTTCGCCTTTAATAAAAGGAGTCTGAATTCAGTGCTTCAAGTTGAAAATGATGGCATTCATCAATATCGAACCAACTTAAGCCTTAATCTCATATTAATATACGTCGCTTTCCATACTCCCTCACCTGTCTTCATCAACTTAGTGTGTCAATGGCCACACCAACGTCAACATTGGTTACGGCTAGATTGACTAAGGTATTTCGAGAAGTGGTGGAACAAACACCTGCAGTAATAACAACTGCGCCGGCAACTACTTTCTTAACAACACAACATGTAACCGCCAACGGAGTCACCAACGATCATGTCACGATTCCGGGAAAGACGATCGACATAGTTATACCAACCTGCGTTCAGACAATTCAGCCAGATCCTAATGAGTACTTACCTCCGGGAACTTGCCATGCCATTTGGAACTACTATCCGAGTTTCCCAGCCGCCTTGGCCTTTATGATCTTATTCGGAGTCCTAACGTGGGTTCACGTATATCAGGCAATAATCTACAAGAAGGTAATTAAGTTACTGTTTGAATCCTTAAACGTATACTGATCGCATGAATCAGAAATTTTGCTGGGTCATTATCATGGCGAGTTCTTGGGAGACTATGGCCTATGTTTTCCGTGCGATTAGTACTCGTTATCAACAGAACACCGGCATTTATCTCGTCTCTCAGGTCTTCGTTCTGCTCTCGCCCCTGTGTAAGTAGTACTGCTTCTTCCGTTGGCAAGCCAGCTACTAAGTGCCTCCAACCACAGGGGTCAACGCTTTCGACTACATGGTTCTTGGTCGGATGATTCACTTCTTCCTCCCGTCACGGAAGGTTTACAACGTACCCGCGTCTACCTTAGCTGCTGGGTTTGTCTCCCTTGACTTCGTAGCGTTCGTGATCCAACTCGTGGGAGGCAGTATAGCGGGCCCCACGGCCCCGACAGACGAGAAGTTAAGAGCTATTCATATTTATATGGGCGGGATTGGCTTACAACAGTGCTTCATCGTCGTGTTCGTTGCATTTGCAGCTAAATTCCACCTAGAAAGGCGCAAGCTTGATGTGCACAAAGGTGCATATACAAAGCGGAAATCCGGCTGGTTTCCATTACTGCTGACTTTATATGCGTCCTTGATATTCATCACCGTAAGTGCTGGCCCAATGTCGTTTGGTTACATTACTAAGACGAAGACCCTAGATCCGTATCGTTTTCAGGCTTGTCGAGTTCTCGTCTGGTTCAACCGGCACGTCAAACCCCCTAGTGACCGATGAAATGTATTTCTACATGCTCGAAGCTATGCCGATGCTGTTAGCTATCCTGGCGTTTAACTTCGTACACCCAGGAGCGGTGTTTGTTGGACCGGAATCGGAAATGCCCGGATTTATCAAAACATGTCTGGGTTTATTCCGGAAACGAAGTCAATTCAGAGAGCTGCACGAGTCATCGGACAGCGAGGAAATGTCTATCACACGAGCATAAGAGCTGGAACCATCTATGAGGGAAATAATTAACTACTGTCAATGTAGAAGTTATTCACGGCGGTCCTACCTATTCAGCATGGAGCATGAATGTATGTATTCACCTGGTACCGGACTTTTAAGTTACAGCTTCCGCTTCGTCGGTAATTAGTTGATCTACATTTGTATTACATCCCGGTTGTCAAGATTACGCCCTCCGTCCGGGTCGGGCCAGCTCTCTCTAAGCGGAGTTACCCCAACTCCAGCCCGGGGTAAGCTTATGCTGTATGACTTACCTAAATCATCTCTTTGCCATTGCAGGAAGTACATAGCGAGTTTGTATTCACTCCAGATTATTTCCGTTCCTGGCTATTTTACCGTGAACCTGGCCACTCCTCCTACATTAACCAAAGCGGAAGCAGTTCCTGGAATCAACGTCTTTAAGAAATACTATATTCGATTGCGACTATGTCGTCCACTCAGAACGCCGCTGCTGGTGTGTCAGATGGGGAGAAAAAACCACAACCCAAGCCATCCCCGCAGCTCTCCACCGATCTTCCCAGCACTACTACCTACTTAACTGGGCACGACGATGCGGGGACAGCAGTTGTACACTCTGTACGACCGGCTCAATGGACATCATTCGAGGGCGGAATTAGTACGTATTAGCTGTTAAACCCCTTCAACCGATTTACCCCTTTACTAGACCACATATCACAAACTCAGATGCGCCAGCTACCGCCCCTGACCTTCTATGAGACGGGAACATAACCTGCGGATTCAAACCTACCCGATTCTTTCACGGTATCGCTGTAAAATTACTAATATCGTCTCTCACAGTGGGTTTTAATCAAATCTACACGAACACTTCTCCACCGGACTTAAACGGCAACGCGGACGTCCAGTTCCACGACAACATAATCGCCGGCGGCAAGCTTGGACTTGCCACGAAGGGCGGCACGGTCTGCCGCATGGTGGATTTCGGACCGCAGTACGAATGTATGATGCATCGGACCCAGTCGCTCGACTTCGGCGTCGTGGTCGAGGGCGAGCTCGACATGCTGCTCGATGACGGCAGTGTTACGCGAATGAAGCGAGGGGATATAGCCGTCCAGCGAGCTACCATGCATGCCTGGCGCAACCCCAGCACTACCGGCTGGGCACGTATGGTGTTTGTTTTGCAGGACACGAAGCCGTTGTTCATCGGCGGAAAGAGGTTCGGCGAGGACTATGGGAAAGGTACCGAGGGGTTGCCGCGAAGTGGCAATGACGACTGAGCTTATCAAGGTGCTGGGAATCTGGCGCCTGGCTCCGAGACAATGAGTTCTATGCGTCGAATAATGAGTACCATAAGCCACGATAAGCCAAGAAAAAAACTGTATCTCATCTGATAATATAGAAACTCTGGTATCACACCGAGCTTGAGCCCCTTATAACCTCTTAGATGATTTTTTAAGTCTATAAGAAGAGCTTGATTTGCTATGCTGAAGTGTCACTCTTGATTATTCGGAGTGATAGTGGCAATGGATAGTGGCAATGCTGCAAGTTGGAAACTAGTTTCTCGCCGGTATTTCCAATATTGAGTATATTTTAGCTATGTATAGTATTATCGACTTCCTGTATGCAGTTCTGTTTCGAGCCGAATAGAACATGTTGAATTACCGGTTCAGTAAACTCTGCCGACTCCTTTATCTTTCAATTTCAACAGTATATTTCGTTTATTTTGCCATATAGTAAGTAATTTCGATAGCATTATTAACCTTAATACTTCAAGATTGTTTTATGTTGAGGTGTCTGGTTGACAAGATTATTATCCTCAGTATGCTGAAAGCCTAGTGGGAGCTCCTAGGCGACTCCTTCCGCAAAAAGTACTGATGATAGAGGGATTCGAACCCTCGTCTTTGCGGAATAGTAATAATGGTAACCATAACGCAATGTCCTAAACCTCTGGACGATATCACCTGTTTCTCCTATGCTACTATTGGAATATCTGGTGGCTGGTATGTGAATATACGGGTGGCTGGACGACCCATACCAGTAGCTATATAGGAGGATATCCCCTCCTACCTGTAATACTTTTTTTATTACTACTATTATTAATATAACTGATGTATATATTTATAACCTATATATCTATTTTAATAAGTTATAAGCCCGGAGCTTATTATTATTATTATTATTATTATAATTATCTATTCGTTATTTATTTATTTATTATTTATTATTAAAAAGATATAGTTTAAACGTTATACTTTCTGTATATATAATATAAATAAATAAAATAAAATTAATAAAACGGAATCGAAAATTCTATATAAGATAATATAATTTATATAATATAGCTAAAACAGTATAAAATAAGTAATATAATTTATATAAAATAAAAAATTAAGTTTTAAGTTTTTTAGCTTAATATTAAATTATATTAAAATATACTATAATTATATAGCGTATTTATTACCTATATTAAACCCTAAATAGCTTTAAAATTTATACTATTAATATTTATAAAATAATAATTATCGTTTTTAAAAACTATTTAAATATTAAAGCTTTTCGGAATTACTAAAACTAATAAATCCCTAATTATTAAAGCGTATTTACTTAAATAACGGTTTTATTAATATTTAAATAATAAATAATAATAAAATTAATATTAAATATAAATATTTCGCTATAAAATAAACCCTTAACGTAATTAAAATATTTCAGATTTTTTAATAAAAGAAATTTCCTATATTTAGCGTACGAATTTTTATAATTATTTTTAAAAGATTTTATAAAAAAATTTAAAAATTTAAACTATTTATTATTTCCTTTATTATTAAACCTTTTATTACCTAATTTAAGCGAAATATTATATATTTCTTTATTTTTAAACCTTAATACTACCGACCTTTTCGGATTAAAACCTTTTTTTTCGGAACGGTTATTTAAACTATTTATATTAGGCTAATAAAAGCTTAAAAAGTACCTTAAAATAACCATTAAAATGCCTATTAAAATTATTAAATTAATAATTAGGTTACTTTATAATAAATTATCTTATAATAAATTACTTTATAAACTTATTATAAAAGCTTAAATATTTAAAAATTTTATCCTTATATATTTTATTTAACCGTTAACTTTTTAACGATTTTACTATAAACGAAAAAACCGGAAAATTTAATATTAATACTTTCGATAGCCTAATTAAATTAAAAGATTTAAAATAATAGTTCGCGTTTAAAAAAAAGGTTAACGACTATTTAAAAATAAATAACTATAGGAGGCTTTTTTTAAAAAATCGAAACGAAAATTAACCGACCTTTAAAAATTACCCTAATAAAGCCGAATTATAGAAAAAAATTAAGGCTTAAAAAAATAAATAAAATAAAATTTATAAATATATTAAATATAAATTTAATAAAAATTTATAAGTTTAAATTAAATATTTAAAAACCGTTAAAGGGATTTAAAAAATATTAATAAAAGAATATAAATTAAAAGAAAACGCTATATTTTAAAACCTAATATTTAAATAAAATATTATTTTTTTAATTATTAAAGGTACCGTATCGAAATTAAAGTTTTAACTTTAATTTTTAAAGTTCGACTTTAAAAAATTTAATAAAATTTATACCGTTAATAAATTATATTTTATTTATAAATTTCTTTTTATATTCGGCCCTAAATATAATACCTTTTTTATTACTTTTTTTTAAACTTATAGCATTATTCCCGAACGTAATAATAAAAGTAAAATTACTAAAAAGGCAGTTATTTTTAAAATAGTATTTAATTTTACTTTATAAAAAAAATAAAACCAAAAGCTTAAAATTATTAAAGTTAAATAGGCCCTTTTATACTTTAAAAATAAAAACGATTCTAATAATTAAAAAAATAATAATACTAATAGTAAATATAAAATTAGCTTTAACTATATTTACTATAAAAGTTAAAAATATAAAGCTATTAATTACCTATTAAAAAAGTATTTTTAAAAATACCCTAAATTAGTTTTAATTAATTAATAAAATAGTAATAAAACCCTATCGAAAAAATAAAAAATAGATTAAGAGTTAATATAGGTAAAATTTATATTTATAAAATATAACAATATTATATTGATTAAAACTATAACCTTTTTAATTTTTAAAAATAATAATACCGAAAAGCCGGATAAATTTTTATTTATTAATATATTTTCTAAGTTTTTTAATATATTATTATCGGATAATATATTTATAACTATACGCTTAATAGTAAATAATATTAAAATTATAGTATTTAATATATAATTAGTTATTTTTATTATTTAATTAATGCTTAAATATATATTTAAAAACTTATCTATTAGTTGAAAATTAATAAAAATAAGGCTAATAATTATACTTAAATAGAAAAGTAATAGAATTTATTAAAAAGTTAAAAAAGGTTATTATTTTTAATAATAAATATAGTTAATATTGCTTTTATAATAAAAGTTTTTTAAATTTATATAGCTATATTTTAGCTTTAAAATTATTAAAATAAAGGGGAAATTACTAATTTCTTAATATTAAAATATTATTATTTTTATTATATTAATCGAAAGTAAGCCTAAAAAAGTTAAAATAAATAATGCCTTATATATATTAAATATAAAGTATAACCTTATTTTTATTTTATAGTTTATTAAAAAGGGAGCTAAATTTTTTTTCCGATATAATATAGCTTTTAAAGTAATAGGGAAAAGGATTTTTTTAATAGCTATTAAAGTTAATAATTTATATATAATAAACCAATTTAATAATTTTATTAATATATATAGTTTAATAATAGCCTTATATTTTTATATTTTTATTACCTTTAATTTAAAAGTTTAGTATAAGTAATTTAGGTATTTTAATTAAAAAAACCTCGAAAAATTTATAAATATAATAATTAAAATAAAACTATTAAATTAAAATTAATATTTCTATAATATTTGTTATAAAAAACGGCTTAAAAAAAAGCGGTATATTAATAAGGTTAAAAAAAGAACCTATAATTTGGAATTATTTTATTTAAATAAGGCCGGTATATTTAATAATATTATAGGATACGGAAGTTATTTTAATTAGTTAGTTATTACCTATAATTATTTAAATATAATTTAGGTAAAGCTTTTAAAAATATTAAATAATTAGTTTATTATATTTAAGGAATTTTTTTTAAAATATAAATACCTTAAAATTAAATATTATATAGTTATTATCGATAAATTAAATTTATACTTTAGTTTTAAATTTATTAAATTTTACCGGTAAAAAAATATTGTTATCTGTTATATTACTATTAATTAATACTAATAAAATAGTTTTATCGAATAAATTATTAGCTTTTTTAAAAAAAAGTTTAAAGCTTTTATAAATAAGGTTAGGATAAATGGAGTTTTAAATTTTTATTAGTTTATTATTCTATAAACTATTATTTATATTAAAAACCGGTTTTTTATTAAAAATAAAAAAATAACCCTTTATAAGGTTTAATATAGTATAAAACCGGATATTTAATATTAAATAATAATAAAAACTAATAGCTATTATAAATTTAATAATAAAATAAATATATTAAAACTTATTATTATAAAATATAAATTTTTAAGCTATAAAGGTAATAGTAAATATAACTATATTATTTTTAGATTTAATAATAAAAGAGTAGTTAACGTTAATAATATTATTTTTTAAAAAAAATACCTTTATTATATTACCTTAAATTTTAAAAAGCTAGTTATAAGGCTTATAAAATGCCTAAAATTATAGTTACTATTTAATAAATAACCAGGTACTTTTAGGCGGCGGTTCGCTGGCGTTTTACCCTATAAACCTACCTTATAAATACCCTATAGGGGGGAAACTTATAAGAAATAGCGACTAGGTTTCGAATTATTGCCAATATAAAATAAACTAAATAAAAATAATAGGCCTATTTGTTAATAGGTAAATAATTAACTATTAAAAAATAATTTTTTTAAAAATATAAATAAAAGTAATTAAAATAAATTAACTTTTTTAAATATATTTAGAGGGGATTTTAATTAAAGATACTAATAACCCCTTAAATAATAACCTTTTATATTTAAAGAACTAATTATTTAATTAAAATTATTTTATAAAAAAAATCTATTATTTAAAGTTTTTTTAAGGTACTATTTACGTTTAAAATAGAATATTAAACTATATAATAACTATTAATTAAAATTAAGTTTATAATTTAAATTAGCTATTACTTTATTAAATTTTATATTTATAGTAGTTAAAATCGAATTAAAATCCTATAAATAAATTAAAAGGGATTTTTAATAGCGGTAATAATATAAAATTATAAATATTAAATATTAATTTTTAATTAATAATTAAATATAAACGCTATATAAATTACTAATTAGCCGAAAACTATTAAATGGTAAATAAGTTTATAAAATTAAAAGAAAGCCTAATAGTAAAATTATTCGCTATAAAGCTAAATAAGTAGTACGAAGCTTCGAATAAATCGAGGATTTAAATTATACCGATATTTTTATTTTAATAATTAAACCTATAAATTATAAGGTTATATTTATTATTATTGCCGTCTTTAATTTTAAAATTAAATAAATAAATATTATTATTATTTTTTTTATAGCCGGGTTTTTAAAAAGATTTACGTTAAATAATTTATTAAATTTAATAATAATATTAATAAAATTTATAAATTAAATAAGGCTTTATATAGTTTAAAATAAATATTTAAGGTTTAATATAAGATTTTAATAGATTTTTTTAAAACCTTAAATTTCGAACTATTATAAATAAATATAGGCGTTTTTATTAAAAGATTTATTTTTATAGCCGTTTATATTAACGATTTATTATTAATCGGCCTTAATAAAAAAGAAATTATTAAAATTAAAATAATATTAACCGAAAAATTTAAAATAACTAATTTAGGCCCTTATTTTTATTATTTAAAAATATCTATTACCTAAAATCGACCTAATAAAACCTTTTATTTTAGCTAAAAAGCCTATTTTAAAAAAATTATTAAGGAATTTAAATAATAAAAAGCTTTTTTTTTTAATATCCCTATAGTTATTATAAAAATAAAAAAACTATTAAAAAATTTTTAAATATAAAAAGCTAATATTAAATAATATATTAAAGCTATAGGGTATTTAATATATATTATAATAGATATTAAATTAAATATAGCCTACCTTATATTATATTTTAATTAATATATAAAAAACCCGACTACCGGCTATTTTAACGCTATTAAAAAAGTATTTCGATATTTATATAATACTATCGATTATAAGTTAATTTATAAAGGTAAATTAAATAACTTTATAAGGTAAATTAATACTAACTAAATTAGTTATAATTAAACTTAACGGTTAATTTTAAGATATATTTTTAATATCGGTAATAATACTATTAATTAAAGTTTAAAAAGGCAATTAACGGTTTTTATATTTACTTATAAAGTTAAACTAAAAAGATAAACTAAAACTATTAATAAAACTATTTAGTTTAAAAATCTGCTAATTAAAATAAATATAGTAATAAAAAAAGATCTAATTACTATTATTATTTTCGGTAATAATTAAAAGGCTATTATAATAATTAAAAACCTAATATACTATTTTAAAATTAAATATATTATTATATATAAAGCTTTTATTAAAAAAGCTATAGAAAATAGTAATATTAACTTTTTTTAAACCTTTATAAAGGAATAAATAACTAATAAATTAACTAAACCGTTATTTAAAAACGCTTTTATTTATTTCCGGAACGCTTTAAATTTTTAACCTTAAAATAAATAGGAAAAATATAGGTTATATTTTAATAATAAAAACCCTTTAAATTTTCTTTCCCATTAAAGCTAAAAAACCCTATTATAGAAAATTATAAAACTAAATTAAATTCTATAAAATAACTTACTATAAATTAATTTTAACGGCTAATTTTTATTATAGTTTTAATAATTTAAAAATACTATATAGTATAAATTTTAAAGAAAATTATTTTATTTTTATATTTATATATTTTTATAGCTAATAGAGCTAATTAATTAAATATTTATTTTTATTATAAATTCGTAAAAATTAATTTTATTTAAAATAATATAATTTAACCTATTATTTCTATATTTATTAAACTTTTTATAATTTATTAATAATAATTTATAAGGGATTTTTTTAATATATTTAATAACTTTTTAAAGGCAATATTATTATAAATATATAAAATTAATTAATAATAAAGTTATCTTTATAAGGTACTTTATAGGTACCTTATAAATACCTTATAAATACTTTATAGATCCTTTATAAATTTCCTATAGCCCTATAAAGTTACCTTATTAGATTTATAATATAAAGTTTAGCTTTAATAAAATAGTTTTATACTGATTTTTTTTATATAATTTTTTATTAAACTTTTCCTTATTTTTATATAATATAAATTTAATATTATTTATAGCGTTCGGTAAATTATTATTAAACTTAAAAATTTAGGGATTAGAAATTTTAGCCTTTTTATAATAGTTTTAAAAGCTAATAATTAACGGTAATAATTTATATATATACCCTAAAACGATTTCCTTTTATAATAAATAAAACCGAATAAATTAAATAGGCTTTATATTTAATTTAAAAAGTTAAAACTTTTATAACTATTTTATTAATTCTAATTATAAATATAGGAAAAATACTTAAATAAAACTATTTAATATACCTAATAGTAAATTAATTAATAATAAATAGGAAAATAAAAAATAATACGTCTTTATAATAATTATTATTACGGAATTAGTTAATATTAAACGAAATAAGCGAATATTTATTTAAAATTATAATCCTATTAAAGGAATTATTAAAATATACCGCTAAAAAAACGTATTATAGGGTAAATAACGTTTTTTTATCGAATATTTATATAATAAACGATATATATTTAAAATAAAAATCTAATATAACGTTAATATTTTATTTAATAAGAGAAATAAATATTTACTGTTTTCTTTAAGAAAAATATAAGAATAAATAAACCTAAAGGACCTAAAATATTAAGGGTAAAACGACCTAAAATTTTAAAACTGCATTAAATTTAGGCTATAATTAGTTAATAAAAGGATTAGATTATAGGAAGTTATTATAAGGTATATCGAAGTTATAGGAATGGTTCGAATGGGAATATTGGAATATCTGGTGGCTAGTATATAAATATACGGGTGGCTAAACGACCCATACCAGTGGCTATATAGGAGGATATCCCTTCCTACCTGTGATACCTCTTTTACTACTATTATCATTAATATAACTAATGTACATACTCATAACCTGCGTATCTATTTCAACAGCTACCATTACATATAAGGATCCTTGAATTATGTTTCAAGTATGCATCTTTGCTCTGTTAGATGTGGATCGGGCAAGGGCTACCTTGGGATATTACCCATAGACATGTTAATGTAAAGAAGATTGCTTGATATTTGCTGACTTATGTATAACGAATCACATCGGTTTCATATATTGTAACACTCCTATTACCATAACAAAGTCTGATATAGCATATGTTGTTTCTATTGCCTACTTGACTTAATAACTAGAATCGTAAGCCTAAATTGATATTAAGGATATACATTATCTAAGAAAAAAAAGTTGTCAACGTCACCGGTCTTCCTTCATCTGGCGTTGACTTCTCGACTGGTGAGGCGAGAGTACTTCAACAAGTATTGTCACTGGTGGCCACCACCTGAGAGGGCATCATTAATCTTGAAATAGGGTCCTATATACTTCTACCTGGACTCTCATCCTTGAGCATTTAACGGCAAGCATTTAGGTGAACTTGATATGAAGTACCAAGGGTTCATATATCTACTCATTTTACTTTCTCATCTTTTATTCAGTAGTTTCTGCATATGCCATATATTCCCCACGAAAATAGAAAATAGTATAACTAAACGTAGGTAGTGCCGTGAATGGTTTAACCCCAGAAATTAATACAAAGCCCGTAGTGATGAAAATGTCACATCGATAAAGCAATATTATTGAGATCAAAATAAGCAATTGCACTTAAGCGAGCAATTGCGTCATCCACCCCGGCCAATCTGGGCTTCTAATCTAAGGTTATCTGCACATTGACCCACTCATTAATCTGTGTTACTTACATAAGATTGGGAGGTATATATGTAATATGTAAGGTCCCAGTGTAATTAATATGTTACATTCTTGTCTGTTAAACAATGTACCTAACGAATACAGCTATGCTAATCACAAACAGATGATGGCTTGCAGGAACAACGTTTTCCGGCAGTTGCTGGCGCCGGCTTTCAGAATTGGGAATGTTTCCCGGCCAAGCAGATGGCTGCACGCGACGGCTTCGCGCCGCACGGACGGAGTATTTCATGGTCTTACAGATAACAGGCTGCCGATGCCGTGGATCAAAGCTCTCGAGCTTCAGCGGCAGGGGAAGAACATGGCTGAAGAAGAGGCTCCCCCACATGGGCGTGACCTCACTCCAAAAAAGATGAGTGAGAGCTATCACCGCGTTGTCCTTCCCCTCGGCCAAGATCCTTCGCTGAGTGATACATATATCAATGCCTCTGGTCATATAAGGTCTCTCCGGTCTCCAATTATCTGGTTGCATGCTCCATCTCTAACTAAATATGCCGCAGGCTGGGCACAATATTCATGGATTTGGATGCCTTATCTGGCATAGTGGTCTATAAACACACCGGACCCGGCGTCACTACTGTTACGGCAGCATTGGACCGCATTACCATCTCTCACCCCTTGACTGAGATATGTGATTTGGAGTATAGCGGACAGGTGACGTACGCATCGGGGAGGAGTAGCGCAGAAATCACCTGTAAGGTTGCTAGGGCTAGGGGGGAAGGCGAACCAAGCAGGCCCGAGGATGGTAAGTAGTATCTGGCATCAGTTTTCGACTCATTCCTCTTGGTTCATAAGTGACAGTTCTTTATCGGGATATGCTTTTTTTTTTTTTTTTTGTGTTGGGGGGGAGGGGGGAGCGAGGGGTTAAACACCACTGAAACAGAATAGGAATTCCGGATTCCGGGTCAAACGGCCTAGGAAGAGAAAATACTAATTCTGGATGCTGTAGTTTTGTTGACATGCACCTTCACAATGGTGGCTCTCGATCCGACCACAAAAAAACCTGTCAGTACGTATTCAAGAGTTTTCTCCTCCCTACCACGGGCTACATCTCAGCTACGTTTATCCCTATGGGATGTTTCCAAAGCACCCAAGATGGGGATATAGAACATCCGAGTCTTTATTTTCTAAGGGGCATACACTGACTTTGGCCGCGCACAGATATACCGCGCCTGATATGCTCGACTCCGGAGGAAGAGAGGATATTCAAAGCCGGGGAAGCGAAAGCTCTAGCCAAGAAGGAGAAGCTCAAGACCTCGCTCCTCGAGACTGAGCCGAACGACCCGGAGTCGGCGCTGATCCACAAGATCTGGCTGCGGCAGATCGCGTACCACGACCCGAACAACAGCCTCCGGCAGCCGGCCAACGTGATCGCCATGGCCCGGACGCAGCTGTCGTCGGCGTCGATCATGCAGCCGCAGTACCGCAACCGGCACCAGACGATGATCTTCGGGGGCTTCCACCTGAAGCAGACGTTCGAGCTGGCGTTCTGCTGCGCCGCCAGCTTCGCGCACGCGCGCCCGACCTTCATCAGCGCCGACCCCTGCACCTTCCGCAACCCCGTCCCCGTCGGCTCCGTGCTGTACCTGACCGCGGCGGTCGTCTACACGGACCCGCCGCTGCTCGACGAGGCCGGCGACGAGGAGCCGCGCCAGCGGGACCCCGCACACCCGCTCACGCGCTGTGAGTAAATTCTTGAGTTCTTTTTCCCCCTTTCCGTTACCATCTCATGAATATATGTTGCCGAGTTGGGAATTCGTGCGAACATATTGCTCCGAGAACATGCTTTAGGGGCTCCACAACTACCCCAAAATAGCAATTATTGACTCTGGATGTTATAGTGCACGTGCGCGTCGACAGCAAGGTCCGCGACGTCGAGCACGGCTACGCCAAGCCCACGGGCCAGTTCAACTACACGTTCGCCGTGCCCCGGGACGTCAGGGTCCTGCCGCACACGTACGAGGAGTACATGATGTACATCGACGCGCGGAGGCGGGTGCAGCTGGGCGACGTGCAGGATCGTCAGGACCACGTAGACGTCGACCCGGAACGGTTCAAGCTTGTCGGGGATACTAATGTTACGGAGTAAGTTTGAAGGGGAAGCAGTGGACTTACGATAGCACCCAGCGTAGTAGAATACCCTAGATTAGAAGCTGTCAGACAGCTGTGGAGGGATGGGAGAGCTGCTGAACACGTATCACTCTGCTATGTATGATATAGATCTGGTTAGACTTTTATCTAAAGTGGCTTTAGCCCTATCTTGTCTTGCTTTCAAGCTTACCCGTAAAGTATCATTAGTCCAAATGTAGTATTTAATAGGAACTTTGACATCATGCTATTTCCTGTCTTTGTTAATTTGGACGTCTGGAAGCTATTGTTGAAGAGTGACTTCAGCCCAATGGTCCATAATCTCTAACGAGTCCTCTACGCGAGATACGCGGGAGCGTCTTTGCTTAGCGAATTTCCCACTCTAGTAAGTAATATCAGGGGATTACATGACAGTCTAGTCCTCCCGAACATAGTCATTGAGAACGGAAATAGGAGGTAGGTCGTGTGACAGAGAGATTGATATATCTAGATTCTCAAATCTCTAGTCTACGAGGTACGCATGATTACACTCAGCATTTGGCATCGTCTGATATGTTACATTGCTGTCTATAGCTACAAGGGCAGAGAGCATTCGGAACCCTGGGATGCGGAGAAATACACACACGGGAATAAATGTGCAGTATAGCGGCTGATCATGTTCCGCCCGACCTATGCCATAACTCCCTGTTCTTCCTGACAAAGTCGTGGCCCACCAGGGGTAGGCCTCTCTTTCTGTATTCCTCCTCGATGAGCTTGAATCTTCCGACAGCCTTCTCCTTGTCGCCACGAGTTAAACGTTTGGAGGCGACTGACACATTGGGTAACTGGACGAGTTCCTGGTGGCGTATTTGAATTTCTTGCGTCAGGGTCTTGGGCTTGGGCGGCTTCTGGACTATGCGGAGTAACGAGTAGACGTTGGTAATGCTTGATAGCTGGTAGTCGGGTACGAGGTGGCCGGTGAGCTGGAACACACGCTTCGTGACCTAGTTTCAACGTTAGTCTGAGATTGACAGTAGGTTGACCATTAGGGAGGCATGACATACCGCGAACTTGATCCGGGGATCTGACAGGGGGGCTTTCTTCCAACTGGAGTCCCAGGCCTCCTTGTACTTCACAGCTTCCTCGGGCGAAAGCACTGGCTTAGCCGCACTTTGTGGCTCGTCTTTCTTACTTAAGGCGTCCAATATACCGGGAGCTTCCCCTACTGACACGGCACCTTCCGCAGTAGTGATTCCTACATCCATAACACGATGAAGCTCTTCTTCACCACCTACCGGCCAGTTTTTAGTTAGGAAGCGTTCCCGGCCGGCTTGTTTTAGCATGTATGCCTCGACAACAGCTCGCCTTACGGAGGCCTCGATAACTGTAGGATCGAGAAGCTTCTCCCGCGGCTTAAAACCAACGAAGTCGCCGGCATCGGACCAGTGTTCCCGGTTCCACCAGTTCTCTATTCCACCCACCGTTTCCAACCCCTTGGAAATATCTGCGGGGACGTAGTCGGAGGCTCGGATCCGGTCTGGTCGTGGGGCACGGCTGTACCTGGGCGGTGGGATGTATGTGTCGGAGGGTTGATACTCGTTTAACTCGTTTGCCTCGTCAACGTTATCATATTCCGCAGGCGAACCACCCAGGCTTGCGGGAAGGCTATTTCTCCTGGGAGAGTAGAACCGAGCAAGGGATGGGCATTGAAGGTTTACTGGCGTGGGTCTCCGTTGAGATGGAAAGACGGGTTGAGATGATGCGGCCGGGTGTTGAGCGCCTAGGGGCGCAATTGGACAGCGCGGGGTGGACGTAGAAGGGGATAGACGCGATAGCCTTCTTAGCCGTGGTGTCCGCCGCATTGTGACCGAGTTGACAAAAAGACTGATGCGTAAAGAGAATGCGAATATCAAATGGCGGCTAAAGCTTCAAGGGCGGCGTGAACTTTTTTCCTACGTTACCTAATATAATCGGCAAGCCACTTGAGGCTTTGTCAGTATGACAGCCACATACTCCACAAAGATTCCGTACAGTAGAAATACATGTATCAACGTCATCTCGGATTTTTTAACACCATGTACTTCAGACGGTACGTACCTTGCCATACTTTTGAGATACATGTACCTATCTGGACCTTCCCAACGTCACTGTTCATCCTCACGAATTGTTGAAGCTTAAGATGCTTCTTCGAGAGCATGCCTAAGCAGGTAAAGAAAACGCATTCGACGTTCGCATTAAACAGCTAATCTGATGCCATGTAGAGGCGACTTACAATCCAATGAGATAAATAGACACAATGCGCCTCCATCTCTTCCTACTCCTGATAGGAGTGCTCTTCTGCCACGCCGTCGCAGCCTGTAAGCTACATATACATAACCCATCAAGCACTCACTCCCTCCCGTCTCCATTATTTCGACCTCGCCCCCTTTCTCCCCGGTATAGAACCCCAAGCTAACCACTCCTTGTCCCATCCACAGCCGCGCCGACCTTCTGCAAATGCAGCTGCTTCAAGAACAGCACCCTGATCCAACTAGGACCGCAAGGCGACTCCACCGACTCCACCTCCCCCAGCGGCAGCGGCAGCGGCAGCGGCAGCGGCACCGCGTCGCAGCTCCGATCGGTTCTCTCGAAGAACAACGAGCGCGCCGCCTCGGCCTCGTGCACGCAGTGCACGCGCGCCTTCTGCCTGGCGCAGAACCTGCCCATCTGCAGGGACGCCGAGGAGGAGAACGACGTGGTGGCCATGTGCTTCCAGCGCGACAGCCGCAAGGACCAGATCATCGTCTGGGGCTTCATCCTCGGCACCGCCGGCCTGCTGGGCTGGGCCGCCGCCAAGCGCGTCATCGAGCTGCGCGAGAGCCGGAAGGCCGCCGCCGCTGCCGCCGGCCTCGGACTTTCCGGCGCCGGGGGGAGGAGGGCGGTGCCGCCGGGAACAACACAGGCGCCGGATAGGGGCGCGTATATGCCGGTGGGCGAGGGACGCGGTAGTCCGGGATAGATAGATAGATGGGAGAGCTGTTGCTTGATGTAGGGATAACCTTGGGTTGCGGATGGCGTTGGGAGTCTTGGTTTGTGCTGCGAAAGAAAGAAAGGATACCGTTGTTTTAGTGTCCCGACCTAGTTCAAACTCTACTAGAAGGTGGTTCTGGAAAGTGTAATCGTTTTATGGTGAGCCATACAATACAGGCTGATCCTGACTTATTACTCGATGGTGAAGCACTCATGTGTATGATGCCCCATTTGATGAAAATGGCGTCCAAACGCCCCCTATATTTTTGCTTCCTCATATGAATACATGAATGACGGTTCATTTTTTATGATCCCAAGATACAACGCGTCATCTACAAGCAAGTCATCTATAAACATACAGATTTCTTCCTAGTTCGACCAACGCATGCCCCCCCTTGCAAGTACCACTAATTTATAGTGTTCATCGCTATTGTGTTCCATCCTAGTCCTCCTCGATGATGACTGGCTGAGGTTCTTGGCTATGGCCGTTGGTATGTGTCGTGCCGACCCGCTCTCTCCGATCACGTACTGCGGCCGCTAGGTCCTCAAGAACTTGGACGGTGCTGTCCCAGTCGATGCAGGCATCGGTAATGCTAACCCCCTTTTTCAGTCCGGAAGGCCCCTCTGCAGGAACGCTCTGTTTGCCCTCGTTGATATTGGACTCAATCATAACGCCGATGATCACCTTCTCGCCTTCTCTCAATTGGTCGGCGATGACCTTGGCCACCTTGGGCTGATTGCGGTGGTCCTTGTTCGAGTTGCCTGGTTTAACGTTAGTGGGGTCCTGGGCGTGTAATCCGAAGGTGTCGAGGCTTACCATGTGAGCAGTCAACCATAATTGCCATGTTCTGTCCCTTGCTTTCCAATGCCTTCTTGGCCGCTTGAATGTTGTCCTTGTCGTAATTGGTACCTTTAGTTCCGCCCCTTAGAATCACGAAGCCGTGTTTGTTGCCTTTGGTTTTGGTGATGGCAGCCAAGCCCTGCTTGGTCACACCCATGAAACGATGCTTAGCGGCAGCGGCGCCCATTGCGTCGATGGCAACGCCCAGGCTCCCGTCCGTGCCGTTCTTGAAGCCGATTGGGAAGGATAGACCGGATGCAAGTTCACGATGCAATTGCGACTCAGTCGTACGGGCACCGATGGCACCAACAGATATAAAGTCCGCTAAGAACTGTGGAGAGATGGTATCCAGCATCTCACTGGCAATGGGCATGCCCGCGTTGGTTAAGTCGCTGTACATCTGGCGAGAAATGCGCAGACCCTTGTTGATCTTGAAGGTGTAGTCGATGTCGGGATCATTGATCAGACCCTTCCAGCCGACGGTGGTACGGGGCTTCTCAAGGTAGGCACGCATGATGACACATAAATCACCCGATAGTTTGTCTGAGAGCTTTCTGAGGCGTTGAGCGTACTCATGGGCGGTCTCTGGGTCATGAATGGAACAGGGGCCGACAATAACCAATAGACGGTCATTACGGCCCATTATGATATCAATTGCACCCTGCCGGCCCTTCACGACGGCCTGGCAGGAAGCATCGGTCCTGGGAATCTCTGAGATGAGCAATGCCGGTGGAATCAGGGGATCCTGACCCTCGACTGACGTATTAAGATGGGTTAGCATTTTTCCTACGGCGGGACCTTCAAGTCATGAAACGGGTATGAACGCCCCAATTGACATATGTGCATGGTAGGTTGAAGAATCAATATGCTAGCAGTTGTAAAGGACGAAAAGACAAGTATCTAAGTTATAGTATGACTCATAATGGCAACATGCCATACAGGGAATTTAATAAATTAGAGGGCAGCCGTAACACATATGAGTTGTTTACATACCTCTAACATCGTCGTTCTCGTCCTGGCGGGGTGCGGTATCGACTCCTGCCATTGCAACGAAAGCGTAGTCAAGGAATATTGTAGAGAAAGAATATCAGTGGAGGGATGAAAACCTGATTGTTACGATGGTATTACTCGACGGGTAGATGGGTTTGCACAGATGCGGGAAGAGTTTCAAGGTTTTCAGCCTCAAGATGAGTCAGACTATTCAGTGAGAATGAATCCTTTGAACCTAATCTAGACTCTGACCGGGAAAATATCTTGATCGATATTGTGTAACTGTTCAAATAAGAACGAAGCCCTGTTGTTTTCTGTGCGCAGCTAGCACAAACAATCCTATGATCAAGATGAAGCAGGAAAAAGGGCCTTGTGTAATAAGATCAATGTATAAATCTACTGGCTGGAGGGGCAGTAACAGGGTACAGTACGTAGGATGACAATAAAAAGTGCAATGAGTGGACAGAGAGGGGGAGGGGTAATTCAATTGACTTTAAATACACCCGTTACTGTACTATCGATAACTGCTTAACTCACTTTAGTACTGACTTAACCAACTTCTATCCTAGTCTATAACACTTTTCTGTCTTACTTTTATTTCATTTCATTTTACTTATATACCTACCTAGGTACTACATACGTTTTATCTCCTAACCAATTGCTGGCCAATTATCACACCACGTTGAATAAGTTTTGGCTGAAGTCTGCAGATACTCCCTGCAAACTAACCTAGTTTACATTCTCCAGTTTCTGTTCTTTCTTTTCACTGAGCGTTGGGACTCTTGAGCTCAACGTCATATATCTATCTCTCTTACTTCTCACTCCCCTAGGTCAGTCCGATCGCAGAGTTGACAATGCATGAATCACACCCGGCATTCTCTGGTCAAGTCTTCATTATCTTCCTCCTAACCTTGGGTATCAATGCCTCATGCATGTCTCCGTCCGAAGTGGCTAGCTAAGCCCTGGGCCACCCTCAGTGAGCCATCTGTTTGCCCCACGGAACATTAGAGATTATATCTAGATCAGTTGCATCGAGTCCAGTTGCATCGAGTAACTTGAGAGTTTCCGGGATGTGGGCTGGTGCGTCTCGGATTGAGTGCCTAGGAACAGCCCTATGGCTAAACAGTATTGTGACATCGGCAATGTAACCGCGGAAGTAGAGTGTCCGCCGTCACCTCACAGCTAGGAATTTGCTACCATGTGGCTGGTAATAAATATCAAACCCGCCGCAATGTACTGTTCCTTCTTGCCTTGGCACCCATCTTCATCCCAACTGTCGCCGACATGACGTTGGTTTGTTTAGGCACGCCGAGAAGTCTTAGACTTAGGCTCGGGTTGGTTACCTTGTGGCTCCTACGGGCTACGTGTATTACCGCAGCTCCTACTTATAACCTGAATGTGCAACGACAGGAGGATGATTCGCATTGGGTAGCAACGTGGACTTCTATGCAACAGCTGGTTGAACCCAATAACCTACCGCCGTCTCCATTTGTAGGTTGAACGATGATTCAAAGGGTTGGTTGGGAATCCCTCTCTAAATTGGATTCATAGTCAGGCTCGGCCGCTTTCCAAGATGCCACTCTCCGCCAAACGCTGCACGTGTCCATCGGCGCCGAGAGACTTCGCTTCCAGATCTCCAACGCCTTCGGCGGCAGCGACCTTCCTATCACGGAAGTCTCCGTAGCGCTTCCGACAGGCGGGAAAGCTGGCGCTAATGACATCGACACGGCCACACTCAAAGCATTGACTTTCAATGGCTCGAGTTCGGTCACGATCCCAACAGGTGAGGTTGTCTATACAGACCCAGTCGACTTTAAGGTCGAACCTCAGTCCATGGTCACGGTCACTCTTTACTCGCAAACTGGCCAGTCCGGAAGCAGTATCACCGGTCATCCGGGCAGCCGCACAACGTCATGGATGCAGCAGGGGAATCACCTGAACGCCTCCGCCGTCACTGGAGCGAGCACCGCGCATTGGTATTTTCTCTCCGCTGTTGAAGCTTGGGCTCCTCAGACGACGAGCGCTCTCGTGATTCTTGGAGATAGCCTTACCGATGGGCGCGGAAGCACCGACAATGCTAACAACCGGTATGGCTAGGCACCTATATCATAATTTACCAAGGTACTTTCTAACCACCAAGCCCGCAGCTGGCCCGATCTACTTCTTGCTAGAATGCAAGAGGAAAGCATCACCAACATCGCCGTATGCAACCAAGCAGCGGGCGGCAACGCCGTGCTCACCGGGGGCCTAGGACCGCCACTTGTGGAACGCTACCAGCGCGACCTCCTGGCCACAGCCGGCGTCAAGTACGCCCTCATCTTCGAGGGTGTCAACGACATCGGCGGGGCGTCCACCGACACGGCAACCCAGACGCGCATCGGCAGCGGCCTGACGTCCGCGTTCCAAACCATCGCAAGCGACGCGAAAGCGGCGGGACTGACCGTCTTCGGGGCCACCATCACACCGTTCGGCGGCGGCGGCGGACAGGCCTACAGCGACCCGGCCAGGGACCAGACCAGACAGACGGTGAACGAGTGGATTCTAGGGGGCGGGGACGGGAGCTTTGGTGCCGCCGTCGACTTTGCTCTGGCCTTGGCTGACCCTGCCAACGCGGCGAACTTGGCGGCTCAGTACGATGGCGGCGATCATCTGCATCCGAATGTTGCTGGGTATCAGGCGATTGCCGATGCGTTTCCTCTCGACGTTTTTACTACTGGCGATACGGCGGCTGTGTAGCGCTTATCGACCTGGTAGGTCATAATTAAAAGGCGTTGTTAGAATACTCTAGCCTCCGTGTTGGGCATGTCCTCCTGGAACTTCGGGAGGGCTTGTCTGTCCGTTGGGCTAGAGTCAATTCTGATTGCCTGATGTGTCTTCCAGATTATAACACGAAGCTACGAAGTGACAATTCGAAGTATACTATAATAGCTGTCACAGTGGTCAGTAGTCTGCCTGGTTCTCAACAAAGAGGGGCTTCCCTGATGGAATCGGTTACCTGGCATTTTGGACAACTCATGGGTTAGGGGAATACCCAGAACAATTGATAATCTTGGTGAAGGCATCCATTAGAATTTAAAACAGACCACGCTAACAGAGACAAAGACACGTGTATTGGTCTCACAGTTGAACTATGGAAGATGGTGTTAGCTGCGTAACTTGATAACACTATTAACACCAACAACCACACAATACACGTCGCCAACATATGTTCTGACTGAGGGAGAATCTTCTCTTCATTGTGTAGAGTTTTATCATTATCAGCTCGTATATCCGGGTAATCATAGAGACTTTAGCTTTACTCATTCTGCTCAAAAGCTGTATCGCAGCATTCATCTTCAGTGTCGTCGGAGGTCGTTCCGGAACGTTCAGTGCATCAACCAGCCATAACCATCCACCCAATAGCATAATACCATGAGTAGAATATCTGCAGCAACTCAGCGTGGTGGCTTAGGAATAACCGACTGAGCTTAGTTAATCAATTGCTCTGTTGGTGTAGGTATACAGCGTTGCATTGTTGAGCTAGTTTTGTTTAATAAAATCGAATGTTTAGCAGTCCCAAGTGTCCCCATCTGAGGTAGTAAGCGTTTGACATTTCTGCCCGTTCAATAATTCAAGTGAAAGAGATCACCGTCTACTAGCTAATAAGTGAATCTGGGTGAATTTGCAATATTATTGCTAACTACCTGACGTGAGGACTGCCTAGGTTGGCTGCGCAAGCTGTGATTGCTCGGTAACCAACTTGATGATGTCGGTGAAATAAAGGATATTGACACATAATACCTACTTATGTAGAGACAGCGATTGTGTAGGTATGTAGTCCTAACCCCTCAGGACCCCCTGTACGGTGTAAGCCGATGAAGCAATCCTGAAACCCGCCACCAAAAGACCGCCAAACTACTGTCAGCGTGTGACGTCTCTGACGAGTGGTGACGATGGTGCGGAGAGCCTCGGTTCATTATGTGTGAGGACACAATACCAATTGTCCAATGAAATGGAAATTGTGTCATTGTCGATAACCCCGTATGCAGTGGTCTTCGAACCGCGCGACTGGGTTAATGGGTGATGTAACGGTGGTTGACATACCCTAGAGTGCATGGGTTGTGTTGTGTTGTTTTGTTGATTTCATATAGGTATATTTTATTATATAAGAAAACAATTATATTATAGATATAACTAGTTGTTACCTACAAGATGCTATAGATGGCCTTAAGGAGCTGTGAAGCTTTACCATTTCTATTTATTGCGAGCCCATCGCAGTCCGCTAGTACATATCATTTAGTTATTTGATGCTGCTTTTTTTCTTCTGCAATGCTTTCCAATTCTAACTATGTCAAGTTAAGTGGTGATCTGAACGAACTCAACCATGGGTTAATGTTTCAGTTGTATATAGGAATGCTCAACGGTATATATAAATCTGAAAGAATTCTGTACATACTCAAGTAGGTAGTAACTCGCCTGTATGCACAGTTCTATTTACAGTTCTATCATGGAAGACACAGATAACGGGTAGATAATTATGTAAGATGATTGCTGCGGCACTCATTGGTTATTTCCGGTACCTAGGCAGGTTAGCTTAATAAAAACCTATATACCATTTGCAAATATAACGATCCGAGGTTTATTTAATAATAACCCTTTTATTTTAAAAATTTATAATAAATTAACAACTAAAGTAAAAAATACGAAATTTTCAGAATAGATTTTTTATTTAATAATTAATATATTAACCACGCGCTTTTATAATATTACGCCATCTTTTAGGCATTAAATTAAAATCGTTGTTAGCCTTTTTTTAATCTAATAAATCCTACGATTTTAATACTAACTTTTTTAACTGGTTTTCCTCATTAAAAGTGAAGCTATAAATATAAAACTTAATACATTTAATAAAAGACTTAATCCAATTTGTATTAGGTAAATTATAGACATTACGGATAAATTTATACCCGTTTTTTTTCTTTTATTAATAGGTAGGGTTATTTTTTATAAACTTATAGTTTAAATTACCATTTTCCTATAAAATAAAATCCCTATAGCTATAATGTTCCTTAAAGTATTTAAAAAGAGGCTTAAGTATTTAAATATATACCTATAAATTTATTTTTTTTATAGTATTACCGGGTATTATATAAAAAAGTAACGGGCTTTTATAGTTTTAGTCTATAATTCCGACGGTATAAACTAATAGCGTTTTTCCGCGTATTTTACGATTTTTAGCCTTTTATTGTTGCTATTTTTTTAACTTTTTTTAATAGTTAATGTTTTATTAGGCGTTTTTTTTATTTAGTTTACAAATTATACGGCTACATTATAGTAGTTAATAGTTAAAATAAATCTTATTAATAGAATAATAATTATACCGTATAGCTTTATTATTAAATTAACTACTTTTAATTTTATACTTAATATATATAATTTTAATATTAGCAGTTAATTTATCTAATTAAAGCTTTTCTGATTTAAAATATAATATATATAGCTTTATAAACTTCTTAATAGTATTTAGGAAAAGTTTTTTATCTACTCCCGCTTTATTAACTACCTTATATTATCTATTACGGCGTATATTCTATAGATTTTAATAAAAATAATACTTAACAATTTCTTTATCGTTATTTGTAAATTTTCTTTTTTTCCCGCGGTTTTTTTATATTTTAAGGTCGTTATAGATGGTTTTTAAATTAAGGTTTAAACAACTTAAAATAGCTTAAATTTAAAGTTTATAAAGGATAGCTTTAATGCGCCGGGGATTAAAAATTTTATAACCTGATTTATTTAAAATGCCGCAAAATTTAAAAATCTCCTTATTAATTATACCGAGGTTTTTTTATTTATTTATTTAAATTATTCTATAAACTTTTACGCAGATAGGGGTATTATAATATAAAAAGTTTATTATTAAGGTTAATAGCATAACTATACTACAAAATGATATAATTGGATTTAGAAAATTTAAATACAGGTAAAATAACCACTTGAAAGTGTATTCTGATTTTTTCAATTTTTTAGCTACTAACGTTATAACGTAATCGCGGTATGTTAAAAATAAGCGAAATTACGGTATTTTAGACCTTTCAGGGGTGTGTGGGTTTTTGTTGAGCTAACCTGCTAGGTAAGTAGCATACGTATGTGAGTGGAGGTGGAGGTGGAGGTGGTGGTTGGTATGTGCGTTACCAGATTCGAGCGAATTCTTGTGGAAGGAAAGGAAGGAAACCCTTGCAACCATTTTTAGACGGACTTGGCCTCGTTCTAAAAACCGTCATCAACATCCGCGTCCACATCCACACCCACACCTATCCACTTCCACTTCCACATGCATATCGCTGGAATCGATTCAAGCAAGCGATAACTGGAGGTGCCTGCCTACTTACCTAACCAAGATTCTCCCTTCTTTTTTGTCTCTCTCCCACATCTCGTTTATGCATTGGATCTCAGCATCTGCACTCCACTACTCACTACTGTAATCATTGCCGCTGGATTCGATGCCAACGCCATTCGACTCGGCCCTCCAACTATCTTCCTTCTCAGGCTACCAGACTACTACATAATCATAAATCTATGTAATAACACCAACACTACGAAGTACTACAATCATTAATAACATCCCTCCTTTCCATTCTTTCTTTATTTGACTCCTTGACTCCCTGGCTCCGTCCAACTGGGGAACTTGGAAGTGGGAGACAAAGCGGCTGAGCGGGCAGCGGGCAGCAGGCTCCTTACGCACCTCGACGCTCCCTGCGGCTGATCGACCACCGGGCATCGAAGGAGTTGGAACCAGCCACGAACTACACATCTTTTTTCCCTTTTCTCATTCCCTTTCGCTTGTCTTCCCCGCCATCCCGGCCAGATCCAAGGTGTCCTTATATCTACATACCTATATATACCATTAGTTTAGTTCCCCACCTCCGCCTCCGTTTCCGCCTCTGCCTCTGTCTCTGCCTCTGCCACTTGGCCTATTGCAGCCATTGTATCAACGGCGCTCTTACCAGTGTCATCGAGGTTCACCTTGGTTCTCATCTCTAAACATGCACAACTCACAGTGGCGAGAGTACGGCCGAAAGCGGGAGAGGGAGGATGATGACCCCGACGTCCAGGAAACCATGAGTGGAACCTTAGGCTTCACTGAACATCGGAACGTCAGTATCCCTTCCCGCGAACATCTATCATTGCGTTTACTGCCCGCTCTGGTAGTGGCCGAGATGCCTAGCTCACCTACCTAATTCATAACTTGCAGCTAACTCGATCCCGTAAACAGAAACGTCTCCACTGTCTGCCGTTGCGCTCCTCACCTACTCAGAAACGATTGCCCGGACCCCCGAGCTTTCCTGTTACCATCTCCGAGATGTCGCCAAGTACGATAACCCCGGCTGATTCTGACTCGGAGGATGTTCAACACCAGCAGGTATCGAACCAGTCGATGGATGTAGACAGAGATACCGAAATGATGGTCGACTCTTCGTCTCAGCGTCTTCAACCCGGCCCGTCTCAGCCAGACCCCGCTGCTCCGAGCATTATCGGCCGAATGCCCACCCCTATTCACTGCACCTTCGCCGCCCAGGTACGAGGAAATAACTGGGGAGCAGCAAATCAGTCGAGCAACGTGACCGTGCCCTCGGATGGAGTTGGATACACACAGTCGCAACCCTTCCCTGGACGTGAGGAGTCTTCGGTGCCTCGGTCGCTGGGAGGTGGTGCTGAGTGGACTATGGTGCAGACACGACGTCTTCCGTCTCCTATTAGTGAAAACGGAGGCGAAGACGTTCCTACAAGCCCCAACATGGTCCTGGACTCTTGCCCCCAGCCTCAAAGACCCTATCTACCTCATATGCCGCACTCGACCAATCCTCACACTATGGCCGTTCATCCCAACATTCAAACCATCCCACAAATTGTTGATGGCGATGATGGCATGATGGATGAGGATGACACTTCTCCATCTTCGGCGCCGGCTACACCTTCACCGAGAGGCAAGTTTGGCCATTGCCGTAGCAAGCATACGCTTAATTCCTGGACTATACAACCCGGCATGAAGAAGTCGTTCAGTATAGGGTACAGAGCTGACTGTGAGAAATGCCGTATGAAGATCCCGGGTCATTTCAATCACATCATTATCTCCTAGTACGGAGACAACGGCCTAATGCACACCTGGTTCGAAGGCATGGTGAATAATGCATCCGAGGAAAGACCCATGATGTCAGGGGTGGTCGAGGTGGTAGATGACGATTCCCTTTCTAGACTCACGGGAGGTCCTCTCGAAATGCAACATTCGGGAAGACGTAGATGTACCCGAGATACTGAGATCTCACTGGACTCGTTAACCCTCAAAGAAGGGCGTCGCACACGTTGGGCGACACACTCGGTACACACCTTGCATATGATCCATTCCAGCATGAGTCCTGGTGTTTCTGAAAAAAATTTAGGCTTTGCCACGGAAACAGTCCGGTCGAGGTTGGTTTGATTCACTTGCCTGGGACTGGCGCCCTCACAGTTTCCGAACACTTAATATCCCACTAGCATGCAAATACGTAGTTCATGCATGCGAACACATAAACACAGACGCCTCTTTTCACCACAACGACGTTAGCATCGCTACATAGCGTTTTCTTTGGCACTTCATTGGACGGTATTGATCATTGTTGGACTTCGCGCGCATACCCATATACATTCATTTTTTATACCCCCGAAACACGATTGCCCGTAATTGCATTTGGTTATCATTGGTTGATTTCATGCGAAGGGGGAGGATAGGTGCATTCACTGGTAAAAATGGGAGGGCGGGCACATCTGGAACTGAGGCAGCCAAAAAAAGCCCAGCATTTGATTTTCACCCTTTGTCTCTTCTGTTAGGGAGTGTGGGACTATTGGCGTTGGAAGAGTAGGTTTCATTGCCGAAGAAAGAGGGAGGCACATTCTTAGCGTGTCGAGTTTTCTATGTACTATTATAATGGCGGGTGTTATTTCAATGGTACTTGATCTGAAGGTGAACCCAAAATAATGGTCGGAGCTGAGGGCGGCCGCTGTGCTTTGAAAAATTCGTACACCTAAATACGTATACCGGACAGCATAATGAGTCGCACGGTTGCCTGAATAGGTGACAAGACATACCTCGATAGAACGTAACGACAGAGCAGCTCACACATGACAATGAATACACTCAGCTAACATAGGTACCGCTATGCCACACACCTCAAAAGGGATATCAGAATATCGAGGTCAGCACTTTGATATCTAATGCTACTAGAGCTTATGTGGCATGGGTGGCCAACAACTACCACCTGTAAGTAGCTGGTGATAGATACCTGTATATTACGAGTTGAGGAGGTATAACTCGGGTATGCCGTTACACTATTTTCATAAGCCTTACCTACATACAACGTTATCGGTTTAGACAAATCGATGTTGTGGTCTTTATGATAGATCTGTACGGACTACACGATTCTGTTTAGACATTAGCAGGTGTTGTACACTCTACAGTGTCTACTCCCCCTGTTAGGTCTTAGATCTAGCAAATTAATATAAGACAGCCTGCTTCGCATTCTCAGTGCTAAGCTTGAGATGACTTTGGATACACTGTATGTACTCCGACGTACAATATCGGGCGGTGCAAACAGTAGCGCAACACAAACCATAGATACATATCTACACAAGTGGTTTTCTCATACAATCAAGCAATGACAAAGAGGAAAGAAGAATAATTCATAAAACCTCAAGCGATACTTTTAGGTCTGCCCATCAATTATATATTATTCTGTGTGGCATTATGATAAAATAAATGAGGAAACCCATTGTCGTTTAGAACGGTAGAACTGCTGTGGCTCAGCGATTATTCGCACCGCCTGCCTCGTTTGATCGATATTTAGAAAACCGGATATTGGGACTTCACACTCATTGAAGGAGAATAAAGGCCACAAATGACATGCCCTTACGCTCTGGTCACGTAGAAAGAATTCTGAAAAAATTTCATTGGTTGCGCCGCATTGATTCGCTTCCTCATTCTTTACTACCCATTGGTGCTTTTTTTGCAATAGGGAGTATCAAAAGGAGAGTGAACATCCCAACGTTCCCGGCGGTGAAAATCTCAGTCTCGATAATCACCTAGGCTACCTAGGTACAATACTCAGGATCAATACATATACCTACTTCTTAGTAGATATCCGATCAGTCGCATCTATCATCGACCTTCAGGTCTAGCAGCCGATTTTCATTTTCATTTCTTTATTGAATCTTACAAGTCTCTTCTCCGATTCTCTCTTCATCATGGACAAAAATCGTATGGTAAATCAAGGCATGACCCAAGTCCTAACTGTGAGTTGAAATCACTACTTGTCCCAATTTATACGACAACATAAATGCTAATCCATACTTCTCATAGGGACTTGGAATCTTGCTGGGCTCGGGAAGAATCTCTAATGCCACCCACGAGCAAATTCTCGCTTTGATCAACGCCGATGATGGGGGTCTTGCCACAACTGAAAACGGCAAGCTTGAGACCAAGGAAGAAGGCTACCCTCGAGCGGGAAAAGAGACACCGGTCTCCATGCGATCGAATGACCTTGGAAGTGAGCTCGGGTAAGACCTTGCATCCAAAACACACATAACGGACACAAACTGACCCCGAATACCAGCACCCTCGTCACCGCAGATAGCAAGACCACTCGCAGACCCGACCGGTCGGCTCCCCAGAAGGGGGGCTCATCGGACCTCTTGCCGCACCGCCCCTCTTCCGCCGGCGGCTTGGCGGCGCCCAAGCTCCTCCAGCCCGGCAGCAGCCAGGTCAAGATGGTGTGCCCCTGGTGGTCGACGGAGGGGTACCACTGCCGGGAGCGCGACCGGGGGATTTGCGCGTGGATCCACGAGGACATCGCCGACGGCCTGCGGGACCCGTTGATCTGCTCGTTCTGGGCCGACGGCAACCGGTGCACCAAGAGCGACGACGACTGCCGCTTCGCCCACTACCCGGCCCAGCACCGCCAGATCGCGCCGGCGCCGAACAGCAACAACAAGAAGAAGTCGAAGAAGAACAACAACAACAACAACAAGGCCAAGGTTTCGAGTAATGGTGGTGCCGACGAATGGTAGGTAGGTTACCTACCTGCCTAGGTAGCTGGTTTGTACATATGTTAGGTATGAGCAAGAGCCGGAGTGTACTGTACCTACCTAATCCAGACTTTCAGGGTGCTACGGGGAGCGATAGATCAACTGACATTTCTGACGCGGGAGTTGTTGCCGTAGGAGAAACGGTATTGTTTTTTTTTTCTTGTTGCCTGGTAAAAGCATTGGTTTAGAGAATGCTAGGGACTTGAGAATAGATGCATATAGGTTAGACGAATGGAGTGGGTTGCGTCAGCTACCTCACTTGGACAGGAATCCGTATTTCCATCTTCACGCCTCAGAGTGACTTGGGTGCATAACAGGTTCCTACTTCAGATACCAAAATATCTCTTGTATTAGGATGGAAACGACTTGGGAGTGTACAGACCAGGCGGTGTAGTATGCTTATATGTCCCCTGACTGCCCCCGCCCCAACTCCCCTTTCCGTTACTCTCTCCATAGAGTCTAGAGATATGATTTATACCATTGGACAATACACTGACCCTCAAAAGTACCCTGGTGGCCACCGCCAAAACGAGAACAAGGAACGCCCGCGACTGGCTCACGATGCCTCGATACCACCCTGACGAACCCCGAGCATTCCGCCGGGAAACCGCTTACCTTCATGTGGTGACGGCCTTAAGGCTGCTAGCGATCTTCCAGTGCCTGAGACTAAGGCAAGATAGGAGTACTCTTAAGCTAGCCGAGCTGCTGTCATGTCCAATCGCTTTCTGCTTCTGGTGTGTGGCTTCTGGCTTGGCTATTCCTTGATGCCCATCCCCAATTCAGACCAAACCGAACCTCAACTTAAACAATTAGTTCGCCTATCTAGAAAGTAAAAGCTTATGGAGTCTAAGAGTTAGAGTACTAAATCTGAGTCTAAGAAGCTGAAAGGGGTAGCCTCATAAGAGGTTATTGAATGAACAACTTTATAAGTGTTTTTATTTACAACCACCTTGATTTGGGAATGGAATTTCGGCATTTAAGTATCATAATGATTACTGATAAAACCTTTACCGCCATGCTCTTATACATTTTCCATAAAATCCGTGGCAAGGTAGTTGTGACGGGTCGTTTTGATTCCCACAGACTTGGTGACTATAAGATCCTCTACAGTTCATAGGTGACTTTACAACCTCGAGCGCAGATAGGCGCAAGGCTTTTAAAGATTCGATATTATAGTTACCTATGAAAGGATAGGTCTGGTTATAATACGCCGTGAAACAGTTTCTTTCCTGCTAAGTAGCACCAAACCTCTTCATGTAACGGAGTAGCATAACCAACCATACTCTAACTACAACCCCGCTTCCGCAGAAGGGTACATAACAGAATATCAACCCTGGCGACCGACATTATAGGTTGGCCTATATACTCATATGACAGCTTTACCGCGCCATCCCACTGCAGGCTCCGTGGTAAGCTAATAATGCAGCTTTAGGGCCACTTTACTCCTTTTTTCCCCAAGGCTACCAGGTTAACTAAAGTCCCTTGCGCGTTCCTCACTTGCCTTGAGATGACAATTCCTTATACAATTCCTTCGTTTGCTCTTTTCATTCTTTAATATCGCATTCTTTCACCTTAATATTCTTAAGTTCAAGGGACTGAGCCGGCCATAATACCGGCACATACTTCATTTAACTTGTACACCATGACGAAGCAGACTTGGCTTATCACGGGCTGCTCGAGCGGCTTCGGTGAGCTCTTCGTCCGCCAGCTGACAGCTCAGGGCGACCAGGTCGTCGCGACCGGCCGCAACGCCGAGACCAGGCTCGCACACCTTAAGGAGACGGGCGCAGCGATGCTAGACCTCGATGTCACGGCGCCGCAGGCCGAGATTGAGAAGAAGTTCAAGGTGGCATGGGATATGTACGGGGTAATCGATGTACTCGTTAATAATGCGGGCTATATTCAGTGCGGAGCTATGGAGGAGATAACGTATGTCCCCTCCCCTTGGCTCTCTTGCAAGAAGCACTTTGATTTTGCTATTGGAGCAATAGCTGGATAAAGCCGTGAGACTAACTCAATTATTGTGCAAAAAAGTCAGGGGGAGCTGCAGCGCTCCCTCGACACCCTGGTACACGGCCCCATTAATCTCACCCGTGCCGCTCTCCCGTACTTTCGAGAGAGGGGTTCAGGCTGGCTGCTCTTCATGAACTCGCAGTCGGGTTTCGTCGGCGAACCAGGCGCAACGGCCTACTGCGCCTCTAAATTTGCCATCGAAGGTAAACTTTACGACAACACACACAGAGAATGACCGTTCCCATTAACAACAGCTGCTTCCTAGGCGCGGTGGAGAGTCTTGCCAAAGAGCTCGCCTGGCTTGCCCCCGGCATCAAGCCGCTTATCGTCGAGGCCGGCATCCATGGTACCGAGATCATGGCGAACCTGCAGCACGTCACGCCGCGGGTGCCGTTCTGGCAGCCGCTGAACGAGGCCGCACGCGTCCGGGGGCGCGGTAATTACGAGAATCCGGCCGGAGATGCGGCTGACATGATCTCCAAGGTCATCCAGATCGTCACGGGCACGGGGGTGGCGGCAGGGCGGGAAATCCCCTTGCGGATCCCGTTTGGCAGCGACTGTCTGGACGAGATGCGTGAGAAGATAAAGCAGCTGCAGAAGACGTACGATGAGTGGGAGAGCGTGGCTATTAGCACCGACTTCGAGGAGGGTAAGAGACCAATGCCCCGTCTTCCCGGATCGGAAGCGGTGGAGTAGATGCACTATGAGAAGGAGGGTGTATCTTACCCCTGGCCATCTTAATCCTGGAGTTAAGGGTTACGCACCAGACTCTCACCGTATTTGGCACTTGGCCGAATATATTGTCTACATGCCCCGTGATATACGTGGCTATAATAATCGATATGCTTATATATAGGTATTTATCGTATAGATGTTATCAATACAAAACCGAGGCGATACGTATCTATTCATGTACTTATGTTTGTATCAAGTCTAATTTTTCTTTTCATCTACTTCAATCTGATTATTACCTTAGCCTTGAAATCATCAACTTGCAGCATTCGAGATGTTAATCTCGAGATTTTTTAGCAAGTTCGTCTTCAGCCCTTCCAACCACCCCCTGACAAACTGTTCCTCGTAGAAGGCCTCGTTATAACAGATGCTCACATGCATCTCCCCGCCCCAGCTCCAGGCGTGCACGTATAGCTGCGCTGATAGCATCTGCACCCCCAGGGCCACGCCTCGCACCTCGACGTCCCCGTATCTTTTCTGCAAGTAGTTCTCAAGGATACCTAGATTACTCAGGTTTGGTTCCGTGCTAGGCGGCGATCCTGCCAACATAGCCGTCGCCTTCTCGACGTAGGGTACCCGAACGTACAGAGCATCGCTGTTCGGCGGCGCTAGTGACTGCGCGTAGAAGGCCTGGAAGGTCGACGCTAGGTCGTCCCAGGATGCGGTGGGGTCGGCAATGAGCGGGAGGGCTACCATGCGGATCGACGCCGCGTGCGCGGTGCAGTCGAATTGCGGCGGGCAGTGCTTCCGTAGGTCGAAGGCGGCCCATGATTTGTATTTCACCGCGGCGTCGACCTCGGCTGTTCCCTGCTCCCGTTTATGATACCACCGCGCTGTCTCTAGTACGATCGAGGCGTGCAGTGCGGCGGTGAGCCGAAGGCCTCGTGCCCGGCATGCCTCTCGTAGCGCTTTCGTGACGGCCTTCGGAAACGCCATCTCTGTCCGAACGGTATCCCCTGGGACTGCCGGCGTGATGGGAAGGCCGATGACAGGTGATCCGTCCGTGAAAGGGGCGAGCAATTCGTCGGCCTTCCGCACCCACTCTTCTTTGGGGACCTCAGGTACGCCGATTACCGTATCTAGCGTGGGCACTAGATTCGTCGCCTCGGCCCCTACGGTAGCCAAAATAGGTGACGGCGAGGAAGAGGAAGAACCGCAAGCCAACAGGTCCATAAAGCTGTGCAGCACCATTATGCCCCCTCGTCCATCAAAGCGCCAGTGTGAGGACACCATAGCCACCTCGCTACTGTAAGGGATCCAATGGCAGGTAGCGTGTGCGGACGGGGCGACCTTGAGGTGTCGAGACAACAGCTCGTCAACAGAGCGAACACCCGTTTCGACGTGGAAGGTGATGGCGGTCCACCGCTGTAGATCCTCGTCGTCGGCGAGAGGCTCGTAGCGTTTCTCGTTTTCATGCAGCGTCGAGGCCACATCTGGATGGCAGCGGCGCAGGGCGCTCCAGGCAGCGCGGAGACGTTGCTCTTGCACCACGGGTTCCATGGCGGAGGGGAAGCCGAGCTGGAGCCAATGGACCATGAGCCAGTGCTCGCGGCCTAGAGGGGTGCCCGCCGCGGCAATGGATTTGAATAGTCTATCATGGCAATCGAGAGGCCGACGCCAATACGCTTTTTCCTGTGTCCAGGACATGCTTTGGCCGCGACACTCTGTAAGCAGTCTCGAGGTTGAAGAGCCTGGAAGCTAGTTAATACTCCAGGGCGCCGGGTGGAGAAGATTATATATTATCTACCTACATAAGGGTGTTCATATAGTCAGCTGCTCAGCCTGCGGGATGGATATAATGACTGTGCTAATGGATACAGTGACTGCGGCACAGCAATACAAATCTAAAAGAGGGGTACAGCAGGCAGCGTGAGCCACTGGTGCTATTTTTTCTGATATGCCCTCCTTAGCACAGCGTATCATACACGATATGAGAGCGCCACGATAGATTGGGTTGAAGGACTCCGTTGCATATCACTACCTACCAAGATTAAATAACACCGAACCTGAGTAGATGGAAACTGACTAGTGCTTACCTACGAACCCTGTTGCGTCGACGTTAATAGCATACATACTGACATGGGTACCACGCTGTCGATTATGGAGGCTCCTTCTGCTGCCGTTGTTGTTGTAACCCCCCGACCAGAACTGTGGGTGCAGGCAGTCCTCAACGCCCTAAGGCCGCAACTTCGAACTGCATGTATTCACATACATGTCCGTGCCAAGTTTAATAGGTACGTATGGGGAAATCCAAAGTCTCCTCGGCGGGTTTTGGGGGCATGCTGCCAGCCCAAGTGCTCAAGGCCTCACCTTCACCTAGATTGCGAGGCTTCACGCCCCTACCATGGAGATTCCGGAACATGAAGACTCCCGATCCTTCCATACCCGGGCTTTCCTCGACAAATTGGCAGTCCCGTTGATTCCGCCAGAAAGCGCTCAGGAGAGGCGTGTCTCTGTCTGCGTGGTAATGCTTCCCCATCACTTTCTTGACCGCCTCAGTCGCTTCTTGGGCGTGGTAGAAGGGGATGGAGGATACGAGGTGATGAACCACGTGGGTTCCCACGATGTGGTGGAAGAGGTGCGTATCGATAAATCCAAAGTCCCGGTCTATGGTGGCTGCGGCTCCTCGGGCGAAAGTCCACTGAGAGTGGGTGAAGTGCGGGAGCCGACCGTCGGTATGTTGAAGGAAGGTGATGAGAACTATTGAAAATGATTTGTGGTAAGTAAGGAATTACAAGTTGATGGAGACTGTTTGCTAGTTTTCTGAAGATCACAACACATACCTATCCAGTGATTCAACCAAATATATGGCACACCGTAGAAAACCAGTGTCGTCCACCATCCCAGAGGCTTTACTCCCAGGTAATAGAGCAAGCTTGTCATCAGCACTACGCCGACGTCGCTAAGAAAAATCGACCGGAGTTCGGATGCTTTATAAATAGCGCTGTCTTTCCGAAACCAGTAATGGCTATAATACGGAAACCCATGTTGTCCCTTCTGCCCACTCAGATTGTCTAGCATATACAGTGGCCAGCCAAAGAGCTGATGAAGCATACAGTGCCATAAGGTAACAATAGGGGCATCCTCTGAGACGCTTTCCACGGTCATTGGGTCCGCATCGTGGCCGAGATTGTGCTTTACCCAGTACTCCCTACTATGAGGCACGAAGACTGTGTCGCGTTGCAGGTCGCCAGTCGCTTTATGGTGATGAGAGTGGGTTATCTTCCAGCTGTAATACGGGACCAGGAGGGATGAATGAAGGAAGAAGCCCATGGTGTCATTGAGTGTTTTATTCTTGCTGAAAGCGCCGTGGCCACACTCGTGAGCGAGGATCCAGATTCCGGTCATTATCATCCCTGCTAACACGGTATAGAGCCCGTAACATACTGCACGGAGGTATGCGGACGGAAGCATTGGTACGTAGGTATATGTTGCGTACATCAGACCCCCGAGGTACAGGTAGTCCCGCACAACGTACGCCAGACTTCGGGGGATGGAGGGCTGAAAGCAGTGAGCTGGGATGGCATCATAGATCTGCTTCATCGTAAAGTCTGGTAAGTCAAAGACATTTCCATCGAGATCGATATGCTTTGGATTCGGAATTGTATCAGGCTTGTTTTCTATTCTGTTCCTTAGGTCTGTACCTGGCAGAACTTTCGTAATTTGAGAAGCCATGATTATTTGCTCGTTTTGAAGACCGACAGCTTGCAAAGAGCTACAAGACGTAGATTCGAAAAGAAAATTTGGGTTGATTAATAGCAAATACCTATACAAATTCGTTCACACAATTTTCGACTTATATATTCTTTTTGCAGAAATCCCGTTTAGCCCCCAACCCTTTTCCACAGGCTTCCTTCAAGCGCCTCAAATGATTCACAATCATAGTCATGCTATCAGCAGCAGGCAGCCTTCGCTATCTCCGCCCCCTAACTAAGGATCTTGCTAGTCTATTTGTGTTGTTGCCCCAGGTACTGTTTGGTCCTTTTCTCTTCTCGGGATTGGCTCAAAGGGGAGGGAACGTACACCGAAGAAGTTGATTCTGGATCCTGGATTACTTCAGCTTATACGTCAAGTGCGAGACCAAGGTCACAAGCTCTCGTTCTTCGATGTACCGATACTGCGGTTCGCCGGGCTTTCACGTGGTCGGACCCCTATTATTTGCCTTCCTTGGCACAACGTGGCTCCCACGTTTATCTGCAGGATATTTATTGATGCAGGGTTCTTTGGAATGGATTGCTTCGGGGGTGGGTAGTGCACGAATTTGTCAGCATGAGCTTTCGAAGGGGGAGTTGATAAGGGCTATTACAGCTCTACTATTCGTCGCGATGGCGACTATTTTTAATATACATCATCACAGGTGAATCATAAGCAACATGAACCATAAGCAAGGTGAACCATAAGCGATGTGCATATATATAGCCCAATGAGTCATTATTGCAGTAGTTCATAAAGTAGGAAGAAAAGAGAAGGTGTGCTGACATGGTTGTGATCTTATCATTGCCTGTAAGGTGTGGTCAGCTATCATAAATAAACTGCTTCGGTGTTGCCGACATAGGGTGTCTAGCATGAGGCTTCGAAAAATTCACCATTTTTGGATGGGATGACGATGGGAATCTGTTGCTATTGCTTTAGCCTTTGTTTGAAGTTTCAAGTGTCATTTTGTTATCCTCTTCATGAATACATCCTTCTGAAATAGGTTTCATCGAGCAAACTTCAGTAGAATTGAACCATGAAGAATTTTGTAAATGTACTGATTCTTGCCCTTGGCGTTCTTGCCTACGAAGATCCTAGCGATCTTCCTGTTTGTATTGTTGGAGCTGGTCCGGCGGGCTTGACAACCGCTGCCGAGCTCGAATTGAAGGGAAAGCGGACAGTCATTTTTGAGAAGCAAGATGCGGTGGGAGGGAAGTGCCAGGCAGTTTACCAAGAGTATGTATTTCATCGGCTTTCTCATGTGTACTAACTCAGTGCAATCGCAGTGATGGGTTTAGCCCGCTCGGAGCTCTCATTTTCACGCCACCAACCTACAGGGAATCCATCAAAATGATTGTCAACACTGGCATGTCATCTGTTCCGTTCGTTTCAGGGGACAAATACCAGTACAACGCAACTAACGGAGCAATCTGGGAAAAACCAACACCCCCGCCGGGTTTCAACGTTCTCTTTATGCAAGAAATCGGTAGATACATAAACTGGTGGAACAAGAACTTCTACTTCTATAACGCGGCTGCGAGCTACAGAGTAAGTTCTTCCTCATCACAAACGAAGTATGAACTAATGTGGTCTTAGCATGGGATCCCGCATGAGTTCACAGTAACTACGGCTGCCTGGTTAGCAAAGAACCAGTATAAAGTGCTTCAGGTATTGTTTATACAGGCCATGGTAGCGTATGGATATGGCGATTACAGACAAGTGCCAATCGTGAGAAACATTGAACTTTTCCATAATTCCTAGCTAATCAGTGTTAGATATACATGCTTCAATACTTGACACCAGATGTCACAATGGCACTGCTGAAAGTGCAACAAGGAACGGAGGTTCATATTGCTGGTAAGTCTTCAAGGGAACATAGTAGATATCCAGAAGACCAACTCAAAGCGATTAGACTTCCACAAAGTACTTTCTCGATACGCGGACAAGTCCATCTCGGGTCCAATCCATCTCAGTGCCTCAATCACGGAGATAGATAGAAGTGGTGATCACCCCATAATCAAATACCACCATTCTCGAGAGAACGAGGATCAAACTAAGACTCAATCATGCTCTGCGGTGGTAATGGCTTTTCCACCAACCCTATCCGCTCTTGAAGCCGCCGGTTTGCATCTCACCGAAGACGAACGCGCGGTTTTTGCTCCTGTAGGCATTAATTCCTTCTACTCGGGTGCAGTGCGCATGAAAACACCCCACGCAATGACCTTTGGCGTTGCAAGTTCTCACCCAATGCTCCCTCCCGACCCTGCCGGTGAGCCCGTCGTGGCCGTCAAGCTGCACGAAGATCTCGAAGTAGCCATCACATCTTCTTGGGGTCCTTATCGTGGGAACATGACTAAAGCCGAGGCTTACTCCCGTCTCAAAGGTACGCTCTCAAAACTCAACAAAGATCCGAGGAATGAGACGTCAGTGGCCGTACCGATTACCGACGATGACGTGCTAGCGTTCCAGGAGAATGATTATTTTCCGCACTTTGACGAGGATGAGCTGGCTATGGGGTATTACGAGAAGTTTGAGAGGCTGCAGGGGCAGAGGAAGACGTACTACGCAAGTGGTTTTAACATGTTTGAGTTGGTGGAGTATGCAATTAGGGCAGGCCAGGATGTTGTCAGGATGTACTTCTAAGATGTTTATAGGAGGAATGAGCTTATACGGTTTTCGTATCTCCATATGTGCTCATAACACTCATGATGAAATAAAATTGCCACATTATGTATTACTATTAATTGCCTGTCGAGTTTGTTACGAGTTGTCTGTTTCTTGTCTGCTGACTGTGTTGCCAACTTCTATTTTCTAATATCTCACCTATTAGGTTCTCCAAGATTGTTAATATCTACTTAAGTATGTAACGATGCTTGAAATTCCACCCACAAGAGCCATGATCATCTAGCTTTCATTATTTAGGTCTTTGATCTATGTTACAACTGACAATGTCTACAGCGCTCATTTCTCTAAAGCTTTGATAAAATTAGCGGACGTTCTCTCACAAACGGTTCATAATACGAAATCTCACATTTTTCTTCTGCCAACGCTTTCTCCAACCACTTAACTGCCTCATCATAAATAGGCGCGCACTTCTCTTCCCGCCGCTTCTTCTTCTCAGGCTTCTGCCCAAAATGATGAGTAAACCCATGAGAACATCCTCTCGCTAATGTCCACTTATACGTCCCCTCCTCGAAATCCTCTTCTTGACTCTCCAATTCACTGAGCCCCGCAAGCCGATGAATCATCTCCTGGCTCTCCAGTCTCAAGAGATCCCACTGCGCTCCAATGACATATATCCAGGGTGGTAGATCTTCTTTTCGTGCATAGCAAGGACTCAGCAGGGGATCGCGGCGGTTTTGGCCCGGGGAGACGTATCCCCAGTCAAACCAATAACTTGAGAACTCCAGCGCATCTTTCGGGCCGCCCTGATAAGGGCGCATAGCCAGCTTCTCATTCGGAGGATGACTCCAGTCCACAATCGGGTAGAAGGTCAGCGCTGCCTTGATGTTGCCCTTCAAACCGGGCAATTGGCTCGCACAAAGGGCAAGGTTCGCGCCTGCGCTGAAGCCTCCCATCGCGACCTTGGCCTTGTCGATGGGTAAGCTGGCGTCAGCGAGAACGGCGTCAGCGAGAGCGGCTATGTCGTAGACCGCGACGGGAAATGGGTATAGGGGCGCTTTAGAGTAGTCGAGAGAGACGACTAGCATACCAGTGCGCTTTGCCCACATGGTGCAAAACTCGTCGTCCTGTTGGGGATCGCCGACTGCAAATGCGCCGCCATGAATGTTTAGATATAGCGGTAGCAAGTCCCCAGCCCTATAGTTTGGCGGGTAGAAGACCCGAGTTTGAAGCGCTGGGCGACATGGGTAGCGCTTTATGAGAGTGGGACGTAGAGACGGCAGTGGTGGATGGAGAAGTCTGTCAATCGCGTAAACGACGAATACTAGAGCCTTCAAGGCCCAGAGCCTGAGGAGACAGTTCAAACGATGAGGAAGTGGAAGGCGGACTTTTAGGAGGGGAGGAGCGCTTTCTTGCTGGAGAGCAATTAGAGTCTCAGACATTTTGAAATTTGAATCAACAGACATTAACAGGATAGGTGGTGAAGAAAAAAAATTTAGAAAATAAAGAGTGTGGGGTTGGGAAAAAAGAAAAAAAGAAAAAGAAAAACCACTTTGAAACCTGGGAAACTCTTCACAGGCGTTAATATTGAGGCTGGACTTTGGCGTACCAGGAATACCGCGATCTACCTAACGAGGGGCTCAAGAACAATGCATAACAACCCCTGTCATTTTTGAGTAAGTTAATGATATTTGTGGTAGCTTATCTCAGTAAGCCATAACTCGGACCTAGCCACGAGGCTGCATAGGGCTGACCACCATACAGGAGAGCTGAGAGATAAGGGACTTCCACACCGCTGGAATCCCATACAGTGAAGGGAATTGTCGGCGAGGCTTACACATAGCATGGAGGATCTAGCCTTCTTCATGAGTTGATGAACTGGTACGTGGGATAATAGGGGCTTACGTTGCTTATGTGCAATGCTCGGTACTTTTTACCTGTGAGATTGATTTCATGAGTTATTTATAAAATATTGCGACAGATTTAGCATCTAAATGTTATCTCGCCCCCGAAATAATATACTTAAAATACAGGTTTAAGGATTCCTTTGATTTATGGCAGCTTGGTGCCTATATTGTTGCTGACGGATCCCTAACTCGGTGAAAGCTGTCTCTTGTGGCCATCACTAGACGCCATCCGGGACTTGAAGACTTTCCATAGTTGAATCTAAAGTTATAGAGCACCATCGTAAGCTTTTGGCTTTACAAATCAAGCCCTTCACGTCATGGCTTCCCCCTCCTCTATCACCGAGGAAAAGTCTTCACAGGACCGAATCGACAAAGAAGTTACCATGGACCCTGAAATCAGTTCATCAGAGGAGGAAGAGAAGAAACCAAAGTCTCTCCGTTTCAAGCTGACAGTATTCTTCCTCTGTGCCGTCACGGTCGTCGGTGCCATGGACGCGGTGATAGTAGCAGCTTGCTTACAAGCCATTGCCGCGGATCTGGATAGCAGCAGCGTCGAGTCCTTCTGGGTTGGAACATCGTTTCTTCTTGCACAAACAGTCACGATTCCCATCTACGGCACGACGAGCGAGATTTTCGGGCGCAAATGGCCCATACTCATAGCCGTCTCCATTTTCACTTTTGGTAGCATATTGTGTGCTACCGCAAAGACGGTTACGTGGTTGATTGGTGCGAGAGTGGTGCAGGGCATTGGAGCTGGCGGCATGATTCAGCTTGTGCAAGTTATTTTGTCCGATATCAGCACGATGAGTGAGCGGGGTCTGTATATGGCGTTTGCCGCATTGGCTTGGAGCTTGGGAACAAACATCGGGTATGAACATTTTGCCCACTTCTGAAAATGAATAGAAATTGACGATACTACGATAGGATACCGATCGGTGGTGCCATCGGCACATACACGACTTGGCGTTGGGTGTTCTGGATCAACGTTCCGGTATGCGTTGTGTCTTTAGTCGGGCTGGTCATTTGCCTGCACTTACAGCAAGATGCCTCCTCCTTCATGAAGAAGTTGGCCATGGTAGACTGGCTCGGTCTGTTTATCTTCACTTGTGCATCGACGTTGTTCTTAGTTGGGCTCACCTCTGGAGGAGTATCACATCCTTGGAATTCTGCTGAAGTCCTTGCGCCTTTGATCGTGGGTTTCCTGCTCTATCCGGTTTATATATGCATCGAGTGGCGGGTAGCAGTGAGACCGATGATGCCCTTGAGGATTTTCAACGACCGGTCTGCCATAACGGGATTCACGACCAGTTTTCTGCAGGGCTTGATAGTTTGGTGTTATACCTACTACTTCATTGTCTTTGTAAGACACCTGAACTCACCTTTAAAAGATCGATCTAACAGACTCTGAAGTTCCTTGGTGCAACTCAGCACGGCCTGCTGCATTCTGCACTTGAAAGCATGACAACACTAGCTTATTCTGCGCCTGCTGGCCTAGTAGCAAGTATCATTGTAAAGAGGACACAGAGGTTCAAATACCTCATTGTAGTAGGGTGGGCGCTTCTAGTGGCAGGACTGGGCTCTAATGTAAGGACGGTGTGAAACATACTTCTCCTTGAGAGTAACTAATATATGCCATAGGTCACGATGCACCCAGACAGCAGCAAAGCTGTTCTCTATGCTCCTCGCTGCCTAGCGTCTATAGGAGCTGGGATTTTGTTTCCAATGCCTCTATTTGCCGTGCAAGCTCGGCAACGGGGAGAAGACGTGGGAATTGCAACCAGTGTCCAAGTCTTCGCCCGCAGTCTCGGCACAGCTTTCGGTGTAGGACTTGGCGGGGTCATTTTCCAAAACGAATGGACGAAAATTGTTCAAAATAACGTTGAAGAGAAGAAGATACCAGAAAGTCTAGCGATCCCCAGCAGTCTGGCTGAGATCGCATACGATATGATCAAACAATTTCCGGAGCCTATACAGGAAGCTTACCGGTGGGTATATTCTGATAGTTTGAAGACTGTTTGGTGGGTGATGATGGGTCTGTCAATTGTAGGGTTCTTGGTCAGCTTGACGGCAAGAAATGATGAAGTGAGAGGTGGGCTATCAGGATCGCAGAATTTTCAGGATAAGAAAACAACAAGTGCTCGAGAGGTTTAAACAAACTGGTCAGGAAATAGACCTTCTTGCAATTATAATGCTATTATCAAGGGTAAATCGACAGAGCTTAGAACCATAATACAATATTGGCAACCCTTTACCTTCTTCCTTACGCGCAGAGCAGAGTATGCGACAAGTGAACAATTTCTATAGTTTGATTTAATTTGAGTTGACTTGACTTGACACCCATCAAGGTTTCTAAGGTTATTAACACACAGATTAGTCACATATCTCGATGGTTAAGTACTAAGTCAACCTGTCAATGATAGCCATCTCAATTCTAACTGGCGTGACCTGCTAAGTACTGATGATTATAATATTTGTGTCAGGTCAGTTGCTAACGATTTTCCATAAAAGAAGAAGAATGAGAAAAATAAACTTACCGAGGTAAATTTTTTAGTGACGCATTCAGGGAGTATTTTAATTCATAACTAATGAAGTCGAGCTATTAATAACGTTAATTCGATGAAGTAATAATGTTAATTTGAGGGTTAAGGACTGGTACATTACAAGGACATATCGTGGCATTTGTGTATATATGTCAAGCCTCCCTCTATGTGTAGATAGCTGAATCTCGAGGAAATCAAGTCTCATCAATCCTATAATTCAATAAATGGCTTCTAATCAAGGCATGAAATGAATTCCTTAAATCAATGTAAAGGTGGCGCTTGACTCAATTTGACTTGCTGCATACGCTGACATAGAGACTACAAGATTTTGAAGCTATTCACTAACTTGTACTTCAAACTGACATATAATTCTAAACCGGGATCCTGAATGAGATTCCACTGTATATGAGGCCTGAGTTGTGAAAGTCCCAAATATTAGACCCCTTATAGAAAATAGAGAACTGGCGCTTAAGTATAAAAACCACTTTTCTTGAATGGCCTTAAAGCCGTACTTATTAGTTATACACTAAACTCTATATATAAAATGTGAAAAAATCTTGTAGTATCTTGTATTCCGCTATAGACCTAATATTTGTTGATATATGGGAGTTGGAAGTCGGGAGGTCAAGATGGTGGCTGCTAAGGGGTTTACACTAAGTAAGTTATGTAACCTACGGAATAGAGTGTCTCCATATCAATGGCAACTTTATATGCAGTACATGTATCCGAAAGATCGTCAACTATTTTCCGCTACTGTAGATGCCGGGCGATCCTTTCGCCAATTGGGCCCTCGATGATACTCTGCGGTACCTTTGTGGGGGCAAGTAACTAACTAACCTTTCGAATCCCTGCGGATTGTAGATGCCGCTAGCTTCAACAGACAAGCTAGATATGCAGTCTCATTAGGGTTTGCAAAGATAATTAAAGACGCGCGGCAGACAGTGAAGTGAAGAGACCGAATGGCCGGTCTGCTCGCGTGCCGTCGCTGGAATGCTTAGTTCGAACCCTTATCGATCCAATAATAACCTCAGCTGACCAGGGAAGATTGGTGATGTACGTAGGTATCTGTAGGGCATAGTTATGCTCCATGTACTTCGTCTGACATACAATCAATAAATATTTAGGCGTTATTCTGCTCTCCCCGCTCTTTTTCTATATAAGTATACCTAGAGATCCGAACCAGCAACAGCGGCATTCTGGTGTCTGGCTACTTGTTTACAAGATACCTGATTGTTGCACTTGAGCAATTTCTCCTTGTGCAACCGCACATATAGCTTCTTTGCTCGCCGGTTTGGGTCTTGGTTACAGGTTTGTGACATCGAATGCAACACAAGACAGTCTGGCTTTTTATTAACGCTATTCTGTTGGCCCAGTTATTCAACCGCGGCCTTATGCGAAGCGTTGGAGCATAGTCCCCATAGACTCGGCTCAATCTACTCTCGAGGGTCAGAAGTACGTAAGAGGCGAGCATCGGAATATGAGGCTGTGGAACGACCGGATTGTAGATGCCGAGGGGCGGTCAATAGTGAGAAGTTGAATATAACTGCATCGGGTTGGACCAAAATATGTTGCAACCTCTGGTGACCTTGCCAAGCTTGCCGTCGTGGGGGTCAAGGGAATGTGATGAAGTTTGCTTCACGCCGTTGACGCCATAGTCTATGTTTTGCTCGGCGATCGGGGAATCCAATAGCCATTGTCGTGAGGACCAGAGCGTGCCGGGTCTGCTGTCATAAGCTTAAACTCCAATGACACGAGAGCCATGCTCTCTCGCCTGCTTGCAGCGGACATGACAAGCCCTCCAGGCAGCCCCACGTGCACATTGCAGATGATGCGACCCTTTTGCATGACTACGCAAGAGCGCGTGATTTTCTGCGGCAATAATCCCACTAGGCGATTTCCCAGCAGGCAGAAACCGATTTGCGCCGATACCTGCAGGCATCTCCGTGGCACGGCGGTAATCTATCTCGTGGGGCAAACTGCTGGATGCTCGTTTCCGCGGGTGTGTTACTTTTATCTCGTCAGGCTCTGACCCGCAGATCTGCTATAATAAGTACCGCCGTCACGGGTATCTCGATTCTTCATAACCGTCGTAAAGTAACATCGCCGCCAATATCAGGGTAGTTTGCGGATCAGAAATTGCGTAGATCAGTCTATGTTGATCATCGGCCCATGCCCACCAAGCTATAAGAATCCTTGACTAACATCATCACGTCAAATTATACTTAAGTCTAGTGGGATAGAAGGGCCCGTTGTTAGGCTAAGGAACAGGAAATTGCAGCGGTGTTGTTTTGTGACCCTCAAGAAGATGGATTTTAATTTATGAGCTACGATGTTTCATGGATGCCATTGGTGTCCTGGCGGGATCCTGCATCGGTTGGTTCCAACTTCAAGTGTATCTAACAGCTTCTGACCGTTCTTAGCTCGGCTCCTCATCCTGGAATTGCGAGATACTCCGCCACTGAATGTGTGTTGGTGATAGCCGTATATTGATGACAGTGACTCCTTCGGTGAACTATTTGATTTGCCGGTTGAACGACGTGAACTGTTTCATAGTTGCTGAGGTCAGACCGAGGAATAAAGACCGGGTTAGGCATCGCTGTGTTTCCGGGCGAGGGTTGATGTTCCACAGTACTTCGAAGTGCGGTTCGGAGTCAGCATGCAGTTTCGATAGTCTTTCTGATAACAGGCTAGACCACCGTAGCACAAAGGTCAGATGCTGATCCTCGCATACTAGCAGTAGCCAATAATAGTACCTAGTTCGGTTGCCCGAGATTTACAGACGTTTCTATCATCTAGGCCTTCTTCACCTAGCAAGGACCCAAGATAGGTAAGTAAGGTCTGTCTGAGCAACAGTCGTAAGGCAGCACTTGTAATAGGATATTTCATATCCTATTAGCCAGGAACTACTGACTCTTCCGAGCTTACGATATAATTTCATGCAACGATGTTGGTTTGTCGTACTGACGACTCTGGTGAGAGGCGGTTGTTGGTCTAGTAGACTAAACTGCGCGTTGGCGGTTAAACAACCAAGACATTTTGTGGAGGCGCTTCTTGGCGGCAGTTAATCGGATGGAAGAGTAGGCCTGAAGTATATACATACATAGTTACGTACGTTCGAGTGATCGGCGAAAGTCTAGGGCTACGCCTGTCTCTGCGCTTGCAGACAGGCTGGTTCATCACAATGGACCCATCTTGGGTAACCGTTAGTCACTGCAGGACTGGTGTTAAGTCATGTTCATGTATAGCCTTAAGTGTTTGTGATATCTAACGTCTAGGCCCAAGCGTTTCGTTCATGGGATCATCTTCCTAACTGCTGTAAAGCAGCCCTTCCATAAATATCAAGCTGCTTTACAGTAGTTAATCAGGTCCTACTGCCCTCTAACAGGAATATTTGGAGGGAGACTACATGATTCGTATTCGAAGCAGTTACTCATATTAAGGTGTAGGCGGTGTATTAGTATAGACCGCTAATTTATCTATATGTTTTGCTTTCATTCTTTTAAGTAGCTATGCCGTCTTGCGAACCCCTCCGAAAATTGATACTAATTTAGGTGCTATTACTGCCCGTTGGTGGAGCTACTGTAAGTAAATGATCATCTCATTCGGTACCAAACTGAGATGCACGTGGTTCTATCTTGTTAGAGCTAGTAGATCTGGTAGGGGTCTCAGCCGGTACCTAGTCTACGGATAGGCTATAGCCTCAAGTAGACCTTAATAGTACAGTGAATATGTAGGTATGTGGTTCATAGTTACAGCATCAAGCCTCACATATAGTGTTCGCCTTCGCCCGATAGTTCTCCTTTTTTATGCTGTACTCATGTTGATGTAATTAAAAAACTGATGAATATGCTTATATTGATGTATCACACTTCGGCCGAAGGTTTAAGATGTATGTCCCCCAATGTTACTGCGGTATCGTATGCACATTCTTAAGATCTAGACTATGTAACCTAATTGGCTACAATATAGATAATCTATATATTACCATGTTGTAAGAAATTATCCTTGTCAGTACCACAAGATGAGTTGCGCCGGACGGTGTACGCGGTCTTGGTCACAAGACCTCGTGCAACTGGAGCTGAATGGTTATATACTATCTCATCCTGGCCTCCTACCCTCCGTCCTGTAGATCGTATATGACTAGGAATCTAGTCAATCTTTTATCACATTCTATTGAATCTCGCTCCTGAGTCCCCATACAGAATGGCTCCTGATATTGCTCAAATTTGGTCGCCTACCAGTAACGCGGTTACCCACTTGCCAGATGAACGCAAGAGCTTAATCAAGAGGGCGTTGAATCAGAAGGTCCTCGTACCTAATATACTGTCTCTTATGCCGGCGTGGGCGAGTGAACTACAGCCCGATATTGATAAGATCAATCAGGAGATCGACGAGTGGCTACCGATGTAAGACAAAGAACCTGTTTATAATGACTCGGACGTAAAGTACTAACATAACGTAGGGTTAATGTAGCTGAAATCAAGAAAACAAAGCACCGAGCTCGAGGAAATTACACTCTTCTCACAGCTGCGTACTATCCTCACTGCAAAAAGGAGAAGATGCTTGTCCTTACGCAGTTCCTCTATTGGGTATGTTGTCTCAGGTTCATCATTCATAAACAAGTCTAACCCGACAAAGATATTCTTTTGGGATGACGGTATTATACACAACTACCAGGAAATACAAACTATGCTGATTATAGCGTAGAAATTGACGCTGGTGGCGAGCTCACGGAAGACAGGGAGGGCACGCTTCGGTGCTGTGATGAGACGAACAAGTGCGTCGATGACTGCTTAGGTCCTAACCCAACTTATATACCACCCCCTAACTCGAGGGGGACGGTTGAGATGCTCTACCCAATATTGAGAGACCTTCGGGCAGGCCTCGGTCCCGTTTCAACAGAACGACTCCGACTTGATCTTCATGATTACATCAATGGCGTGGGCAATCAACAGAAAGTTCACCAGGGAAAACATCTTCCAAGTCCTTGGAAACACTTCCAGACTCGATCAGATGATGTCGGTGTCATCCCTAGCATTACGCAAAACGAATACGCAATGGAATTTGAACTTCCGGAGTATGTGCGCAGGCACGAAGCCATGGAGGTTATCGTGCAAGAGTGCACTAAACTCACCATTCTTCTAAATGAGGTTCTCTCCCTCCAAAAGGAATTCGTAAGTCTAACATCCAGAAAAACTAGGCTAAGTATCACTAATAGAAACACCAATAGCGCGTGTCTCAGTTTGAGAATATCTGCCTTCTCTTCATGAACACCTACAACCTCACGCTGCATAGCGCCATTGACAAAGTCCTCGATCTCGTCCGTGAACACTACGCAATTTGTGTGGCAGCAGAAGAGAGACTCCCTTGGAGCAGAGACGACGAGAAACTAAATGCGGACATTCGGGAGTACGTCCGAGGCTGCCAAAGGATGGCTACTGGCACTGCATATTGGAGGTACGTCTACAATCCGGCTGTGTATCATGCCAGTGGGCTAAATTAGGCAGCTATTCATGCGAGAGGTACTTCAAGAAGAATCAGGTAAATGACAAATGGGAGGTCCTTTTGGATCTCTCTTATGAGTAAAGACACAGATGAATTAACGGGATATGGTTCAACCAGCAATGAATGGATGAAGGTTACTTAAGGTGCACATGGCGAAGTTCTTCGAACAAGTAGTACCGCGATATCTGCCAAAATAAAATGGAAAAGACTTGATGGTATTTTACTAACTTGATATTCCAGTAATATTATTAATAGACTTGAAGCGGTAGATACAGGTTTAATATACGGAGCCATTATTTTGACTGTGTTAAGTTTTAACCTGCGCAACGATTCTCTTAAGTAGTTAAATATAATAAGATAAATGAGACACCACTCCACAAGTACATTTAAAAACAAATAGATGTACATTTTCTAATGATAAAATGCTACAACTAGGTCTTTTTAAGCTTCAAGTGAGACCTTACTGGTGACTTTCGCGTTGACTGACCTTCTTACACTCCTTGTCGATGCTATTGGCGGAGGAATTAAACTATTTGTTGTTCGTCTGCCTTTAACCGTAACTAGCAGATGGCTTGTACACCGCCGCTGCTGAAGAGGCTTATTGTAAGAGGGATTCAGCTTTGTAGAAACGACGTCATCTATAACGGGACACTGTGAACTAGATACGCGTTGCCTACGGCTGCGTATAGAAAGAATGGCTCAAGGGCCTGTATTCCTCTAGGCGAAGCTATCTGCTAAGTGCGTGACTAGTATGTGTATATATGAGGAAAAGAGAGGAGGAAGAGATGCCGGAGGCAAGGTGCCCCTCTAGGTGACCTAGGTATGTAGGGCTAGGTCACCTGACATCATCCTTAACGAAAAGGTTAGAATCCGTAAATTCAGCCATCGTAATACCCTCAAATAGTAGACGCTATCGAAGTAACACTATTAAATATTAGATAAGGTACATGTATTTACTAGTAAAATGTACCTGCGGAGTGGTACCCTACCTATCTTACTATGTTTAGTCTAGAGTATGTAGATTACAGTTAGGTTAAAGATCAACACAGTCAAAATAATGGTTTCGGGAATGGTGAGATCTAGATACTTTTAATATAATTTACTTATTTCTAATCTCGCAGGAGGGCATTGCCTCATTGCTGATATCCAGAGATGGTTGGGTTGTCTGTACCGAAAACCAGGATCTTGCCAAGACCCCTGTATTTGGGCGGCTGTTTATAGTGCTGAACCGAAATGCACAATCACATACCCTTCCGTGCCCACGTACAATTGGGGGATGTACTTCCGCTTTTACCAATGTAGCCATTCCGGAGGGGGGAGACTCCCGCCACGGAATTTGATACAAAATATCAGAGCATCATCCTTCTCTCGAACTTCGGTTTCTTGCCTGTCTTATCCCCACGGACGATCTACGGTGTATCCTTCGCGACAATGTTCCGCAAAACAGCACTTCTCGCTCTGGCTCTCCTCCCCTTTTCTCTAGGGCAGGTCTCTGAAGACTTTGAGGGCGGATGGGATGAAGCAGCATGGCCGATCTACGCGCCGGACTGCAACCAAGGTGGCAAAGTCAGTCTTGACACCTCTACTGCCCACAGTGGCACAAACTCCATAAGGGTTGATGGTGCGGGTGGTTTCTGCGGACACATCTTTTTCGGCACAACGAGTGTCCCCAGTGGGGATATCTACGTCAGAGCTTTCGTGTGAGTTGTTATGGTGGTTTAGAAGAAATCTAGAGTCCAGAGGTAATACTAATTTTGTCCTCTTATAGCCAAGCATCCAAAGCCCTCACTGACTCCCACGTCTCCTTTATCACCATGCCTGACTCGGCCCAGGGCAGCAACAAGCACCTACGGATCGGTGGACAAAGCAAGATCCTAATGTACAACCGCGAGTCCGACGACGCCACCCTCCCGGACCTGTCTCCCCAGGGAATCGCAGCTTCCACCGCGTTGCCCACCGGGGAATGGCAATGCTTTGAGTACCACGTCGGGTCCGACGGCACCATCGAGACCTGGCTCAATGATGAGGCCATCGAGGGACTTACTAGCAAGGCCGGCGTCGCCAATAGCAATGCTGCTCAGTGGCAGCGTAGCAGCGTCAACCCTAAACCCACGGGAGTTTACTTCGGCTGGGAATCGTATGGTGGTGACACCAACACTTTTTGGTACGATGACATCGCGGTTAGCTCGACCAAGGTGGGATGCACTTAGACAATATAGATCACGTTCCGAGGGCGGTGTTTGACTCTTGGGGGAAATCTAATGATACCTCCCTCAAATCACGAATTAGCCTAAATACATAGCTACCTAAGTTGTTAGGTATATACACCACCTACCTTCTTTAATGCCTTGCATCAAATATATTAACGCAAATGAAGCTAGGCATAAAGTGAGTAACCAAAGTCTTAAAGATTTCTTATATTATGCCGGCTCGAATTGGACATTTTCGAGGTAATTACCTAATCAGCTGACCATTTGACGCGATGACTAAGCACATCGGTCAGGAGTTGGCTGAGATGATTTGTGTGGTCCACATTCCAGCCAACCGGGCACCCCCTCAATCTACCTACAACCAAGTCTCTGAGTAGTGTTCACTTTTCAAAGCAGAGACGGAAGCTTGCTAGACTCGCTGTGTTTACTTCACACTAACGTCTATCAACAGGTATTGAGCATGGGCGGGGTTCAGGTGTATAAGCTAGGCATTGGGCCCCTTTTCGACCAGCTACCGTTGCGAGACAAGAAGTATTGTCATTACTTGTCTAGGTGCGTGTTCGTTACCTATTCCATGAAATTAGGATCTAATTTTTATCTCTTTAGAGCTGCATGGTGCGGAGCACGAATCATTCTCAGACAAGTCTCACCGGAGTCATTAGCCATTTTTGACTTCATAATAGAGCTCTATGGCTGTTGCGAAGGAGACTGGAAGAGTCTCCGTGAAGACAACGGCCTTCCAGAAAATGAACTCCAAAATTTCCTGGAGTACGCCGCAACTTTCTTGTCCAATATAGGGAACTATTATGTACGTCAGTCCTGATTCACCTTCTGTATTAAACTGATATTTACGCTGCAATCAAGGGTTCTGGAGATCAGAAATTTGTCCCTAAGGTCAACACTGAGACACTGGAGAAACTGTCCTCGAAAAACGCAAAGCTCCGCTCGCTGTATGATGAGATCAAAGAATCCATTTCCTCCGTGCCACCTTACAGTCTCGGAATTCCAAGCGATACCGCTCAAAGCTCGTACTATACTGGAGCTCCGATTTCTAGGGATGAAATCGCCCTAGTATCCAAGTTCTTAGAAGAAAATTCGGTCTTTCCCGAAAATACCCGGATCCAGAAAGTAGATGAGAAAGCCTACAATGTCTTACAAGCATCCATAGATCGTGTAGACAAACCACAATCCCTGACTGGCTCGGACGCATCAATCAATGTACAACTGGTCGGGGGCGACCATGGGGCTGAACTCGTGCGCATATGCGATCATCTGGTCGAAGTCGCTGAATATGCGTCAAGTGATACGCAACGCAAGTTCTTAGGGCAGTTCATTGAGAGTTTCCGGACAGGAAGTCTGGACACATACCGGGATTCACAGAGAACGTGGATATCCGATAAAGCTCCAAGGGTAGAGAACATTTTCGGATTCGTAGAGCCCTACCGAGACCCGTTTGGCATTCGTGCCGAGTTTGAAGGGCTCGTAGCCATTTCAGATCCCGACGAAACCAAGCTACTATCGAAACTAGTTAGTCATTCTGACAAGTTCATCCGGCGTCTGCCATGGGTTTCTTCGGAGAACAGCGACAAAGGACCGTTCGAGAAGTCACTCTTCGAGCCGCCTGATTTCTCAAGTATTCATGGTATGGTGAGATGAAATCTGTGACGAGTCGCTTTAATATTAACTGGAGGCAGCACTTGCTTATTGCTCCAGCATTATCTTTCCGGGGATCAACCTACCCAACGTAAGTCATGATATGCAACGATTCGACCCCTCCAAAATATCAGTGCCGCGCTTATTATGAACAGTACAATGATATCAGACAAGATGAAGGTTTCAAAAATGTTATTATCGCGAACCGAATGACCGCTGAGAGCACGGCGGTGCAGTGGCCTTTTATTGACGAAAACGACATGGAGACCTTCAGGAAACACAAGTACCCAGCGTACTATTGGTGGGTTGTTTTACATGAACTGCTGGGTCATGGAACAGGGAGATTGATGATGGAAGAAACGGCCGGAAACTACAACTTTGACATCAATAATCGACCGATAGATCCACTAAGCAACAAACCAATCAACTCTTGGTACCGGCCTGGACAAACTTGGACAGGTCAGTTCGGGGACCTGGCAACAACCGTCGATGAATGTAGGGCCGAACTTGTCGGGGCCTACCTCATGGACGATGCTGAGCTCCTAGAATTGTTCGGCTTTACGGAGCAGACTGAGATCAAAGCCTCAGATCGTAAGTTTTTCGACCGTAAGAATCTCGATGCAATACTAACACCCAAAGTCACCTACAATCTCTACCAACAATTAGGAGTTGATGGCCTCCGAGGCCTCTCCAACTTCAACGTCAATGACATGGTAAGCCTGCCGGTATCTTCATATGAACGAAGACTAATGTCAGTAGAAATGGGGTCAAGCTCATAGCCGTGTAAGTCTCTATGCCTCAACGTCTAGTGTACACGAATGACTTATTTTGAACAGGCCCATTTCGCCATGCTCACGTGTCTTTTGCGAGAAGGGAACGGGTGTGTCAAGGTTAGGCATGATCATGCTGCCAAGGAAATCAAAGTCTACGTGGACCGATCCAAAATCCGCACTTACGGCAAACAAGCCTTGGGCCATATGCTCCATCGCTTACATATGTATCGGTGTACTGCCGATGTTCAAGCGTGCCGCGAATACTACGAGAGTTTAACTCAGATCGACGAAGAGCGGCTCAGTTGGCGAGAAACGGTCATGGCAAACAAGCCCCCGCCTCTGTTGAATGTTCAGGCTAACACATTCATTGAGGGGGACTCGGTAGAGTTGAAGGAGTATGCGCCCACGGTTGAAGGAATCATTCAGAGCTGGGCTGAACGTTTGGTTTGATAGAGGCTGTTCGGTTGCTAAAGAAGAGTGATAATAACACAAGAAATGGTCTTTTACAGAATATTGGACGTCGGGCTATCTTGATGGCATTATCCCAGATCCCAAAGTCGAGTAACGTGTTGAAATACAGGGTTAATGAGACTTGATTGACTTGAGGTTCAGCTATCTACACATGGAGGGAGACCTGTCATTATATACACAATGCCATGGGAGTCCCTGTACTGTACCTAGTCCTTGACACTCAAATCAACATAACGCAGATCACACAGTTTTCCTTCAATCAGCCTGGCTGTTGAACCTGCAACGACAGCTGCACAGCCTGAAGTACTACTTGCACGAAGGCTAACAGGATTCCCATCCCTCCAAAAATGATCACAGCCCAGAAAGTGAGCCATGAAGCCGAGTCACGCTTGTCCATCCATAGTTCTCTCCATGATCTTGGTTTTCGCTGGTCGAGATAAGCATTCAAACGAACTAGCCGAGTCCGAAGATGTGGAAAGTCTTCCGCCAGCTTATAAGCGACTTTTTCTGTCATACCTAGAGCATGGTCTATATCCTTGTTGGCACACAATCGAATCAGTAGGTCATCCTGAACAGTCCGGGATGTATTATCGAATGGTTGGAGCCGTCGGAAGAGTTTCCGCGAACCGGAATGTTGCCCGAATAGAACTCGATAAGAAAGAAGTACTTCTTTCAGTAACTCTGTGACGTCCTGGTCTGAAGCACAAATACTGTTGTCAGAGGCATCAGAGCTGCAGGAGTATATTGGGCTTCTCTCGGCGTCTGACTCCAACTCTGCTAGACTAGCTAGACAGAACGAAGGATACCGGAAAATATAGAGAGTGTGGGCGTCCTTGTCTAGTTCCAAGTGACAGACCAGGCAGTCTGTCCACTCGATTTTAAGACGTCCAATAGTCTTCAGCACAAGGATATTCAATAAAGAGCTATCAACCGACCTGATTCGATTGAAAGCCTTCATATCGTCTGGATCCTCCATGGTGTGGTAGTTTCTTGGGGGAAGCATCAACCCAAATCCAAGCAGAAAATCTGATAACCTCTTCTTACTACTTATTCGTTCTTGTTTCAAACTCATGTGTCCTTCTCCCGCATGCCCATCCATCTCGTCAGTAATACAAAATTGTGACGGTGGGGAGCTATTGAAGTCTGGTTTGTATAACATGGTAAACCAGCCAATGGCAGAGAAAACCAGGTTAATGGCTTCATTAATGTTTCCTCCATTCTCCCCCGCGTCGATCGCTCCATCTCTAAGGAGGGTTTCCACGATAGTATCAATGCTTGGAGCCGGTCTGGACCCGATCGCTCGATAAATCTGTTCGGCCAATGGAAGGAAGACAGTGTTGAAACTTGCATCGGACTCTCGATCGAAGCCTGGCATACAGTTGAAAAGTTCCGCAGGTTGCCGGTTGATCTGCCCACGAAGCCACGAGGTGTACCATTGAAGTGTATGATAAGGCCGAAAGGTCGCGTTGTTCGTAGATGTGCTAACATCCCATCGTCTTTCTGACGTCCATGCTGCTTGAAATCAGCCTTTCGACATAGACGTATTGTGAAGAACCACGCACTCATGATTTTTTTTCTTTTCTTTTGCTCATGCATACGTAGTAAAAATCTCACGTCAGAGGTTCTATCTCAGCCTGTTCTGGCGTAGTTATCATGGAAGAAGTCTAACGAGGCATGGAGGGAACTCGGTGAGTTTGTTGGTTCGGTAGTCTCACAAACATCCATGGATGCAGGTGACCCTTGTCGAGTACTAGTTCCGTACACCAGCTACGCATGTCCAACACTCCTAAGCTAGACCCCGCACTGCCAGGAAATTCGCCATACTTCATGAAGACAACTGCATAGATACATTAGCGACCACTGATAGGCTTTCGCCATAAGATGGGTGAAGACATGTGAGTCAAGACTATGGGAGCGGTACGGGCCGCTTTGAAACAACATGCTAAAGATCGGCTAGGTCAAAACCAAGCCATAGCCCGCTATGGAGTCGAGCATTAGACAGATATCGGGAGGAGCTGGGAGGAAATGAGGATTATCGATCCATTCACGACGTACATTCGCTGGACGACCTCTTGAGCCATGTCGATTCATTGCAAACGGCACCTATCAAGGATAGACAGGCACTGGCATCTCTCAATCGGCTCGCTCCGAAATTCAAATTCGTCGACGACTTTTCAGCCATCGTGGCTCTCTGCGTAGGGGCGGATGCAACGGCAACTGCAGTCGTCTGGGGAAGCATTCGCCTCCTTCTTACCCTCGCCTCATCAGCTGGGGACACTCTACAAGACGTGCTCGATATGTTAGAAGAGCTCAGTCTTACATTACCCAGATTTAGGGTATATGAAGACACTTTACCGATGAACCGACAGCTTGAAACCGCACTGGTAGATGTTTATACCGAGGTCATATGCTTCTATGCTCGGGCTATTCATTTTTTCCGAGACCATCCACACGTCCTGTTGAGACGCAATGCCTGGGACAAGTTCCGCACCGACTTTTCCAGAACCACGATGCGCATTAAGCGAATCTCGTCTATTGTCGAGAACGAGGCTGATCTCGCTCGCATGAGACTGGACGGCAATAAGTACAAGGAGGTACTGGAATTCATGAACAATCTGAGCGTCAAGAAAAGCGAGGATGACCAGCCCACCCGCCTCCATCATATTCCTTTCTTGCAGAATAACAAGTTCTCTGGCCGCAGAGAAACCTTGACCGCAATTAGCGCGGCTCTAGACCCCAATATCACTTCCCATTTGGCAAAGTCTTTGGCATTGTTTGGCATGGGCGGTGTCGGCAAAACCCAAATTGCTTTGCAATACGCACACGAGAGTAAAAATAAATTTGATGTTATACTATAGATTCCAGCAGATAATACCATCACGATCGGTCAAAGCTTTCGTGAAGTCGCGCAAGTATTGAATCTATGCCAAAGCCCAGACGAGGTTCAGGACTCGGCGGCAGCGGTTTGGAAAGTCAAGAACTGGCTAAATTCTACGAGTAAGTACGGCCTCCCTAATGAAAGTCATCGCGGATATACTAAGCTTTCATGGTAAAGCAAGCCCATGGTTAATCATTTTCGATAATGCGGATGATTTATCAGCTCTCAAGATCGCCTGGCCGGGTACATCACAGGGATCTATTCTATTAACCACCAGAGACTTTGATGTGGCGAGCAACCCGGCGGCCCACGGCCTGCAACTGGAGCCATTTGGTGAGTGCGAAGGATGCAATATGCTCCTTAAACAAATTGGTCTAGATCCAGCTCTACCTTCGAATCAGGAACATGCCATTGCCATCACTAAAGCGCTTGGGGGCTTGCCCCTTGCCCTAAGCCAAATAGGTGGATTCATTGCACAGAGAAGACTACAGCTGAAGGATTTTCTCATGCTATATGAACGAAATGCAGCTAAGATAGACGCGAGGAAAACCGTCAAGGATGATTACGAACACACGCTCAGCACTGTTTGGAATGTCTCGTTTGAAAAGCTCCCCGCTGATTCAACAAAACTCCTGAATCTCCTCATCTTCTTTGATCCAGACTCGATAGATGAAGAGATCTTGCTCCAAGGCTCTCGGACATTAACGGATGTTGGGGACGAGTTAGAATTTCTCTCGGATGAGATGGAGTGAGTAGATATCAACTTCACTTTGAATGTCTTGTTTCCGTGCTAAACTTTCCAGCCTTGGCGATGCAGAACAGGGCCTACTTCAAGCTGCATTGATCAGTAAGCAATTTGATAGGTCCATCCTGTCTATTCATCGACTCGTTCAGTCAGCGGCCATTCGCAGATTGCCAGAGGTCGATCGGCTAGCATACTTCGACGCAGCTGTTGAGCTATTGTCATGGGGCTTCCCTGACACTTGGAGCAAAGATATTGGCCATCAGGTTAATGCATGGACAAAATGTGAGAAATGTCTGCCTCACATTGACCACATTGCAAAAATGGCAAGACGGCACACTATTAAATCAAATCATATACAGCGTTATGCAGAGCTGTTGCTACGCTGCAGTTGGTACGGGACCTAGTTAAACATTTGAAATCGTCAGACTCACCATGACATAGGTATTTATACGAGCGAGAAATGTACGATATCGCGCGGACTCTAGCAGCCACAGCAACGCAGACATTCGAGGGCAAGGAGACACTAGCGTATGCTAGTGCCATTGACTTGGTTGGGTTGATAGATCTGGATCTCTGCCGATTCTCTTCAGCATTAGAATCGTTCCAGGCAGCTTTAGAGATACGAAAGAAGACATTGGGAAGTGAAGACCCGTTCATTGCTTTCAGCCTCAACAACCTTGCCTTAGCATACACCGAGACGGGTGACTTGCAGAAAGCGTACGAGGTACATGAAGCAGCGATATTTCTCCGCAAACGCAACAACAGTGACCGAATAGGAAACTCCTACAGCAACATGGCGAGCTTACTTCTACGTATGGGAAAGCCGGACGAAGCTGAAGAAATGCTCGGACGTTGTCCATCTCTGAAAGACTTTACCGACGAAACCTTCCTCAGCACCGGAAATCCTCGGTTCTCCGGAGACATGGTTCTGCTGTCAAGAATACGCCTTCGGCAAGGCCGCAGCGATGAGGCCCTGAGGCTGGCGTCCAAGGCACTGGCATTCCGCCAAAAACTTCTGGGGAATCGACTTAAGACGTGTGACTCCTTGTACGATGTTGCATCGATGCTTCACACCCAGGGCCATTGTGCGTCAGCATTGTGAGTTTCAATCCATGCGTTATCGGTTACAACGAGCTGATGATTCTCAAGGGAACTTCTTAAGCAGCTGGTCGACATAGTAGAATCTCTCAGTGAGGGTGAGGGGCAACTCGCTCGTGCTCTATACAAGATATCAGTCATCTGTGAGGAGAAAGGATCAACTACAGAGTGTCAATCCTTGGGGCGAAGGGCACTTGAAATCAGAAATCGACTGCGCCCAGACTACAAGGGAATCCCTATGGATGAAACCAGTTTTTCCAGATTGGTTCCATGGATGCTCTGGTAATGGCATCAGGAATCTAGGTATAGCGATGGTTTCGCGGCTATATTAGTCGATCGCCGCATTGGAAACTAACGTAATCATATCTGCGTTTCGCGGTACGATAAGCTTGCTTTTGAAGGGGAGTACTGTCTGGTTGATAGGGGTACTGCTACGCAGGCCTTACCACTGGTTTATCTTTTAATTAATGTTGATGCTTGTGTGTGAGCCTTCGATCGAAAGTGATCCAGCCTGACTGGGGGAATGGATCCCTCATTCGCACCCCTTATGTGCTGCGGCTTGCTCTTACAGTATGTATCTATAACGATTGTCTACGGAACTATTTGGCCCTTTGTTACTGAACAAGGTGGAGGAACTCCATAAAAATACCTGTTTCAGAGCTACCTAATATATTGAACAATTTTACCTTACGTCCACTACTACATGTCTTTGAGATAGAGTCCCATCGAGTGTGTACCCTGTCAAGCCTAGGTTTTCCCCCATCTAAACACCAAGCCCCATGAATTAGAACTAATCTATACATGTTCTATTGCCGTGTATAACCCTGAGATGTTGCTGCGTTATCAAGTTTGCGCCTTTTTCCCATAATAATCCAAGGCTCCAGGGGCAAGCACTCCTATCCGGCTCTTTGCCGCGACTAGGAACTTGACTTCTCACTTAATCTTCTTAAACAATACCATCTTAGATGGGTCGGCCACTGTGAGACCTTCAATTAGTAACTTTGTTTTTGGCGATCCATATATGGAAAGAAAGATATATATATAAGGGACAGTGAGTTCGTCTTTACAAAAGTTAAGCTAAGCATAAGAATTATAGAAAAGGGTGCATGAAATGTACACGAGTGCTACTCACAAACGTTGACCTCGAAAAGCAGATTTGCCGGCCGGCCGGAGACTCCGTCCTCGAATTTGACATCGTAATGTTGCAGGATATATGCGAGAATAATCTTGATCTGATTGCTGGCAAAAAACCGGCCTGGGCACGCGTCCTTCCCGAAGCCGAACTGCATGCTGTCGTAGCTTGGACTTGCGAACTGAAACTTGTTGGCGTCTTCTGGTTTTCTACGTAACTTGTTAAATCGGAATCCATCGAAAACGTGCGGGTCCCCCCATTCAGGGGGATTCTCCTCTAGGATATTGGTGTTGCATTGTACGATGGTGCCAGCAGGAATATGGAAGCCGTTCGAGAGAGTAATAGGTATCATGACCTTTCGCTGGTATGTCGCTGTCCCACGTGTTAGCCGGAGCCGAGATATCTATATACACTAAAAGGCAGATATCGTACCAAGAGAGGGTGGGCTGTGCCTCTGTGATTCCTTCATGAAGCTATCAAGCATCTTCATCTGAGTAAGGTGTTGCTTCTGAAGCACACCATTGCTGTTCTTTGTTACTTCTAGGATCTCCTTCCTTAATGGTTCGATATATTCGGGCTTGGCGGCGAGATCGTATAGGGCGTGGATGAGAGCAAGTCGAGTTGTATGGATGGCAGCGGTGGCTGTAAGCATTTGTAGATTGGCGAGTTCTTTGTTGTCAAAAGACTTATCTCCGGTGTTTCGTGCACGTTCTTGCATCCATTGGATCATATCATTGTGCGGTGAGGCATCCGGGTTCTTCATTTCTGCTGCTCGATTTCCTAGTTCTGGAAGCAGCAACTCGAGTGCGTGCTGATGGTCACCACGAATTCGTGTCATCTCTGGCACGAAATATTGAGCAATCGGCCGGAGGTATGGATGCCATTGTTTCAGCTTCTCTCCGCCGGTCATAACGTCTAGAGCAAACGTTGTGCTGCAGTTCAGCCATTCTTCATTTCTACACATGGGATAGCCCACGAAAATACGAGCGGATGCTTGGGCCACGACGCGGAGGAGTTTGTCATGCAGGTCAATCGGTGTCCAATCTAAGGAGTCATTGTTAACTAGGCTATGACATTTACTGGTGCAAAGTCTTTTCATACCATCACATGCTGGAAACTGAGTCTCAAAGCAGTAGGCAACCTCATGCTCTACATCACCTACGAAAGTACCGAGGTTACGGTTGAGATCTATTTTAATGGCACCTAACATGATATCACTCTCATGATCGATAGTTGTGTAATGGCCAATGTGGCGCTGAAAACTGTTAGCTTTCAACCTCCCAACTTGGATACCCTTGGGACTCACGTCGGCCAACGCCTTCATCCCACTAGCCTCATGGCGACTGTAATCTTTTAACTCATGGGCGAATTTTCTGGGCAAGAAGATCCTGGGGCCATCAGGCGTGATCACTTGAAATGGCCTATCCTTGAACTATAGCTAGCAGTTAGGCCTCGTCCGACACGATAACTTCTGCTCAAACTCACCTTTTCGTATCCCTCGTTTAGCAGAACATCTGCCTCATGCACGAATCGGGATCTGAGGTCATTCACATCCGCGGTCTCGGTGCCTACAGTTGGGACATTGAACGATTTTTGTCGACAAAGTAGTTTCCAGGCTAAAGCCACACCGATAATCATTACTGCTGGTATAGCTGATGCCCGTAGTGTCGACATATGGCACCAATCCATGTTGGGCCAAGGCAATTTGCCGTGTTATAATAGCAGAGTTGATCTGCTTGCGTGTGCCCTTTGCTTCCCCTTCACCCGGACGCAGCTTTTAACGGCCATCTGTTTAAGAATGGGGTGTCTAGAATCGGAACCTATAGGTAGCACCAAAAAGAAATAATACTACCTAGTACTCCCCTAGTACTCCGTGGCCATAAGCTTCGATATGCATGCTGACTGGAGTACGTAGTACGACCTGAGCAGCATCGGTTCCAGGATCTGAAAGGAAAGGATCTACATCCTAGCTCCTGCAGTAGTGTATGAGCTTATGTATGTGGTCAGCCCGTACCGGCTGTAACATCATAATTTCGTAGTGGTTGATATTGTCGTTGATAGGAGTATAATAAGCGATCTTATTGTTGATTATAGTAAGACTATCCGAACACGAGCTTACTTTAGTTAAGTTCCAGCGGTGTGGGTGATCTGTTAACTTGATATAGATTTGGGTTGACCAATCAATGCCTGTTATTCTCGCCCCTGGGAACTCAGCTGCCGTTTTGTGCGTCGTGGCTGTTTATTATCTTCTTCTTTTTTGTTTTGCTGTCATTTTTATTTGTATATATATATATATATAGGAAGAAATAAGGTCATGACCACCACATTCTTGTCACCATACTGCTGGCCACCTTGGGAGGTAAGACTAGAGCTAGTATCCATAAAGCATGATGGTCCTTTTACCCCAGAGACTGCGGCTTCTCGCCGACAGGATCGCCATGCAACCAAGACCCAGTTCTCGTGGCGCTAGCCGTTTTCGAGGTATAAATCTACACTACCAAGGGCTCATTGCTAGGCCGGTTACCGTCGACAGCGTTGTGTTACACTTCTGGGTGAAACAGAGTCGCCAGGTGGTCTGGTCCGATGTTTTCGCAATTCCACCGGCCTTCGGCGACGTACATCTTGCCACTTAAGGGCTACTTTATCTGAATCAGGGTTGCGGTTCTTCCCAATCTTCAGAGCGCTGCAAATCATCGTAGCCTTTCCCAGATCACACCTAAACCGCAATGGCCCCTTCAGTGGTGGAGCTACCTCCTCAAGTAGGTATCGCCTCTAGGGATGTTGATAAGATGGGAGTGCCCCCGGGCCTGAAGTTAATTCCTCCTGGGAAGCTCGACATTCGGTCAGATGATGAAATCGCGGCACACCTTCAAAGAAGACACCCTGTGACCTCAGACAGGAATGTCTGGGCATTCTGGCACTCTGGTTTTAGCCAGATGGCGCCTTGGGTCCGGCGAAACATCATCAATTGGGTTCGTCGGCTAGGTGCAGACTGGACCGTTCACCTCCTTGACCGGGTGCCTGGTTCCGAGACCAACATAAGTCACTTCGTCGACAGCTCGTTCTTTCCGGCTGCGTTCAACAACAACACAATGGATGGTCCCCATGTTGGGCCCCATTCCGGAGATCTTGTTCGACTTCCGCTGCTCTGGCTGTATGGGGGTGTTTGGATGGACGCCGGTTCTTTCTTATTCCGCCACATCGATGACATCTGCTGGAAAAGAATCGAGGACCCAGAGACACCGTATGAGATGGCTGGTTTCGTGATCGAGATGCGGCCGGGTGTGGATTGCATGCTGAACGGTTTCATTGCCGCCAAGCGCGGAAACCCCTTTATCAAGCGCTGGCATGACATTTACGTCGCTCTGTGGGACGGAGTTACTAACTCGGAGGGATTCCACAAGCACCCTTTGCTCAGGCACCTGCCTCTCCTTTGCCCACCGGTCGACAAGCTAAACTGCCCGGACCTCAGCGTGATGATGGAGGCATTCAGCGATTACCTTGCGCATTTCATGTGCTTCGAGCGACTGCGCAAACTCATCGATCCCTCCGACGGCTTCAGCGGCCCCAAGTACTTCGCCGAGAAGATGTTGCTGTTCCCGGCACTCCAGGAGACGTACTACTTCCAGCAGATGACGGGATGGTCCGGCACGCGGCAGTTCGAGCTCCTCACCACGAAGCGCACGGGCGAAGGCGTGGTCAAGGACGAGAAGTGGCGAGCAGCCAAACGCTTCGTGCACGACGCGCTTGCCAACACATCTACGATGAAGCTGTCGCACGGCCCCGCCGGTGCTCTGGACTCGTTCCTGGCGGATCTCTGGGACTCGGAAGAGCACCAGGACAAGGATAACGTCGAGGGGACGTTTGCCGCGTACCTCAGATATGGAAGCGTCCGCTTTGACCAGACGCGAGAGATGAAGCCCTTGCAGATGGAGTGGCCGAAGGAGGAGGTGCTGCATGTCGGCGTGTTGGATGGACGAATCTAAGTAAACGCTACCCCAGTGGGGTGCATGCGATCTATCGCCGTCATTTGCTCAGGCGGGCCCCTGGTGCCTTGTTACCCCTTCCCGCGCCGGATAAACGGCCGATGATGACTGTGCCGTGGGCAAGAGGTTGAGGAATGCGTCGACTCCAGCCGACCTAGCCGATATAGTCCCAGGGGCTGCACGGCGAACGAATGGAGGAACGAGGCGTAGTAATGTCATTTCAATAGCTCATACGTATAATAAGGGGGGTAGCCAGTCAGTGTCTACGATACGGGTGAACGTCTAGATTTGGGGGGATGGATGAGCCGCGTGGGGGCATTGGGTCGGATCAGGACCGCCAGTTTAGCTCGGGTCAACTAGTTTGGTTATGTAACGCCAACACGCATGGACGTACGACCGTTACGAAGAGTTTACTGGATCAGGTTAGGTCGACGTATGTATATACATATACGTACAGCCTTTAGCGAAAATACCTTTAAGGTGTTCTGTTGCTTAACGGGGTTGCCCCTTGAATACGAAAAGACGACGGGCTCTGAAAGATGGCGGGAAAGATCTTTCGATGCCCATAAACACGTCAATATACCAGCCTAAGTAGACCCTCCAAGGAACGTCAGGAGTGAAATGTTCGGTGATGGACAAACTAATAATACTACCTAGATATTAAGGGTAAGCGGTTATCGACTTTTGCTCTCATTTACCTATCCTAAGTTTGGGACCCGTAAGCTTGGCCACACAGTCCGCAGGAGTGCAACTCATCGGAGACCAAACTATTGCACACCCCGCAGCCTGTTTCAATGCACCATAGCATCCTCAAATAGCCTCCTCAGCTGCTCTCTCTCCCGCTCGAGTTCCTTATCCAGGCCCGGCGCCAGCATCAGGACCCTAGCCTGGGGAATCGTGCCCTCAACGAGGGCATCGATGTGCTCATGATCAAAGCCCAGCTCCTTCAGGCCCTTGGGCTGGTCGCCGAGGTCCGCGAGGAACGCCGTGAGGGCATCGGCGAGGACCTGACCAGCGTCCGCGCGCTTGACGTTGGCGATATCGATGCCGAAGGCCTCGGCGGCCGCCAGGTGGCGATCCGGGTTGGACGCCCCCGTGAACCGGAATACCGCCGGTGCAGACACGGCCACAGAGACCCCGTGCGGGATTATCGGCGTGCTGACCTCGTACCCCGCGTGCTTATACCCGGGGTTCTGGCCCGAGATCGGGTACGACATGCCTGTGGGCGCTGGTGTCAGTTTCGCGCCCGCCCTGAAGAAAGCAGGCTGTGACAGAACGGAAGAGAGTCAGTTAGACGGAGGTTTTGTCAGACTCACCGTGGCATAGATGCACGCCGGCGTTCCCGAAGCCCACACCGGCGAGCGTGGCGGCCAGGAGCATCTCGCTCTGGGCCTCGAAGTCCTCGGGGTCTTTGACGGCGCGGGGGAGATACTTGACGGTGCTGCGCAGTGCGTTGAGCGAGAAGATGTCGCTGATGGGATTAGCACCCTGATATGCCGGTCTCAGGATGGGATTTGACGGCCGCGGTATCCTCTCATTGAACGGGATCGCGGTCCAGGACTCGAGGGAGTGGCAGAGGACATCGAGTCCGGAACTGGCCTTCACGGCCGCGGGCATCGTCTTCGTGTTGAGCGGATCGCATATGCCGAGCGTGGGCTTCAGGTTGCGGTGCGCGATGCCCGTCTTCGCCCGCTTGGCGACGAGGTCGAAGATGGCGGTGCCGGTGGTCTCGCTCCCGGTGCCGGCCGTGGTGGGGATGGCGACGAGCGGCTTGAGCTTCTTGTCGATCGGTCGCCCGTTGCCCAGGGGCGCGTTGACGAAATCCAGAAAGTCGGCCTCGGGGTACTCGGTGTAGAGGTTCATCAGCTTGGCGGTGTCGATGACGGAGCCTCCGCCAACGGCCAGGAATGCGTCCGGCCGGTAGGGCTTGGCGAAGGCAATGGCTTCCTTGATCCTAGACTTACTTTGAGTCGGGGGTTTCGCACAAACGGAATCGGGATTTCACTCACGAGCTATCCTTGGGTTCTATTCGGACCTTGTCGAATATCTCGTACTCGATGCCCTCCCTGGACAGAGCCTCTTCGGCTTGCTTGACCGCAGTCAGATGTCTGACGGTTGGGTCCGTTACGACACAGACGCGCTTGGCGCCCATGTTTTTGAAGTCCATGCCGACTTCTTGCGTGACGCCGGGCCCAAATCGGATTGATGACGCGGCTAGTTCGAAAGCATACTCTTTCTGTTGGGACGGGTCTATGGGTGAGGCAAAGCCACGTCTTCCGGTATGCCGTGCGTACGTGTCAACATGAGGCCTGGCATGATGATGATGATGGCCAGGATTTGAATGACATGAGCAAGACGGCGGATGAGTGTACTGAACTGTCCTTAACAGGCTGATCGCCCTTGATGCAGCCTAGATTTGTTGTTTATGAGTTAGGAATAGGGGACTAGCAAGGACTAAGAACTTTATGAGACTCACGCTCGGCACCACTCGAACTGCAGGAACCATCTTCTTATTGGAATGTTCCAAGAAGTCTTAGCCGCTTGCTAGTTCGGCTCTGTCAAGTAGAAGGTCCCAAGTGCTTTTTTCTCTTTCATGAATCTGAGGAATCACCGGTATAAGCAACGTAAGTAAACCAAGGCTCCGTGATCGTCATGGTCAGTGTACATAATTACCTAGGTTAGGGAGAAGATAGTGTGGGGTATGGACCTTATAGGTGTTGTGCTGTGGGGGAGCTCTGGTCGGTCTACCTAGGTCCATACCGGCTGTATGTAAGGGCCGGGAGTAATACCTCATAATAACACGGAGAACTCCCCGCACGACATCATTGCTATTACTATGCAAAGAGACGGAGGGCTTTTCTCGCTTCCGGGTTGATAGTTACGTTGTCAACATATGAAGTTCAATTGAGTATGGGCATTAACATTGCGTAACTACTGAGATTACATATGTATCAATTGTTGCCATGAAAGACTGATAAGTAGCCGGCTATAGCCTGCGAAACATATCCACACGTTATCGGCTTCCGTCTGGCCAACAGCTCTAACGAATCCTACCGCGTTCGTGACATGCCGTATTGGGCGATGTACACCCTTAGTATAGTCAAATATTTCGGGGTGTGACTCAGAGGAGGTGCAACACAGGGATTGATCATAATTTATTCGAAGCGATGATAACTGGATATAAACCTAGAGGATATCCAGTACGAAATCTGTATCAGCGCTAGAACCTAATATAAATCTCACCCGACTTTTTCGCAACCTTCTCCAATCATGTCTTGGGCCTTAGGTATTGATAATGCTAGCAAAGAGCCCCGAATGCGGATTAGGGATTTGCTACCGAATCTGCATCTTGGGGACTGGAAGCCCGGTCCTCTGAACTCCTTGACAGATGTCCCAGGCGTTCGAGTCCATACCCAGGAAATATTTGCCGACAAGGGTGCGGTGAATACGGGCGTCACGAGCATTCTGCCACGCGACGCTTGGTTCCATAAAGCCTGCTACTCGGGCATCTTCCGTTTCAATGGCTCGGGTGAGATGACAGGCAGCCACTGGATCAACGAGACTGGTCTGCTGCATTCCCCTATTATCATAACCAATAGTTTTGCCGTGGGGGCCGCTTATCAGGGGATATATGAGTATGCTATCAAGGCCCTGGGTGCGGCCCGGGGACAGATAGACTGGTTTCTGCTGCCTGTGGTTGCCGAAACCTTCGATGGGTACCTGAATGACCTGAGCCGATTTGCCGTCAAACCGGAACACATCGTCAGGGGTCTAGAGAACGTCTCCAGTAACCGAGTAAGGGAAGGCAATGTCGGCGGCGGGACAGGAAGTAGGTCAATTTCAAACGCCCTATCGCCAACCCGTGGTTTCTGACCTATCTCACCTAGTGATCTGTCATTATTTTAAGGGTGGCACTGGCAGCAGTAGTCGAATCATCGAGGGATTTGATAGTCAGGATCAGCCGAAAAGCTACACAGTGGCTGCGCTTGTACAGGCCAATTATGGCAGGCCGCACCACCTCCGTATATCAGGTGTGCCGGTGGGAAGAATCCTAGCTCAAGAAGCTGCAAAGGCTGCCGAGAATGACCCTGCGAAGAAGTCGGCTCGGGAGGAGCTCGAAAGGGAGAAAGACAGGAAAGACGGGAGCATCATTGTCATCATCGCGACAGATGCACCTCTCCATCCTACTCAGCTGCAGCGGCTAGCCAAGAGGGCAACTGTCGGTCTTGCAAGAGTGGGTGGGAACGGTCACAACCCGTCTGGTGACATATTCCTGGCCTTTTCCACGGGTAACGAAATTCCGGTCCAGTCCATATCAATGGAGCGACGTTCGGTTGATCCGTTCAAACCCACACCCGTCACAGTTGATCTTGTTGATGACTCCTCGATCAATGGACTCTTCGAGGCAGCAGCGGACGCCACGGAGGAGTCTATATATAACGCGCTCTGTATGGCGGAGACGATGGTGGGAAATCAAGGACACAAGATTGAGGGGCTCCCGCTTGGAAAGGTAAAAGACATCATGGAAAAGTACATGCCTTAGGCTGAGACATTGCTCAAAGGCACGACTAAATTTCATGACATAATATTTTTGATGGGATACTTGAGACGGGGATCCGAGCACTTAGCGAATCGTATCTCTCAGTAGCAGGTAGGTTGATTATATACATTTTGAGGTAGTGATGTCGAGTAACTGTCATTTGCTTATGGATATGCATCTCAGCCGGTAGGTTTCTTGTGATTTCTTTGACATCGTTCGCGTGTAAGTCTTATGGGCTCACTGCGGGTATACTAAAGTATGGCTGGATTAATGGCCAGTAAGTTAGGACTCTCTCTAGGATCCGCCATATTGCGGCTCTTCCTAATTATCGAGCTAAACTTCCAAAGGAAGACATTTCTCAAGTTGACACAGTAACGTACTTTCTCATACGTTGATGACTCCGTCGTTGGCTTCCCCCCTACAGCGCTGCAGCTTAGTTGACCAAGTTTCGTTAATTCAAACACTTCATCTACAAGTCATGGAGAGTATGAGACAACACGCGTAGAATGATAAACGACTGTTGTACGTGTGTTCGTGTGGATTGCAGAATTCCTACTCTCGATCAAAAAAACGCCTTCCAAAGACTCTCAAGAGATTATCAGTGTACGTCGCCCGCACCATGGTTTTTAGGGTTGGTGCTTCGACCTCGAACAACATTCTATCTCATACGTGGTCAAGGTATGGCAAGGCGTTTCCTTCAAATACCATTCATTTGAGCTCCAGATCGACAATGAATGAATAATTCTCAGGCATTACTAGGTACCATGGCAATGCTACCCATGATTTGGGATTGCCCTGTCGAGTGGTTCATCCCGTATCACTTTTGGTAGATACGGTGGGAAGAAGCGCAGCGCAGAACATAGTAAGTTGATAAGTCTCTTGGCCTAGCGGTTGACAAACTGCTCCTTTGACACAAAATGCAAAAGCTATATATATATAAGTCAGTATAAGCCTTTTTCCTTTTATCATATTTATATAATTATAGTCCAGATCTCTATTACTAGTATTATGGGGTGCTTGATTATTAGCACTAAGTAGCCCGTAATGTCTTGTACGGCTTATCTTTTATAACTCTTAAAAGATAAGGAGGACTTGAAAGAATCATCTTATTGTTACTTATTGTAACTGACCGATGGCATTTAATTGTTCTACCGCTCCGTAATTACTACAATTTAGTTATATGTACTGTCTTCTGCAGATAGAAGTGTTATGAACTGACGTGAAGTCTTGTGAATTCTCTGCACTGTTTCGCAACTAATACCCGGATGATCTAACTTTTAGGGCATCGGAAGCGCTAGTCTTGATGAAAACAATGCAGTCCTAAGGGGGCAAAACTTAGAACCTGAAGCAGCCCTCGGATCTGCCAAGAGCTACCTAACCTAACCAAGTAAATATATACATAATGTGATAAAAAAAAGGGATATAAATGGCGAAAGTAATATGATTAAGAGATAAAGATCTCAAACTAAAATACAGTGGAAATTAGGTATTTAGTATAGACTATAGGCTTAGTTACCTTTTAGCCCCATAACCTACTATAATACCAAAATATAAATGCCCCTATTCGTATACTATTGCCAGTAATAGTACAGCAAAAGCAACTCAAATAGCTGATTTTTCCTTACTTACCTATAATAAATATCCCTTTTTATCGAAAACCCCGATATTCCTTTATAATAAATCGATATCCTCCCCTTTAACTTTTTATCTCTTTAATATATATTTATAGCCTAAAACATTTTAGCAATAAAACCCCTTTCTCGCTATATATTTTTAATTTTCCTTTATTAAATAACATTATCTAATAATAATAAACTTTTATCCATATTTTATACCTTATATCCTATATATATTTCCGTAAATTAAATAAATATTTCGCTTTATACTACCGGCTTTTTAAATATTTATAAATAATTTAATCTTATAATATATAATCATAAATAATTAATATAAACCTTAATAGGTTTAAACCTTAAAACCTTAATATTAATAATTAAAAATATAATATTATTTATTTATTATTTAATTTTATATAATCTTTACTATATTAGTTAGAATTTTTTAAATATCTATTTCTACTCTTTTATTAATAGCTTATACTACTACTAAACCTAATATCCGATCTTTAATTATAAACTCTAATATCATAAAACATCAAATACGCGTTCCCGTAATAGCTATATATTAATATATTAAAATCGATAAGCATTTTATTTTTCTATAATCGCTAATATATTTTTTTCCTATATATCTTCTATCGGTAACTTAATAAATATTTCGGTATTAAAACTACAGATAATAATAAGTTCTTTAAATAAAATAGGTTATCGGTATCGGAACTAATAGCTAAACATAAGTTTAGTAAATAAATAAATTAAATATTATAAATACCGCAAATTAATAAATAAAATAATATTAATAAGCCTATTTAATTATAATTTAATAATCTTAATCTTTTTATATAACGCCTAACGTTTAATAGCGGTTTTAACTTTTTTAACTATACGTTTAACTTTTCCTATAAAGCTAAAATAATTTATTAGCGTATAAATAATATTCGTATTTTATTTTATAAATTTTTTTCGGAATATTTATTTAATAAAATACGGCTTATTATTATAATATAATACTTTTAGCCAACCGAAAATTAGAATAAAATAGGTTTTCCAGTATTAATATACTATATTTAAAATATATAATAAAATAAAAACGGTAAATACGCAAGTTATAATATAATCGATAATAATAAAAATATATTTTATCCTATTATAAGATTTAAAGGTTATAAAATTTAAAAAATCTATCCCTATAAATAACTATAGCGTTTAAATTATAATATTTTTCGGTATAATAAAAAATAGCCTTTTTATATATACTTAATAATTTTTATAGCTAAAAATATAGTTTTTATAATCAAATATTTATATAGATTAATAAAACGCCCTATATAAATAGGTAAAAATTAAAATTAATATATAATAACTATAATAATTATAAATCTAATAAAAAATATAAAATATTTCCGCTTTATTAATATATAAAATTAATTCTTTAGTTCGCTTAATATAATAAAATTTATTTCCTTATATTAAATAATAAATCGCAATTTTTCTAATTTACTTTTATTTATTAATCGTATAATATTTAATACCTTTATTTCTTATTAATAAAAATTCTATAGTATTATTATACTAAATATAAAATTTCTCTTTCGTAATTAGCTCTATTATAAAGAAAAAAACTTTAGCATAAATAAACGGCAGTATATCTATAAATACCAAAAAAACAATATAAATAAAAAACTCCAACGGCTCCGGATCGATATAAATAACGTTTTTATACTATCGGTTAGGTAACTAAAATAACCTATTAATAATACCTATAAATTTGGATTTTCCGGGATAATATTTAATTAAAATATTGTATTTTAAAAAAATTAATACCTAATAAATAAATCTTTCTTTAAATTTGCTACCTATATAAAAAAAAATTAAAAAGGCTTTATAATCGGTATAAATTATTATAAAATACTTAAAAAAAAATATTAACTAATAATATTCGGTTAAAGCTTTTAAAATAATAATAGCTTTTTTTTAATAACTAAATACCGAATTTTATAATTTAATAAATAATATAATATAAATATAATAAAATTAATAAAGCTAATATTTTTATCGGTAATTTCGGTACTTATTAATATATAAAAAATTTACATTAATATAATTCCGGTTTCCCCATTTAAAATATTTAATACAATATAGTACTAATTCTTAGGAAACGCCCTTTTATATATTCTAATTTATATACTATCGCATATATAATTAAAGCATTTTTATTAAATTTCTTCCCATTTAAAATCCTTTTTTTTTATCTATTAAATTTAGCTAAAAATAGCTTCTTTCGGTATTATTTTAAACTTTTATATTATATAAGTTTTCTTTAAAAAACGAATACGATCTACTTTTCCGGGTATAAATTATTTTAAATAAAAAACCAAATAAAAAAAAGCTTCTATTTCTTTAAAGGATTTTAATAGATAATTTTTTTACTATAAAAACTTTTTTCGGTAATATATATTAGGTTAAATACTTCTTTTATTTAGCTTAAAGCCGATAGCTTTTAAATTTAATATAAATAATTCCATTTTTTTCCTTAATAGGTAAATTAGTTCGTATATAACCTTAAAAAAATAGTAGTTTTCTAAAAAGCTATATAAAGAATTAAAATCTATAATAAAACCGATATAATTGTTTATAAAAATAGTAAAATTTATTTATTAATTTAAATAATAATTAAATAAGGAAGGCGTTTTAATAAAATTCGATAAAGTTTTCCGGTAAAAGCTAAAGACTATATTATTAAACTATATATAGATATAAAAAATTCCCGTAAACCTTTATATTATTTACCGATAAATATATATATTATACAGAATAATAACTACGGTTTTTTATTAATTTTTTATTCGTATAAATATAGCCTAATACCTATTTAATATATTAGTTTTAAAGAAAATATAATAGTTTCTTTAAATAAATATATTAAAATCTTTATTATAATTATATATAAGTTATTAAGGTTTTAAAGTCGCAAAATTAATAGGCTTAAAATTATATACCATTCGTAAATTAATTTAATCTTTAAGGTTCTTAAATAAAAATTAAATATATACCGTTTATAATAATATACTTTAATAAATAATACCTATATCTTCTATTTTTAAAAATACTTATTATATAAATTTAAATTTTTACTATATATATTTAATTTATTTAAATTTAAAAGGTTTTATAGCGGGATTAATATTTATTAAATATTTAATAAAAATTATAAACTTTATATCGTATATTAATTTAATAATATAATCCCGGTAAATATAATATAAATATATAATTTTATTTTTTTATATTAATATAAAAATAAATAGCCTAATATTAATATTATATTTATATACCTAACGGGTAATATTTAAATTAGGCGCGAGGGAAAAGGGTAATTTTTTAATAAGGTTTATAAAATCTAAAAGGTTTATTTTAAAATTTAAAATCGCTATATAAACTTAAAAATACCGTATAAGTTTATACCCTACTATATATTCCGCCCTATATTAGCTAATATACGGGGTATATATTACTATAGCCTTACCGCTTTTTATTAAATATTTTAGCGCCCTAAAATAATTATTTTATATACCCCCGCTATCTAATAGTATATAAGCTTTAACTAAACCATTAATATTATATAAAGGGAATATATCGCTTATATTAAGCGATAATAAAGCTATACGGTATTTAATTAATATATTTAATTCCGAATGGTTATATATAAAATATAAATATACTTTGCCGATATTTTTAAATATTTCGCTATTACCGAAAATAAAACCCTAAATTTATAGTATAATAAAGGCTGTTAAACCACTGCAGTTAATCCATAGTGGACTAGTCTAGATTAGGTTTAGCGTGGTTATATGACTATGTTACGTAACCTGTGGGACCTTAGTGGTAGTAACTAAATCCCTACCACTATAGCCTATAACTTTTACCTTTTAATTTAACAATAATAGATTATTATTATAAATCGCGATTTTATCGTAATTTATATATATATATAATAAAGGTTATTTAATATTAATTAATAGTTATAAAGGCAATTATAAATAAGTAAAAGTAAAAAGACGAATTATAGCCTTAATTAAGGCGGGCTTTTATATTTAATCCGACTTTATCCCGCGATTTTATTTAAAAATAGCCAATTATACGGTAAAAAAATCGAAAACTTTATTTTCCTACTAAAAGAAGGGAATTTATAAATTTAGCGCTATAAAAAACTATTTTAATCGATAAGATTATAAAGTTATAAACCTTTTTATTTAAGAAATACTATATACCCTAAACGGACTATTTATTATTCTATTTATTTATAGCTAAATATTTCCGTACCCTAAATGTTGACGATTTCGTTTTTTATCGGATTTTAATATATTTTAACGTTTCCTATTATTTTTATCGACCCTATCGATTTTATTAACCCCTATTATTTCCTACTATTCCATTAATTTTTATTATATCTAAACGACCCTATCGATAATTCTATCGATTTATTTATTAATAATAGCCGATCTAATAAACGTTTATTTACTTTCGGATTCCGATTTATACTATAACGTTATATATGAAAAAATACGGAAAAAATTATAACTATTTATAGCATTATAAAAAGCCTATATATATCCGAAATTTTTCGATATAGATATCGATCCGAAAAACCTTTTATAAAATTATAAATACTATTTAATTTATATTAGTAAAGCTATAGGTATTTATAATATATTAAAACTTTATAATTAATAAATATTGGAACTTTTTTAAAATAATTTCTAAAATTAGGAAAAGAACTATTTCGAAATAGTTAACCGTTATTTTAAAATAAAACTCGTTAAGGCTTTTATAAATTACGGAATTAAAATATTAAGAAAAGAAAATAATATAACGAAATTTTTAAAAATATTTATAATAGATAATTTAGATATAGGAAATATCCTAAATCCTATACTAATAGCTATTTAATTATCTATAATGTCGTTATTTTTTACTTTTATATTTATACGTTAATTTTTTTATATTATAAATATACCGGATATATAAATTATAACCCCCGGTAGGAATATAACGGGTATTTTAATACTTAATTCCCGGATAATAAATATCCTATTTACTAATAATTAAGGACTTATACCTATCCTTAATTTATAAAGCCCCTATATTTTATCGATTATATTAAAAAGCTAGGCTTTATTTATTTATAATAGCTAAATATATAAACTTTTTTTTTAACATATTATATATAATAATATAATCGAACCTAACGTATATATCGTTTTTTAAAAAGTATAGAAATTAATCTATAACTATATAAGTAAACCGTATAATATATTAAAAAATAAAGTAAAAATTTTTATTAATATATACCGAAAATTTAATATTATTAAAAACTAATATTATATTATTTTCCCGAATATCTTTATAAATTATACCGAAATCTATTTTATTAATAAAATTGGTTTAAATTATTATTAAAATAAAATATATAACCAAATTTATACTTACTTTAATATAAACTTTAACTATATCTATTATTAAATTAATTAGATTACTATAACGTATATTAAAATTCGAAATTTAAACCTAAATAAATCGAAAATAGAAGTTTTAAAAAAACTATTCGATAAAATAGTCCTTATTTAACGTATATTTAAAAAAGGTTATAAAAAAAAAATCAACCTTTATAATA